>NIVC01001916.1:0-10000 GCA_002269645.1 Macrostomum lignano | reverse complement strand
GAAAGAGCAGCCACAGCTGCGAACTCTGCGCTGGCCTTCCCGGTCCCCAGACATGATCCCATCGAGCATGTCTGGGACTTCCTAAAACGCTGTGTTCTAAAAGAGAATCCACCACAGAATGTTGCGAAGCTGCGTCATGCGTACGCCGCACTTCTGCGTGCGAGGGGGGTCCCACATGCGTTTTTAAGCATGGCGATTCTAACTGATTATTGCATAGAAAACTGTTATGATTTTGTGCGAATGACGTTTATTATTGATTAAATCAAATTTCCCTTCCTCGCGGTGGCTTAGTTGCGTAACTGGAGGGTTGAATTGTGAGCGAGAAGTTGTCGCAATAAGTGAGAAAATTTTCATCTCGCTTGGAAGGGTGGAACTTTTGACTGTTGCTGAGTATATGGTGCTCATTGAGAAGGCTGGGTGCTATCAGCCCTCCGTGAGTGTTTGTTTATTGTTATAGAATATAAATAAGTCAGACAGCTAATCAACACAACCTTCCTCAGCCGCAATCGAGCCAGCAGTCGCCACTCCGATTCTTCCTCTGCTCGGCTACGGGAGAAGAAGGCTGAGAAACACGTGAAACCTTCGATGACATCTCAGCCGCCGCAGAACCAGCATCAGGCAGCGGCGGCAACAGCCGCCGCAGAAGCTCGCCTCACTGGAGATCTCACCCACCTGCTCACTCTGCTCATCTCGGAGCTGCAAACCTTGAAGTCCCGTCAGACGGCCGCCGAGAATCAGGCGGGCTCGGCAGTTGCTCGAATTCTTGAAATTGAAACTCGTCTGGCCAGCGCCGAGTCCGCGATCAGTAGGTTCAGCTATGAGTACCAGAGCAGGCAGCAGCAGCGGCATTATCAAAACTTGCAGCAGCAAAACATTCTGCAACGGCAGCAGCAGATCCAGTTGCATCAGCAGCAGCAGCAACAAATGCAACCAAAACAGCAACGACAAGAGAAAAACATGCAGCAAAAGCGACAGCATCAGGTCATAGCAACAAGCCGGGTACCGATGCAACCAACCAGCTCAGTATTGACCAAGGACCACGTTGCTACTGTAACAGGGGTGATACTTCTGTCTTCTAGAACTTATTCCACTACTGCAACCCAAGTTGAGCCAGGGGATTCTTCTCTCGTTTTTAGAAATCCTACCGATCTTAGTATGATTTTGGTAGTGTCTTCGGCATAAGTCTGGTCTGGTAGCGTCTCTGTATAAGTCTGTTAGCGTCTCTGTATAAGTCTGGTAGCGTCTCTGTATAAGTCTGGTTCGTCTCTGTATAAGTCTGGTAGCGTCTCTGTATAAGTCTGGTAGCGTCTCTGTATAAGTCTGGTAGCGTCTCTGTACTTCTGGCCTGAGCGGTCTTACTGGTATATGTACTTTTCCAATCCGGGCTTTACCGGGACCAGAGAGTCACGGCGCAACTTTTCGTATCTCTTTGGATATCTCCCAACTCCTTCACCTCAGTGAGTTTCTCTGAACACTTCTTAGGATCTCCTACTGTAAAATGACCAACACTTAGTAATCTGAGAATGAATTTAGTGAACAAGTTCAATGTTTAAGCTTGAGATTTATGTAGGAACAGGTTGCTTTCTCTCTTCTAACTTATAGTAAAATTTTCGGGTGTATTTAAAACAAAAATAGAGCATTAAAACTATTTCGTACAGTAAAACAAAAATTTAAATTTCCGCGCATATTTAAAAACTAACATTTCTTAGAAACATAGTACCGTTTCTACACTAAATCTAACAATCAGCAGCAGCAGCAGCAGCAACAGCAGCAACAGAAGCAGCAGTGCCGGCCATTGTCAGAGATATCCAGCGCCCCTACAGCGGATGCGCGACCTTCAGCCCCGTCAGTGCCAGCAGTGGCCGCGCCATCGACCGCTCTGTTCGCGGCCGTGTCTGCGGCAGGTCACACGTCAACTCGGCGTGCCACGATAACCAATGTGGAGAGCTTGCAGAAGCAGCAGCAAACGAAAAAGCAACAACAACAGCAGCAAGATCATCATCAGCCAAAAAACAATTCCAATCGCTTAGACAACGCTGTCGCTGAGGCGTTCGAGCAACGTCGAGCAAAACTGAAATCGTCGCCTACTGGTGGTATTTTCACCGAACTCAATGGCGCTGCTGGTGAGCAGCAGTGCCGGGTGAAGCTGCCCGTGTGGACCTGCAACAGCCGCTGCTGCAGGCGGCACCGAGACGTCGGGGATTCGCCAAGAACTCGAAGCAGCGCCTACGAGTAGCCTGTCAGCCTAAACCTACAAAACGCAACTAAAAGTACATATACAGTAGCTAAAGACTAACAATCGCACGTCTCTACAAATGTTTTAAGGCTCTCTACGACATATCCTGTTGTTATTGGGTAATCAAATGCAACTGTCGACAATTTAAGCATAGCTGATGAACATTGTGCATGCAATGAATTGCTGCTTTTTAACAAGTTTACTTTTATAGAAATCTTCTGTGTCTTTTGTCAATGCAATATTTGTATTTCGAAGACGTTTTTCTATCTTAAATTATTTCCGTTCATTTCTTTCTCTGGTAAGTTTTATGCATTTTGTTTATCTGAAGTGACTTTTCATACGTTAATGATGATTGACTGTTAGTTGAAAGTCGGTTCACTTTTTTCTAAGAGAGCTGTTACGTGATGTTTTATATTTCTCGTTTTCATTTGGTTTGCCATATTTAGCAGGTATTTTAAACCATTTCCGTTGCATTTGAATTGTTACCGTATTTTTTTCACAACCAGAGCACTACAAAAAACTTGTTGCCCTGTTCCTCACTTTCAAATTAGCGCCAAAATCTTACGATAGTTTTTCTTCGTTCGACTTATAGGCCACTACTAGTAGTGACGTAGAATATTATGCTTTTGTTTGAACACATCCTAGATTTTTGGCGCCAGTTTGAATCATCTATTTAGTTTTTAACTTTTTATACTCTAAGATTTTTATTCTCTTACTAAAGTTTTGTCGAAAAAGCGTGTCTGACCTTTTATTTTGTCATTCTTTAGCGACTTGAAGCAAATGAATAAAGCTTGGATTAAAAGTACAAAAACGCTCTCACGTCGCTGCCGGTTTTGGAGGGGTAATAAACAAATATTTTTATATCTAAGTTTACGCCTGCGTGATTTTTTAATTCACCTGTATGAATTTTTGTGTTTAGTTTTATTTGGGTGTACAGCTCCAAAACTGTTGGACATTGTCAGTAATTAAACAACAACAAACAAATTATAACAAATGGAGTCGAAATACAAGAAAAAACTGGAAAAGTTCGATTACAACAGAATGTATAATGCAGCGTTCTTGGTAATTGTTATTTAAAACAAACTCGTGGCTCGTGCTTGAAGCTTCTGGCTTCTAAGGACCATCACCGACAAGCAGTGAAGAACCAAATGCACTGGTCAACGCATTTTACAGCAAATAAACAGACCTCATAACAGATTTTTTAATCAGCCTCCGACATCAGCACTGCATGAGCAGCAGCAGAATTGACAGCATTGCTGACATCGCGACATCGTCTACCAGCCTTGACTCTCAGCTTCACCGCTTCCTGCTCAGCTTCATCAGCCCAGCAATGAGTGGCTGAGTCGTTCGGTTGGCAACTGACTGTCTTCTGTTCCTCAGTACGCGATGATCCGAATTTTATGAGCCGAATCGCCAACTGCAGAGCTGACAGCATTGGCCAGACAATGACCAACCAGACGGCTGAACGAAGCAGGCCTGCGAATGGCGAGGATTGAACGACTGCCATTTTGCAGCTAACGAAATGTTGCAGAGTTTCTTTGGCCCGCGAGCAACTGAAATTGTAGATTGGTTGGTGAAAAAATTTAATCTTTTTAGGCGGCTCATTGAAATAAAAATCATTTTAAAGTTCCTAAAGTCGATGCTTCAGTTATCTCTCTATGGTACATTTTCATTTTTGGTAGGTGAGCGATGGTATATTTGACATTGTGGTAGGTCCAATGGTATATTTGACATTGTGGTAGGTCCAATGGTATATTTGACACTGTGGTAGGTCTATGGTATATTTGACATTGTGGTAGGTCTATAGTATATTTGACACTGTGGTAGGTCTATGGTATATTTGACACTGTGGTAGGTCTATGGTATATTCGACACTGTGGTAGGTCTATGGTATATTTGACATTGTGGTAGGTCTATAGTATATTTGACATTGTGGTAGGTCTATGGTATATTCGACACTGTGGTAGGTCTATGGTATATTTGACATTTTCGTGGGTCCAATGGTATATTTGACATTTTGGTGGGTCCAATGGTATATTTGACATTTTGGTGGGTCCAATGGTATATTTGACATTTTGGTGGGTCCAATGGTATATTTGACATTTTGGTGGGTCCAATGGTATATTTGACATTTTGGTGGGTCCAGTGCCTCTGGGGTTGAGCACGTTTGAAACCAAAAAACAGACAGTTAAATAACCAAAATCTCAAAGTCAACTATAGTATCATTGTGTTGATGTCACAGAGTTCATTGCCTTGTGTTAAACCGGTATAAAGTTTTTATTTTAATATCATAATTTAAAAAAATTAGCGGAAGAAGCAGTTTTTTTAAAGAAATTCTCAGAAACACACAGACCACCCAGAATTGGGGCTGTTGTTTGTACATAGTTTGTTTTACCAACAATGTGCGATAAAGCCGGAAACAATGTCAGTCGGTATAGCAAATACTGATAATGATATTGTAAGTAGCAGCAGTAGCACATGGTGTTGATATATTGGAAAAAAGCAAAAAATAGAGTCAGTTCTCGTAGATCATGATGAACTCAGCCTGAAGGTGGTTGGACGAGCTGAACGAGGCGACTCCGCTAGCTGAGTACTGCGACCTCCCGCTGGCGCTGCTGTTGATCCTTGAGCCGTTTGAAGCAGCTGTTGGCATGGCAACCATTGTCGAGGGCAAACTAGCCAGAAGCAGAAGCAGAGTTAAGGAAGCCAATAGTGGAGGCAAGGATGCGGCAGCTCCGACGGTGCGCAATGACTTGGTCGATCGGTTCATTCCGACTGTTTGACGTAATTTTATTGATAAGCTAAGTCCTTTCGCTCCCTCTCTGTGTCTGCGTCCTCAGAGAATTCTCCCATCCAATTATTGACAAAAACTACTTAACTTTAAAAATACTCGTAAATATTTAAAAAGTACAAATCATTGTCTTCTATGGCCAAGGTTTTACCAAAAAATACAAAAAATAGTTAAAATATTCTCTGGCCCGCTACTCTTAGTAGAGTAGCGAGGCTTTTTATTACAAGCACTACAATAAAATTTACTGACCATGGATTTCCAGCTTAAAAATCTTGACAAGCGTCAAGATTTCAGGTAGAGTTGGCGCCAAAGTTGGTGGCACATTGGCGCCACAAGCTACGAGTAGAATTTTGACACAAACTACGTGTAGAAAGGCGCCACAAGCTACACGTAGAATTGCGCCACAAGCTACGCGTAGAATGGCGCCACAAGCTTCGGTGTAGAATGACGCCACAAGCTACGCGTAGAATGGCGCCACAAACTACGCGTAGAATAGCGCCAAAAGCTTCGGTGTAGAATGGCGCCACAAGCTACACGTAGAATGGCGCCAAAAGTTACGTGTAGAAATTAACCACAAGCTACGCGTAAATTGGCGCCACAAGCTTCGGTGTAAATTGGCGCCACAAGCTTCGGTGTAGAATGGCGCCACAAGCTTCGGTGTAGAATGGCGCCAAAAGCTACGTGTAGAATGGCGCCACAAGCTTCGGTGTAGAATGGTGCCAAAAGCTACGTGTAGAATGGCGCCACAAGCTACGCGTAGAATGGCGCCACAAGCTACGTGTAGAATGGCGCCACAAGCTTCGGTGTAGAATGGTGCCAAAAGCTACGTGTAGAATGGTGCCAAAAGCTACGTGTAGAATGGCGCCACAAGCTACGCGTAAAGAATGGCGCCACAAGCTACGCGTAAAGAATGGCGCCACAAGCTACGCGTAAAGAATGGCGCCACAAGCTACGCGTAGAATGGCGCTATAAGCTATATAAATGATTCGATGACTAAATGTGAGTTTGCTTCAATATTTAATCTCATGGATTAACAGTAAGACTCACCTTAATAACAAAGACTTCTCGATGCAAAAGAAGTAAACCACAGGTAAACTGCAGGTGTTACAACCCTCATTATATACTGTTAAGACAAAATTCTAAAACAGCGCCAGTAAGTCTGTTAGTCTGTCATGGCCTTAAAATTTGCTGTCAAGTAAAACAGCCTTTTTCTAATTAGAGACCAGAGAGACGATAAGAGATTAGGCGCGTCACTCGCTGAGTCATTTGTCTCAGCGCTTGAGTGGGTGTCGAAGCTTTCTCATTTTTGATTGCCTAATTGCTATTTTTGGACTTGCAAACGAGGCGCTGATTAAATTGACAGGATTTTCGACTGCATGTGGAGGGACGCCAGAGCGTGTTTGTCTGCTCAGGACACGGCGGGTCGGCTGAAACTGGCTGAGCACTTCACCTTGAACTCAAATAGCTTTTATTACTGGATCATAGTATTTTTTTACAGTTTACCCTGCCATTTGCTGTACGTCTTTTCCTCTCCCTCTCCCTCACCGTCTCCCTCTCCCTCTCCCTCTCCCTCTCCCTCTCCCTCTCCCTCTCTCTCCCTCACCCTCTCCCTCACCCTCACCCTCTCCCTCTCCCTCTCCCTCTTCCTCTTCCTCTCCCTCTCCCTCTCTCTCCCTCACCCTCTCCTTCACCCTCTCCCTCTCCCTCTCCCTCTTCCTCTCCCTCTCCCTCTTCCTCTCCCTCTCCCTCTCCCTCTCCCTCTCCCTCTCTCTCTCCCTCTCTCTCTGCCTCTCCCTCTCTCTCTTCCTCTCCCATCCCCCTCTCTATCTCCCTCTCCCTCTCCTACTCTAACTGTTAAGTAATCTCTGTCTTCCTTTACCCAACCTCTTAGTTTTCAATCCAAAGTGTCCGTTAAGTGGTCCTAAAAGTGCAAAATAATAATCCTACGCTCGTACAACACTGTGAGCTTGTTGATTGCACAACACAACAAAAAATATAAGCATATTGCATATATGAACCAGGTAGAGGAAAAGATTCACAGCAGAGCATTGAAGCCAGCACTAAAACACAATGGAAGACCTGATGCATGTCAGACACTTGCATAATGCAAGCTGACGCACACTGCATTGTACGGGCTATAACCAAATAAGCCAGGATTTCTCTCCTCTTCTACTCCCACTTCCCCAGGTTTCTGAGTCTCGCCTTTACCCAACTAATATGCGCCCATGGAGTTCTAGAACTAGGATATCTGGAGTGCAATGCTGCAAGCAGGTACGCACTCATACACACGCTCACAAAAGGAGTATAGTGGCCCTTTGACTTTCTAATCGTCAGGCTTTAGCACCAGGGGCTTTAGCACCTGGGGCTTTAGCACTAGGGCTTTAGCATCAGGGGCTTTAGCATCAGGGGCTTTAGCACCTGGGGCTTTAGCACTAGGGGCTTTAGCATCAGGGGCTTTAGCATCAGGGGCTTTAGCACCTGGGGCTTTAGCACTAGGGGCTTTAGCATCTGGGGCTTTAGCATCAGGGGCTTTAGCACCTGGGGCTTTAGCACCTGGGGCTTTAGCACTAGGGGCTTTAGCATCAGGGGCTTTAGCATCAGGGGCTTTAGCACCAGGGGCTTTAGCATCAGGGGCTTTAACACCAGGGGCTTTAACTGTAGGGGCTTTAACACTAGGGGAATATTTAGTGTTAACTTAAACTTATCACAGCTCAATGTCTCTGATTTCGTTCCTTTTGTCCGGCCAGCCGATTTCCAATCCAGATGCTGCATACCCTAGAAGTCCCTGGCCGCAGGTACGACCGAGATCTCCATTCTCCATTCTGTCTGTCTGTCCCCCTGCGCCCAGCAACCAACCACTGGCCTACCGATCTCACCCTCTCTTCCCTCGCCGCTCTCGCATTTCCTTTGCCTCCCTGTCCCGCAACCCCCAGAATTGCATGCAGCCGCGATCCCAGCAACTCCCCCACAACAAAAGCATGAGACTGAAGTGAATTTGACTGAACAATACAACGGTCATGGACACACTTTCTCCCCACTGGCCATATAACAGAAGCTAATAACTAGTATGAGGAGTATTGCTTGAGATTCTGCGAATTTTTTTTGCTTGACATCAAAGTTTAGACTAGGCGTCACAAAATCACAGCATGGGACCCTGGCACAGCCTGTCCGGGTTGTTGTACAGCAAGCCGACTGGGCGTGAGTGCAGCTTTGCTAAATCTGTTAATTTGACTGTGCATTGAGAGTAGGGTAGAGTAAAGTAGAGTAGAGTGGAGTAGGATAGAGTAGAGTAGATAGAGTAGAGTAGGGTAGGGTAGAGTAGGTTAGAGTAGAATAGAGTGGAGTAGGATAGAGTATAGTAGACTAGAATAGATTAGAGCATGATATAGATATAGAGTAGAATGGAGTAGAGTAAAGTAGAGTAGAGTAGGATAGAGTAGGGTAGAGTAGAGTAGAGTGGAGTGGAGTAGAGTAGAGTAGGGTAGAGTAGACTAGAATATATTAGAGCAGGATAGAGTATAGTAGAATAGAGTAGAGTGGAATGTGAAGTAGGATAGAGTAGCGTAGAGTAGAGCAGAAAAGCTAAGTAAACAAGCTACAATAGTCAGGTTACAATAGCATATAAGAGTAGTAAAAAACTGTCCTTCGATACATATCGGCATATCGGCATAACAGTGTCACTCAACTGTTTCTCAGCCTTCAGCCGGTTCAAATCCAAGCGCGCTCACTACTATGTATTCGAGGAGTCGAGCTGCCGGCTTCAGTTCTATAGGGACCAGCGGGAGCCCTGCAGCGGGATAGCCAGCCTCTTGGCTGCATCAACATCAAAGGAGCCGCCATAACGCTAAGAGTCGATGAGCCAAATAGCTTTGGCATTCTGTGAGTAACCGGTTGCTTTGAGCAATGAGAATTCATTAATGATTTTTGCGATAAACTGAGAGCTTAATCTTTATTGCTCTTGGCTGCCTTATT
This sequence comes from Macrostomum lignano, assembly GCA_002269645.1. Lineage (NCBI taxonomy): Eukaryota > Metazoa > Platyhelminthes > Macrostomidae > Macrostomum > Macrostomum lignano. The sequence continues at coordinate 1,001 of NIVC01001916.1, read as the reverse complement.
CGGGATTCGGATTTTGACTGATCGAACTTCTCACCCTCTCCTTCTCTCCCCTCTCCTTCCTCCCCTCTCCTTCTCTCCCTCTCCTTCTCTCCCCTCTCCTTCTCTCCCCTCTCCTTCTCTCCCCTCTCCTTCTCACCCCTCTCCTTCTCTCCCCTCTACTTCCCTCCCCTCTACTTCTCTCCCTTCTACTTCTCTCCCTCTCCTTCTCTCCCCTCTCCTTCTCCCCCTCTCCTTCTCTCCCTCTCCTTCTCCCCCCTCTCCTTCTCTCTTTACTTCTCGCCTTTCTTTCCAACCTGAATGCACAAGCAATTCCAGGTTGAGGAATAAGGTGGAAGAGAGAGAGAGGAGGAAAGGAAAGAGTAGAGGGAGATGAAAATTGAGTACAATATGCAGCTATTGATCAGGTGGGCAAGCCTACAGTACCTGCATTGCGTATGTGACCTTGAGTTGACCTCAATATGTAGCCCGTATGTAGCAATGCCTAAGTGATTTATTTTGCACAATAAGTTCCCTATTTTGCAAATGCTAAATCAAGTCAGTCTTGTGCACACAGTATACACGGTTGTTCAGTTGGTATGTGTCAATACTAGATTACTTGTCCAAGTACGTTGAGGAAGTTCGGGTGCACTCAATCTAATTACATAGATTATACATACTCAGCCTGGACAGTGTCAATGGGCGGCTATACAGTATCTGCTGTCTCACACACTTGTAGTGTGACATCGGAACTCTCTTAGCTATATTTTTGTGTAAGCTTTTTGTTTAACTGCGCACTTGCAATCTAAGTATAGCTCACAATGATATGAGGGAACGTTTTTGTATTCGGTTTTTAATTTACTGTCAAGACAAACTAGAAGATCACGTGTTTTGTGTTTTAACAATTTGATTGCAGCTCCGAGGGCAAGGAGTTCGTGCTGCAAGCCGAGAATCACGAGTCAATGATGATCTCTGGGTGATGGCGCTGCAGGCTAATAGAGATGCCTACTTTACTAAGGAGATGC
>NIVC01001915.1:145000-222064 GCA_002269645.1 Macrostomum lignano | reverse complement strand
GTGCATTCTGCCCGCAGGAGATTTGCCCGTCGAGATTTGCCCGTCGAGATTTGCCCGTCGAGATTTGCCGTCGAGATTTTCCCGCAGAGATTTCCCGTCGAGATTTTCCCGTCGAGATTTTCCCGTCGAGATTTGCCCGCAGAGATTTGCCCGCAGAGATTTTCCCGCAATGCAGTTTTAATCTTGCAAAAATCGACTTATACTTATCGAAATTATTTACCTGCCAGATTTCAACCGTGTGAATCTGAAACTTTTACTGCCGCAAATGCATAAGATATTTCTTTGGCATTCCGCAGACACCTCAAATTTCCTTTCTGCTAAATTACTGTAGCCTGTTCTATAATCTTTTGTAGCAGCAATTTTTTGCTGGTGGAGCAGCTCACATAGCTTGTCGCATATTTTAATAAGGTAATGACTTTATTTTTCCCTTGACAGAACCGCACAATACAATAGCTATTTTTGTACATTCACTTGGCAAAAAGTAGAACAAGGTATTTAAGCGTCGCAAGTCAAAAGATGGTGAGGCTGTAGGTATCATTGGCATTAATTGCGAATTAACAGGTTCAACAGCGATTGTACAATCACTATGCATGCATAATACAAGCGAAAATGAATTGCAGTAGGTAAATTAGCAATTTTCACTCTACTTAGCTCACACATTAACGGAATTTAGCACCCCAAAGGAGCAAATCTTCCGATGTGCAGCGCCAGCACATCCATTTGATCCTTCCCTATTCATTCCCTTTCAATCAAGTCCTTGGGTTCAATTACTTAAAACAACTTTGTACTCTACTGCATTTTTCACTTTGCATTCGCTTAACGATAACTTTTGATTGAGCAATAATGAAAACAATATGAAAATGATTGACCAATTGTTAACATTTACTGTGCATCGCAAGACAGGAACAGGTGGATGACGGAGTACATGGCAACAAAAGCATTCAGTGATACAGTTACAATGGCAACCTACAAGAGGAAGGGAAGGGAATGGGGAGGAGGGGTGAGTTGTTATGTAGGCAGAAGACTGTGGGTTCACTGAACTTCTCTGACCTAACCAAATTTCAGAAACTAGAAGCAACCGCAGTGCTAAATACGAGGGTTTAAAGTGCACAAAGTGAATGCCTTTGCGAATCCCATGGAAGCGGGAACTATTTATTATATAGGCCACAATGAAACTAGAGCACAGAATATTAAATTTATTGCTTCTTAGTGTAGTGCAGCAAGAAACCAAAATTGTAAGGATAGCTACCGTTGTCAATCAGATCACTTCTTCAAATGGTGAGCGATGCCCCTCAGGTAGGAACGCAAAGGAAAGTCAGCAGGCAGACCGCCACCTTCGACGTTCCAACGCTGCGTGACGCGAAGAAGCATCGCGTTGCTCTGCACGTATCTCTTCCGCTCCTTCGGTGCTTCACAGCGTTGGCTCGCTGCATCAGCAGTGCCTGGTGTTCGACTTCCTTTTTGAGGTCCTTCATGAGCCGAAAAACATTCGGATTGCTGCAACCCAGAATTGACTGGAACCTCCTATGCCAGGCTTCAACTGCGTTGTTCGTGCGATGAAGTCCATTCAAAGTTCGCTCACGAACATTCCAAATTGAAGGTGAGAATCGAGGCTGCCGTCTTCCTCCGCCAGGAAGTCGATGGCCGACCCACTGGGCTTCAAAATAGTCTGCTGTTGAAGCCATCTCCGCAGGAAAGTCAGGCAGCATTATTAACTCATCAAATGCTGCTGGAACACTATTAATAGGCACAAAGGCCAAAGCAGAAAGGCAACGCAGCCAGACGGACATCTCGCCATCTTCTTCAATCTGACGCTTTAATCCCTCAGCAACTGCTCTTCTGTACACGCACTGAACGAGGTGAAATAGACAGCCTGTTGACTCGATGCCAAAGACATGCTGAACAGCATTCATGTTAGCTCGCTCAAAATCTGACATCCAGCGAAGTGGCCTCATGTTCGGCGCCAATTGATGCAGAGCCTCGTAAAATCGACAGTACGTTGCTTCGGTCTTGTTGGGTAGCAATGCGTAGATGAGTGGTCTTATGAAGCCTTGAAGTTCGGCATGCACTGTCACCAGTTGAGCGAACAGTGGCGGCGAGGCATCGAATGTGCCGTCCGAGAAGAAATCTGTCGCCAATTGCAGGGCTTGAATGTTATCCTCGCTACCGAAGATTAAAATTCGATTGTTGTCCTGTCCGGAGTCATGCAGCAGAAACAGTGCTCCGTTGTTGAATTGAAATTCTTCAGGTATAATGAGCTCGGCTCGTTGAGCGGCTGTACTGGAAGACCTTGGTGCGTTTGACGAACATCTTGAACTTGCCGCTTTAATGCGCTTTGAGATGGAAGGGCTATGCCTGCACACTCAGACAGCCCATTTGTGTGTTCCATGACGATATTTGCCGTCGAATTCACGGTGTTCCTGGCATCCGATTTAATCTCCCGAAGAGCCTCAAGAACTTGGAATCGAGAGCCGTCAGGTCCGTGATTGTGGTCATTCAGCTGTCGCACTTTAAAGCCATTCCGGATGTGGATTCGAGCAGGACATGATCCCAAGCGCCGTTCTTCACACTGCCAAAATGACACCTCTTCGTCGACCAGGCTAGTTCTTTCAAGTGTAAAGTAGTAGCCTTCGCAGGCTGCTTTGCGCTTCCCACGAATTGTTGCACTAAAGCGCACAGCGATGGGAGGAGCTGCTTCCATGTGGTCTGCTTGTTATTAACGTTGTCTTGAAATTCACTTTATATATGTAGAGTTGTCGCAGTCTAACTTGACCAGACTAAAGTTGAATACACTAAGCAGTAAGGAAGGGCAGTGTATTTATATATTATAGGAGATAACAGGGGGTTGAGAGAAAGGAGGGGTGGGCAAAGAGAGGGTTGGGTTAGGAGGCGCGATCAAAGGAATGAGGGGCACGCAAGACAAGAAGGAGGCTAAAGGGGGGGTGCCTGCAGCCAATCAGAAAGAGAAGAGAGAATGAGAGACCCAGACCCAGACCCAGAGAGAATGAAATCCAGACAGATTTTATGGACATTTTATCGAAGACTGGGAATTGAGATATAGGGGTCCAGGATAGAATTAGCGAGAAAGAATCACATCAGACTTTGTTTACACTGCTTTCTGGATCTTTAGCGAGGAGTTAATAAGCAGGTCTTTAAATTTCATTAAATTTGTTATATAGATAAGCCAGCTGCCCGTCGCCACATGCACAAGGCGATGTTTTTAGAAAATGCTCTGCATACTCATACTCTATGTAAGGGCCAGATTATAAAATGTCGTGGGGTCCCCGACATGCACCATATAGGACTCCATGGCTTATTTACTGGATTTGTCGTTCGGTGGTTGAGCAGATCGAGGTGATAAAATCCAGGCGGCTGACATGTGAATTTGAAACAGACAGCGCTCCACCAGCTAGAGATTCCAATACCGGGACCGGGATTTGAGAGCAAACACCTGGAATTCCAATCTCAGGACTTAAAATTGCCCACCATTCAGCGGGATTTCAATTTTTCGGGATTTGCTGGGACTGAAAATGCTGGGGATTTTATGGGAGTTGGACAGGAATATCCCGAACCCGACAATCCTGGGATTGGAAACTAGCCGGGATTTTACCATCCCTACCACCAGGCACCAGCAAAAAATTGCTGCTACAAAAGATTATAGAACAGGCTACAGTAATTTAGCAGAAAGGAAATTTGAGGTGTCTGCGGAATGCCAAAGAAATATCTTATGCATTTGCGGCAGTAAGAGTTTCAGATTCACACGGTTGAAATCTGGCAGGTAAATAATTTCGATAAGTATAAGTCGATTTTTGCAAGATTAAAACTGCATTGCGGGAAAATCTCTGCGGGCAAATCTCTGCGGGCAAATCTCTGCGGGCAAATCTCGACGGGAAAATCTCGATGGGAAAATCTCTGCGGGAAAATCTCGACAGGCAAATCTCGACGGGCAAATCTCGACGGGCAAATCTCGACGGGCAAATCTCGACGGGCAAATCTCGACGGGCAAATCTCCTGCGGGCAGAATGCACTGCGGGCAAATCTCTGCGGGCAAACCTCGGCGGGCAAATCTCGACGGGCAAATCTCCTGCGGGCAAATCTCGGCGGGCAGTTCGCCTGCGGGCAAGTCTCGTGCTCCAATAGATCACTGCACAAAAATGCACAAAAAGTCAAAAAAAAACTCATAGAAAAGTGTTCATAACTTTTAGTTTTAGATCAATTTTCATGAACTAAATGTTTTTGAAAACCTCTTAGCAAGATCTATACAATAAAATGCAAATAGGCGTATTTCCTTATTTTTCAAGTATATGTTTGTATACTAACATATTATAGTACAATATAAGCAATAATTTTTCATGCTTTCCCCATCGACAGCAACTGGTTGCGGAGGGTGACTCCAACCAAGATGGCACCCTGGACTTCAAAGAATTCGCCAGCTGGGTGCTCGACCATGAAGAACAGTTGAGTCAGGTGTTTCGCAAAATTGACAAAAAGATGGACGGCTACATTGATGCGGCTGAAATTAAAGAGGCATTCAGCCAGTTGGGCATTTCCATTGACGATGGCAAGGCTGAAATGCTTGTTAAACGGTGTGTAACTTCTTGTCTAAGTCGAAGATCTGTTTATTCATATTGTTTAGCTTTGCCATAATTTCACACCTCTCCTCAATGCTGCCCATGCAGCATGGATATGGAAGGAAATCTGCTGATTTCCGAAGCCGAATGGAAAGAGTTTCTATTGTTGCAAGCCGGAAGAAGCTTAGACGAAATTGCTTGCTACTGGGAGCACACTTTGGTGAGTGAATTGGTTCACTTGGGATTTATGAAAGACCGACTGATATCAATTCTATTAGTAGTCAGCTAAGGTTAAGTTGAAGTGGCTAATTAAATTGTGTATTGTCACTGGACGAATGTGGATTGTCAGTATCTAGATGTAGATTGTCAGTATCTGGATGTGGATTGTCAGTGTCTGAATGTGGATTGTCAGTGTCTGGATGTAGATTGTCAGTATCTGGATGTGGATTGTCAGTGTCTGAATGTGGATTGTCAGTGTCTGGATGTGGATTGTCAGTATCTGGATGGATTGTCAGTATCTGGATGTGGATTGTCAGTGTCTGAATGTGGATTGTCAGTGTCTGGATGTGGATTGTCAGTATCTGGGTGGATTGTCAGTGTCTGAATGTGGATTGTCAGTATCTGGATGTGGATTGTCAGTGTCTGGATGTGGATTGTCAGTGGCTGGATGTGAATTGTCATTGACTAAATGTGGATTTTCAGTGGCTGACTGTGGATTGTCCCTGACTGAATGTGAATTGTCACTGACTGAATGTGGATTTCAGTGGCTGACTCTTTATTGTCACTGGCTGAGTGTGGATTGTTAGTGGCTGAATGTGGATTGTCAGTGGCTGAATGTCGATTGTCAGTGGCTGAATGTGGATTGTCGGTGGCTGACTGTTTATTGGCTCTAGCTGGATGTGGATTGTCACTGACTGAATGTGGATTGTCACTGACTGCAAGTGGATTGTCACTGACTGAATGTGGATTGTCACTGACTGAATGTGGATTTCAGTGGCTGACTCTTTATTGTCACTGGCTGAGTGTGGATTGTTAGTGGCTGAATGTGGATTGTCAGTGGCTGAATGTCGATTGTCAGTGGCTGAATGTGGATTGTCGGTGGCTGAATGTTTATTGGCTCTAGCTGGATGTGGATTGTCACTGACTGAATGTGGATTGTCACTGACTGAATGTGGATTGTCACTGACTGATTGTGGATTGTCACTGACTGATTGTGGATTGTCACTGACTGAATGTGGATTGTCACTGACTGAATGTGGATTGTCACTGACTGAATGTGGATTGTCACTGACTGAATGTGGATTGTCACTGACTGAATGTGGATTGTCACTGACTGATTGTGGATTGTCACTGACTGAATGTGGATTGTTACTGGCTGAATGTGGATTGGAATTGTTTACGTTTTATGTTTAGTCCTCGAATTGTCGGTATTTATTTTTTAAATCGTCCATGTTTTACTGTCTGATACGCCTAGAATTAATTTAACAGATCTCGTTTCGCTGACGGCCCGGTCCGTCATTTCGGTCTGGCCAATAGTGTGCAACATGAGGCCTGGGTCGTTAGAAAGCAATTTAGATGTGTATTGGTAGTATTAGCAATAGTAGTAACGACTAACAAGCTAGCGTGATCAAGCGGCTCCCTCAATTCTTGATTAATGCTCTCTGTACTTTTGGCTGTTCGATCAGTCTCTCGCTCGACTCAGCTCTCTTATCCTCTCGATGTTGAGCTGCAGCTCGGAATTGCTTTGCAGTCACGCTTACTTTGCGCGAATTTGTCAGTCACATTAGCAGACGAGGCCCAATAATTGCAGCTGCTGGCTCTGTGTGTGCCGGTTAAAGTACTTTTTTCTAAGTAATTTTATTGCCATATAGTATTTATGCTGTATTTGATGGCTGTGTGCTTTTCTCTGATTGCTCCCTGCTTCTGTCTTCCCCTCCGCCCCTGTCTTCCCTCAACCCCTGTCTATCTCCATCCCTGTCTTCCCCTCCACCCCTGTCTTCCCCTCTACCCCTGTCTTCCCCTCCGCCCTGTCTATCTCTCCTCCCCTGTCTTCCCCTCCGCCCTGTCTATCTCTCCTCCCCTGTCTTCCCCTCCGCCCTGTCTATCTCTCCTCCCCTGTCTTCCCCTCCACCCCTGTCTTCCCCTCCACCCCTGTCTTCCCCTCCGCCCTGTCTATCTCTCCTCCCCTGTCTTCCCCTCCGCCCTGTCTATCTCTCCTCCCCTGTCTTCCCCTCCACCCCTGTCTTCCCCTCCACCCTGTCTTCCCCTCCACCCCTGTCTTCCCCTCCGCCCCTGTCTTCCCCTCCACCCCTGTCTTCCCCTCCACCCGGTCTTCCCCTCCACCCCTGTCTTCCCCTCCACCCGGTCTTCCCCTCCGCCCTGTCTATCTCTCCTCCTCTATCTTCTCTATGCCCCTGTCTGTCTCACTGACTTCCTCTGTCTTCCGCTCTGTCTTTGTCTCCCCTCCCCTGTCTAACCCTACTCCCCATCTGTGCCACACTCTTCCATACCATATGTGTTCTCCTCCTTCCTCCCCTCTGTGTCTCCCTCCGCATTCCGCAGTCATGTAGTATGTTTTATTCTGAACATGTTTTGCTGGAGAGCGGACAGTCGCATACAGTCGAGTTTCAGTAAAAATATTTTTTGTTTCTGTACACATAATCTTTTAAAGATTTGAATAACTGTCAAAGTGTAACTTTATTAAGTTTTGTCTCTGGACGATTTCAAAAAAATCTACTAAAGGCAGTCGATTGCGCTAGCGCAAAAATAATCAGGGTGGATCCTCATTCAGCGTACTTTTGCTACGCTCCGGTGCTTGAGGCTGAGGTCTCGCCATGGGATTGCTCTAGATACTTGGTAAGCTGAGCCTTGGGCAGTGCTGCCTGCCATTCGTTCGTAATCGCACAAAGATTCTCTCTGATAGTTCTCAGATAGTGTGGAATGGCAAACAAAGACTCACTCTGATAGTTCTCAGATAGTGTGGAATGGCACACAAAGACTCACTCTGATAGTTCTCAGATAGTGTGGAATGGCACACAAAGACTCACTCTGATAGTTCTCAGATAGTGTGGAATGGCACACAAAGACTCAGTCTGATAGTTCTCAGATAGTGTGGAATGGTACACAAGGACTCAGTCTGATAGTTCTCAGATAGTGTGGAATGGCACACAAAGACTCAGTCTGATAGTTCTCAGATAGTGTGGAATGGCAAGCAAAGACTCACTCTGATAGTTCTCAGATAGTGTGGAATGGCACACAAAGACTCACTCTGATAGTTCTCAGATAGTGTGGAATGGCACACAAAGACTCACTCTGATAGTTCTCAGATAGTGTGGAATGGCACACAAAGACTCAGTCTGATAGTTCTCAGACAGTGTGGAATGGCACACAAAGACTCACTCTGATAGTTCTCAGATAGTGTGGAATGGCAAACAAAGACTCACTCTGATAGTTCTCAGATAGTGTGGAATGGCAAGCAAAGACTCACTCTGATAGTTCTCAGATAGTGTGGAATGGCACACAAAGACTCACTCTGATAGTTCTCAGATAGTGTGGAATGGCACACAAAGACTCACTCTGATAGTTCTCAGATAGTGTGGAATGGCACACAAAGACTCAGTCTGATAGTTCTCAGATAGTGTGGAATGGCACACAAAGACTCACTCTGATAGTTCTCAGATAGTGTGGAATGGCACACAAAGACTCACTCTGATAGTTCTCAGACAGTGTGGAATGGCACACAAAGACTCACTCTGATAGTTCTCAGATAGTGTGGAATGGCAAACAAAGACTCACTCTGATAGTTCTCAGACAGTGTGGAATGGCACACAAAGACTCAGTCTGATAGTTCTCAGATAGTGTGGAATGGCACACAAAGACTCACTCTGATAGTTCTCAGACAGTGTGGAATGGCAAACAAAGACTCACTCTGATAGTTCTCAGATAGTGTGGAATGGCACACAAAGACTCACTCTGATAGTTCTCAGACAGTGTGGAATGGCAAACAAAGACTCACTCTGATAGTTCTCAGATAGTGTGGAATGGCACACAAAGACTCACTCTGATAGTTCTCAGACAGTGTGGAATGGCAAACAAAGACTCACTCTGATAGTTCTCAGATAGTGTGGAATGGCACACAAAGACTCAGTCTGATAGTTCTCAGATAGTGTGGAATGGCACACAAAGACTCAGTCTGATAGTTCTCAGATAGTGTGGAATGGCACACAAAGACTCAGTCTGATAGTTCTCAGATAGTGTGGAATGGCACACAAAGACTCAGTCTGATAGTTCTCAGATAGTGTGGAATGGCACACAAAGACTCTCTCTGATAGTTCTCAGATAGTGTGGAATGGCACACAAAGACTCTCTCTGAAAAAACGGGTTAGAATTGCATGACAAAGACTCATAGATTTGAGAGTGGGATCAGAGGGTGTCTGATATTTTGGTTTTAACATGAACAAGGAAGTGATGTACACTGCACGAGTGACCCCTTAGTGATTCTAGCATTTCTGCACCTTCAAAGCTTTTAATTATTTAAGTGCCTGAACGCCTAATTTATAGCACATTCTCTGTCATGTGCAGATGCTAGCGTGGTAGTTTTTAGTAATCGATGTTTTTTAATTCTTGCATTTGCATTGACATTTTGTAGTGATAATTATTAATAACGTTTCACTAAAACAGCTATTGAAGCTAAAAAAGAGATGCATCGGTATTAACTAAAGCCTAAAGTTATCAAATGCTTAACCGCACGAACTTCTGAATAGTTTTTTCCCGCTCGCCGTGTGCCGATGCTGCATTGTTCTGACTCCAAGTAATATTTGATTGTATTTATTCTCAAAAATGTTACATATTTTAAATAGCAATTTTCGTAACATTCTACTCATTGGCTTTTAATAAGTAAAGCGTATTGCTTGCTTAAATATTTTTTGTTTTAAAAGAAAGCATATATTGCTACTAATGTTTATTCAGTAGCGTATCGAGAATATTTTCTTTGAACTCTCTGCCACTAGATGGGCACGCTTAACACGGGCGACGAGGCGCAGATACCCGACGACTTCTCGGCTGAGCAGCTTCGCTCCGGACAAGCATTGAACATGCTTTTCAGCGGCGGCCTTGCTGGCGCGCTGTCTCGCACCTGCACCGCTCCGTTGGACCGCTTGAAAGTATTGCGTCAAGTTTACGGATATCAGCACGCTGGCTCTTCCGCTATCAAGGTAGCTGATCCGGAATCTAGGGATTTGCTTATTTATTTATATCCCTGTCTGGATTTCTTCTGATTACCCCACCTGAATTTCCCTTGATTTCCCCACCTAGAGTTCCCCTGATTACCCCACCTGGAGTTCCCCTGATACCCCACCTGGATTTCCCTTGATTTCCCACCTGGATTCCCCTGATTACGATTTCCCTTTGATTTCCCTACCTGGATTTCCCTTGATTTCCTCACATGGATTTCCCCTGATTACCCCACTTGGATTTCCCTTGATTTCCTCACATGGATTTCCCCTGATTACCCCACCTGGATTTCCCCTGATTTCCCCACCTGGATTTCCCCTGATTTCCCACCTGGATTCCCCTGATTTCCCACCTGGATTCCCCTGATTACCCCACCTGGATTTCCCTTGATTTCCCCACCTGGATTCCCCTAATTTTCCCACCTGGAGTTCCCCTAATTTTCCCACCTGGAGTTCCCCTGTTTTTCCTACCTGGATTTCCCTGATTTCATCTCCTGGCCTCTGCAATATTATGCTAAGTCTTTGTGCTAGCCCTTCTTCCAACCCTGCCCTCAAGGCCTTCCGCTGGATGCTGCAAGAAGGCGGTATCCGGTCGTTGTGGCGAGGCAATGGAGTCAACGTAATAAAAATCGCCCCCGAGACGGCGATAAAGTACACGTTCTACGATTTCTATAAGCGCCTTTTGTTTGGCGGTCCGTCCGAACTGCAAATCCATCAGAAATTCCTAGCCGGCAGTCTGGCCGGGGCAACCAGTCAGACCATGATTTATCCTATGGAGGTGGCTAAGACCAGGATGTGCTTGAGGAAGACAGGCCAATATCCCGGCGGCCTGGTTGGCTGCCTCGCGTCCGTGTACAGGTTAGTTGTTGAATTGTGTACAGGTTAGTTGTTGAATTGTGTACAGGTTAGTTGTTGAATTGTGTACAGGTTAGTTGTTGAATTGTGTACAGGTTAGTTGTTGAATTGTGTACAGGTTAGTTGTGTAACTGTGTACAGGTTAGTTGTTGAATTGTGTACAGGTTATTTGTGTAACTGTGTACAGGTTAGTTGTTGAATTGTGTACAGGTTAGTTGTTGAATTGTGTACAGGTTAGTTGTGTAACTGTGTACAGGTTAGTTGTTGAACTGTGTACAGGTTAGATTTTGAATTGTGTACAGGTTTATTGTTGAACTGTGTACAGGTTAGTTTTTGAATTGTGTACAGGTTAGATGTTGAACTGTGTACAGGTTAGTTTTTTAATTGTGTACAGGTTAGTTGTTGAACTGTGTACAGGTTAGTTTTTTAATTGTGTACAGGTTAGTTGTTGAACTGTGTACAGGTTAGTTGTTTAACTGTGTACAGGTTAGTTGTTTAACTGTGTGCAGGTTAGTTGTAACTGTGTACAGGTTAGTTGTTTAACTGTGTACAGGTTAGTTGTTTAACTGTGTACAAGGTTAGTTGTTGAATCGTTTATCGTTTGTCGCCAGTTCACTCAAACCAATCTTCCTTGCACTTCCTGACGCCTCGGCAGAGAGGGTGGCACCCGCGCCCTGTTCCGCGGCTACACAATCAACCTGGCTGGCATTCTTCCCTACGCTGGCATCGAGCTGGCCGCCTACGAAACCACGCGGACCTGGCTGTTCCGCGACCTGCCCTCGCACGAAGCTCCCTCTGTGGCGGCTCTGCTGCTTTCAGGTGCGTGACGAGGCTGGGCAGTGCGGTTGGGCGGTGGGGAAATTCTTTGGGATTTGAATTTGTGGAGGAGATTCTTTGGTATTCGAGTTTGTAGGGGAGATTCTTTGGGATTCGAGTTTGTGGAGGAGATTCTTTGGGATTCAAATTTGGGGGAGATTCTTTGGGATTCGAGTTTGTGGGGGAGATTCAGTTTGTGTGGGGAGATACTTTGGGATTCGAGTTTGTGGGGGGAGATTGTTTGGTGCCTTGGTGGAGTTTGTGGGGAGATTCTTTGGGATTCGAGTTTGTGGAGGAGATTCTTTGGGATTCGAGTTTGGGGGGAGATTCTTTGGGATTCGAGTTTGGGGGGAGATTCTTTGGGATTCGAGTTTGTGGAGGAGATTCTTTGGTGCCTTGGTGGAGTTTGTGGGGAGATTCTTTGGGATTCGAGTTTGGGGGGAGATTCTTTGGGATTCGAGTTTGTGGAGGAGATTCTTTGGGATTCGAGTTTGGGGGGAGATTCATTGGGATTCGAGTTTGGGGGGAGATTCTTTGGGATTCGAGTTTGGGGGGAGATTCTTTGGGATTCGAGTTTGGGGGGAGATTCTTTGGGATTCGAGTTTGTGGAGGAGATTCTTTGGTGCCTTGGTGGAGTTTGTGGAGGAGATTCTTTGGGATTCGAGTTTGTGGGGAGATTCTTTGGTGCCTTGGTGGAGTTTGGGGGGAGATTCTTTGGGATTCGAGTTTGTGGGGAGATTCTTTGGGATTCGAGTTTGGGGGGAGATTCTTTGGGATTCGAGTTTGTGGGGAGATTCTTTGGGATTCGAGTTTGGGGGGAGATTCTTTGGGATTCGAGTTTGTGGGGAGATTCATTGGGATTCGAGTTTGTGGGGAGATTCTTTGGGGTTCGAGTTTGTGGAGGAGATTCTTTGGTGCCTTGGTGGAGTTTGTGGGGAGATTCTTTGGGATTCGAGTTTGTGGGGAGATTCATTGGGATTCGAGTTTGTGGGGAGATTCTTTGGGGTTCGAGTTTGTGGGGAGATTCTTTGGGATTCGAGTTTGTGGAGGAGATTCTTTGGTGCCTTGGTGGAGTTTGTGGGGAGATTCTTTGGGATTCGAGTTTGTGGGAGATTCATTGGGATTCGAGTTTGTGGGGAGATTCATTGGGATTCGAGTTTGTGGGGGATTATTTGGGGTTCGAGTTTGTTTGTGTTTATTTGGGATTTGAGTTTGTTTGTGATTCTTTGGGATTCGAGTTTGTTGGGAGATTCTTTGGGATTCGAGTTTGAGGAGGAGATTCTTTAGGATTCGAGTTTGTTGGGAGATTCTTTGGGATTCGAGGTTTTTGGGAGATTCTTTGGGATTCGAGGTTTTTGGGAGATTCTTTAGGATTCGAGTTTGTTGGGAGATTCTTTGGGATTCGAGGTTTTTGGGAGATTCTTTAGGATTCGAGTTTGTTGGGAGATTCTTTGGGATTCGAGGTTTTTGGGAGATTCTTTAGGATTCGAGTTTGTTGGGAGATTCTTTGGGATTCGAGGTTTTTGGGAGATTCTTTAGGATTCGAGTTTGTTGGGAGATTCTTTGGGATTCGAGGTTTTTGGGAGATTCTTTAGGATTCGAGTTTGTTGGGAGATTCTTTGGGATTCGAGGTTTTTGGGAGATTCTTTAGGATTCGAGTTTGTTGGGAGATTCTTTGGGATTCGAGGTTTTTGGGAGATTCTTTAGGATTCGAGTTTGTTGGGAGATTCTTTGGGATTCGAGGTTTTTGGGAGATTCTTTAGGATTCGAGTTTGTTGGGAGATTCTTTGGGATTCGAGGTTTTTGGGAGATTCTTTAGGATTCGAGTTTGTTGGGAGATTCTTTGGGATTCGAGGTTTTTGGGAGATTCTTTAGGATTCGAGTTTGTTAGGAGATTCTTTGGGATTCGAGGTTTTTGGGAGATTCTTTAGGATTCGAGTTTGTTAGGAGATTCTTTGGGATTCGAGGTTTTTGGGAGATTCTTTAGGATTCGAGTTTGTTGGGAGATTCTTTGGGATTCGAGGTTGTTGGGAGATTCTTTAGGATTCGAGTTTGTTGGGAGATTCTTTGGGATTCGAGGTTGTTGGGAGATTCTTTAGGATTCGAGTTTGTGGGGAGATTCTTTGGGATTCGAGTTTGTGGGGAGATTCATTGGGATTCGAGTTTGTTGGGAGATTCTTTGAGATTCGAGTTTTTTGAGTCTATAAATTTCCCAATTAAATTTTAGGTGCCCTGGCCTCCTCAATCGGCATCGTGGCCTGCTACCCGCTGGCCTTGCTGCGCACCAAGATGCAGTCCAAGGTGCAGTTCAGCAGGCCGGAGCTCAACACTGTCAGAGGCCTGGCCGCCACGGTGTACCAAGCCGAAGGCATTGTTGGATTCTACCGCGGCATGGGCGCCAACCTGGTCAAGGTGCTGCCCTCGGTGGCTATCAGCTTTGCCACATTCGAGCGAATCAATCATTACTTTGACATCGCGCACCCGTTCGGGCGGACCTCGTAGCCTCGGGTTGACTGTTTCCTTGGGTTTTGGGTCGGGTAGGGGCTGGTTGTAGGGATCTTTTCATGGCTGCCGGTTTCTTTCGCTGTCTTTACTAAGAGTGCATTTTCACACAGAGATCAAGTTGATGTAAACGTCATCCACCCTGATCCTCAGTTGCGGGACCAGCCTCCCCGATCCTGTTGCTGGGCGACCCTCTCAGATCCTCATTTGCTGGGTCAGTCTCCCAGATCCTCAGTTGCTGGGCCAGTCTCCCAGAGTGTCAGTAGCTGGGCCAGCCTCCCAGAGTGTCAGTAGCTGGGCCAGTCTCCCAGAGTGTCAGTAGCTGGGCCAGTCTCCCAGAGTGTCAGTAGCTGGGACAGCCTCCCAGATCCTCAGTTGCTGGGCCAGCCCCCCAGTTCCTCAGTTGCTGGGACAGCCTCCCAGATCCTCAGTTGCTGGGACAGCCTCCCAGATCCTCAGTTGCTGGGCCAGCCTCCCAGATCCTCAGTTGCTGGGCCAGCCCCCCAGTTCCTCAGTTGCTGGGACAGCCTCCCAGATCCTCAGTTGCTGGGACAGCCCCCCAGTTCCTCAGTTGCTGGGCCAGCCCCCCAGTTCCTCAGTTGCTGGGACAGCCTCCCAGATCCTCAGTTGCTGGGACAGCCTCCCAGATCCTCAGTTGCTGGGCCAGCCTCCCAGATCCTCAGTTGCTGGGCCAGCCCCCCAGTTCCTCAGTTGCTGGGACAGCCTCCCAGATCCTCAGTTGCTGGGACAGCCTCCCAGATCCTCAGTTGCTGGGCCAGCCTCCCAGAGTGTCACTTGCTGGGCCAGTCTCCCAGAGTGTCAGTAGCTGGGCCAGCCTTCCAGATCCTCAGTTGCTGGGCCAGCCTCCCAGATCCTCAGTTGCTGGGCCAGCCTCCCAGATCCTCAGTTGCTGGGCCAGCCTCCCAAATCCTCAGTTGCTGGGATACCCTCTCAAATCCTCAGTTGCTGGGCCAGCGCTATCCTCAGAATCAGGCTGTGGGCATGAATCTGAAACATTTCATTTCACTTACAAGTGGAAATCAGAAACCCTTTAGTCTCGGTCAAATCTGCAGCAATAGAATCTGAACTGTTTTAATCTAGTATAGTCATACTGTATGCTCGTCTTAAAGTAATTAAAAGTAGCTATTGCCTAATATTACACTGTCTTTCCTTTTTGTTAAAGTATGTTAATTGCTTTGCGCAGAAGAAATGTATCTTAATTTCTGTGTAAATTAATTTCCTCTTTTTTATACTTTACTCGTATGAAAGTCAATCAAAAACGTTGCTGCAAGTGCATTACCCACGCAATCCCATTGCCTTCTGTGCACTTAGTACGAATTTCATTATGATAGAAAGTACTTGTAGCATATGTATTTTAGTGTATTGCTTCCGTTCCTGGCTTTACTTTTCAATGTATTATTGTAATTGCCCAAGCGGTATATTTTTTGCGGTTGCTTTTTTTATTTTTACTCTTACTTCTTCATTGTTTTGCCTAAGAAATTTTCTGTCCTGCGCTCCTTCTTTCGTTAATTATGTGTTTCAGTTTCGCATGTTAGAAAAAGACGGCGTCTGAGTTACACTAGCATCTGCTAGACTGGCTGAAGAGCGCGGGAATTAGAAATTGTGAGTTTTCATCAGCTCCGCCATCTGCCAGCCAATCAGATTCGAGCAAGGCGTGAGGTTGTTGTTCTTGAAAGGGTAGGAAAATATCGATTAAATGTTGAATGTTTTCAAGCCTCAATAACGGCAGCTGCCAGCCAATCAGATCCGAGCGAGGCCTGAGGTTTCTTTCCTTTAAAAAATCAATTAAGTATGCTGATTGCACTGTATTTTGATAGCGCCAGCTACAGATGAGCAATCACAGCTATGTGAACTTTTTGAGAACATACAATTTTGCATTGTTTAGTGTTGTTCCACTTGTTTTTAGGTTTGCAAATTGTTGCGTTTCAAATCAATTTCCTTGACCAATTTCTGCATTGTAAATATAATTATTTGCAACCACGTTGTCAACTATAAGGCGTCGAGTCGAAACTGACTGAAGCTCCATCGTCATTTTACTTTACCGTTCCCGCCCCCCCCCTACAAGTAATTCTTGTACTCCACTCCGAAATGAATATGATTCCTAGTTTGGAAATTCTGTTGGCTTTCTTGTGTTGTATTGTATAGCATCCAAAAAAGATGTAGAATTATAAATAAGGTATAAATATGGTATGTCTATTTTGTTAATCTTTTTAGTGCGTTAAATCAACGTTGTGGCCTCTAGTTACTTTTTAGTAGGCGATTATAGCTGTATCTGCAATAGCAGAATTGGTCAAACTGGTTTTCCTTTTTTACTAGAAAGTTTTTTTTTCCTCCGTGAGTTTTGCCGGCGCTTTCTGTTGCATTATCTTACTTATAGTACGAGTTAACAGTTTTTTACTATTGCAAAAACTATTTAACTATTCGATGCGACACGCCGCGCTTTGTTGTATGCAAGGACGATAATATTATGTACTACAAAATACATGTATCAGAAAGGAATGGCACAATCTTGATCGCTTTTCCATTTAACTAATATAACATTGTCACTTAAAATACGGAATGAACCTGTCGTATCGCATTTGGCTTCAAGGGCAAGGGCGAATTTGCTACCGCAAATTCTAGCATTTCAGTTTCGCTAGTCATGAGTACCACCAACTCTGTTCCTCGAACTTTAATTTGATGTATCCATCAGCTGGATTTATTCACTAATTTACTGTCTTGTGGGACTTTTCGACCAACTGAATTAAAAGGATTCCCTATGTAAGACTTCACCGTCTTCACGTGTACTTGACAGGGTCACATGTACAGTGCACGTGACAGCCCACATTAACTACCTTCGACTGATAAGTTCAAGGAAAAATTTAAATGTTCGGCCGTTCATTGGGTCATTTATACATTTTCTTTTCTATGTAATCCGCTCAAAAGGGGTGTTTAATTTAGTAATTTACGCACATACGCTAATAATACTCGTAATGGTACGAAACGAACTACTTTTTAGGCTGTAAAATATATATTTACATGTACTTTTTAGACTGAAAATTTCCCCACAATAGATTTAAATTGCAAAATAAAGGTTAGTGTTTAGATTATTTGTTAATTTTATTGAGCGGCTTCTTATAAAATTTAAATGTAAAAACAGCAGATATATATATCATCGATAACATCTTTACTGTTAGTGCTGCTTAAACGTTGAACCCTATAATAAACGTTCTAAACGTTAAATCCTCTGAAGAGACATCAATTAATTCAGTTTTGCCTCTGTGTTAATATCCTAGAAATTTATAAAGTAAATTTTAGGCATTCTCAATGGCTGGGAAGGTTGTTAAGCAGTTAGCTGGCAGTGGTAGCGGGCAAAGCCTTATGGATCGGGTTACTGCTGCAAAACACTCTCTTGCTGGATCAGGACTTGCAAAAGCCGTTTGCAAAGCAACCACAGAAGAAATCACGGCCCCAAAGAAGAAACACTTACAGTGTAAGTTGTTTGTCTTTGACATGTAGATGGTTAGGCCTATCATTTTATTTCTTTATTATGAGGCTTATTAAGCTTTCTTAATTCTACTGCCTTGCTGAGGCTGGCTCCCTAGCCCAAAGTGTATTTCATAGTAGTCATGCACTACTTTATTCATATTTTAATTATTTTTTACTTCTGGTTCCATACGTATTATATATATGTAAGTTAAAAGATTAGGTGTTAGGCCTAGACTTTGCACTATATATGATAATTGACTATTGATATTAACAATACTCTGTCTATTATTTTAAATGAATACAAACACAAAGTCCTAAATATTAGACTTATTGATTTTTTAACTAGGCTTAACTACTTTTCTTTTGATATATATATTTTTAAAAGGTTAATGTTTTTATTAGGCTTATATATAATTATTAGCAGTGCTTATCCCCAAGGTACCATAGGAATAATTTGTCTTATTCCTACAGTACTGTGGGCTGTAGTTTAGATTGTGTATACGGGGTCTAGTAGGGGAAAAAATACAGGACCTTATTTGTATGCCAGGACTAAAACGTTTTCATTTTGCTCCATTTCAAATAAATTCATTATTTATTATGGCTATCCTGCATTTTCGTTCGTTAAATTATTTTTTCACGTGGAATTAATTTTACATGATCTCACAAGTTCAGCACAGGCAATAAAAAATATTATGGGACATACAGAACACCCGAAAAGTTTAAGAAAGTTTGTTATAGTCAAGTCAGTTTAAACATTAGTCTCCGGATTACAGTGGGTAGTAATGGGTCACCCAGTACAGAAAGTTGCCGAAATGATGCTCATTTGGGTAGAGCCGGCGCCACAGGAACTCCTGCAGGTGCAACTTGAAGAGCCCATTGCTGGTACCGTGCCCCTGATGCAGCTTGGCCTTGCAGTGCGCCCAGCTGCCCTCGATTGTGTTGGTGTGCACTGTCGGGTCCTGTGGGTCCACGAAATTGAGTCGATGGTTGACACTCGCATGGTTGAAGCCCATGGCAGCAAGGCCATTGTACGACTGCCATCCATCAGTGATGACTCGGGAACTGGGCAGGATGTACTGCTGCAGAATAGGCAGCAGTGTTTCGGCACGTCGATTCTCAACCACCACCATCATGCATTTGTTACTGCCACGCTCTACCATTCCAAGCACCCAGTGGCCCTCACGATAGTTGCCGACATGGTACTTGCGGTGGAAGAATTTGCTCTTGTCCACCTCCACTTCAATGTTCGGGCCACCAAGCTGCATTGGGTGGTCAATGAGTACCTGGGCACACACATCGCGGCAGAAGTTGGCCCAGTCGACACTGGTATGCGGCTGCTGGATGTCACACTGCAGCATGATGTCCTTCAGTGGTGTCTTCAGTGCCCACCAGTACACAAAGTCCACCAGTTGGTTAAGCG
The DNA here is from genome assembly GCA_002269645.1 of Macrostomum lignano. Lineage (NCBI taxonomy): Eukaryota > Metazoa > Platyhelminthes > Macrostomidae > Macrostomum > Macrostomum lignano. The sequence goes on along the minus strand of NIVC01001915.1, from coordinate 203,180 downwards.
CTAGGTGGCTTCTCTCGAAAAAGAAGCCCTTCCTTATGGACTCCTGGCCGTGACACTCCTTGCAAGCCCAAGCCCAGCCATCCACATACCGGTCACCCTGACGATGCTGAAGGCGCATTTGAGGTGCAGCAGGGCAATGGCACCGACGCTCGTTTGACAGCAGCCAGTATTTGGCCAGCCAGCGCATCAGAGACGGTGTGTCAGTGGTCAAAAGAGCCAAGTCCCACATCCTTATGAGCGGCAGGTCGCATAGTTCCGCAGTAGGCCTTATCTCAGCTGGTGGGATGATAGTAGTGGGAGCAGCTAGACGACCCGCCATGTGGATGTGCAGTGTGGCTGAAAAAAATGAAAAAATAATTTAACGAACGAAAATGCAGGATAGCCTTTATTATTCACAGCAATTTGAGCAACAAACTTAAAAATGATGCACTTTTGCAATGTTCACTGAGAAAAAAAAACAATAATAAAAGAAATACTTTCACTACTTTTTATTTACAAAAAGTTCATAAAATAAGTTTTTAAGGCACAAAGTTTGAGCTTTTTTTATTCTAGTTGTTTTGGTATTGGCAGTATTGTATATAGTGTATCTTATGTATAAAAGTCACTTTATTTAAGCCAAAAATTTTCTACTTTGTCATGTATATTAGATATATGCTGATGTATGCTAAAAATGGCAAGTAGTGTTGTATATTGATAAATCCTAGTGTACATGTTGCCTTCCAAACTGTGGACCATGTGAATAATTTTCTGCTTATCCATATAGTATACTGGCAAGATAGCCACCTATGTTCTATATGTCTATTATTTTTTTACTTCTATAAAACAAATATTCAAGGGAAGTTATGTTTTTATACTGCAATTAAACTGTAAATAACAAAATATAAATTACTTTTATGGTATCTGTAAGAAAAAAAGCTAGACTTATTTTGTCATTGTGCCATGCAGATAAAACATTAATTATTCCTTATGGTATCTTTAGGAACATAATATAGCTATATTGTCAGTGTGCTATGTAGGTAAGACAAATTATTCCCATGGTACTATAGGAATGACAGAAATTATTCTTATTGTACTATATGTATAAACACTGCCTTTATTAATATTAGTAAAACAATACAAAATCTTACTTTTAAGGTTAGACTAAGCAATCTTAGTTTGAAGAATAAGTTTTTTAATACTATATTAGAATATGATCATGAGGCACGATAAAAAGATAAATGAAAGAAGGGAAACATAATAGAGACAATAGGAAACTTAGAGAAGAATTAGCTTTTTAAGCCAAGACCATAAAAGGACAAAGGGTAATCCATAATCAGGAAAATAATATATATTATATCATTTGCTAGAATAATTTTTTGGGGGACAATGAATATACATTTTCTGCAAGTTTTTATATGATCTATATGTAATCTATTATATATATAACACCTAGCCAACCCAGCCAATATAAGTCACAAAAATGCCCATCTAAAAGAATACAGAAATAGTACTAATTAGATGATAAGGCATTTAGCTTTATAAGATAGTTATTCTTGCTATTTATCCAAAATTGCAATAATTTTTTCTTTAATGTTTCTTTAATAGGTAAGTCATATTTTTGTTAAAAAGTAAGTCCCTTGGCCAGTGTAAATCAGGGGGGTTGCACATTTATGAGTTAGATTAACAAAGAATTATGCATTTTATTCTAATTGTGCTAAAAAAATTATACATTGAATGCATCAAGCACCTAATCTTAAATAAAAATCTATATTTGAAACCTTTCAAATTAGTTCAATTTATTCTACATTTGCTTAAAGTAAATTTAGTAAAAAGAATTAAGTTATATATTAATATATCATAGGATCATTATATTTTCCCTATGCTTAATAGCGTACGCCTAATAATGATTGTTTTAGATTATATATTTATTGTATAACTACTAGAATGTATGATATGTATAATTTTATTATATTAATCTGAAAAATTAGGTTTTTAGTTGGATCAAATATCCAATATACCTCTAAATCTATGTTTATAATGTTTTTATATCATTGACAGCTTTTCTTTCTATCTTCTCATTTATTTTCTTTTCTTCCCACATTGTACAAAGCTATGTTAGCATTATTTTCTACTAAATATCTGCTTATAAAAATACCCCATAGTTGCTTGGCTGCAATATAACATCTATAATGCCTTAGAGCCCTGCTTTTATGACAATGTCTCCTATAAGACATAAGAACATCAACTGAGTTAATTGTCTTGAAGAATAATGGTGTGTTCTTTTTGCATTTCCCCAATGGTAAATAGTAATATCACCTTAGTGCAAGTTGGACAGGATCATACAAGCAAATTTTTGGATTAAGCAGGATTGGGATTGGAATTCCATTTTACCTCTGTGCTTTGGCAGTTTTGTGCCACCTAAAGCCTTATAATAGCCTATAATTAATAACCAACACTAGTAAATACATTTATTTTCAATCATTTGTATACTTTAAACAAATATATTTACTTATAGGAGACAGAGGCATGCCTCATAAGATTTATGCAAGTTACACAAACAATGGCAAATCAGCCAAATCTTAAACTTATCTTTGTACAAATTTCGACCAGACCTAATCGAGTGCACTAATGAGAGCAACGTCAGCATCCCGGAGCTCGCCAACGAGCTGCTGGATCGTCTGAAGCATCCCAACTGGGTTGTAGTATTCAAATCGTTGATTACTCTGCACAATTTAATGAACCACGGCAACGAGAGATTCGCCCAGTACCTGGCCTCCAATAACTGCGCCATATCATCACCGAACTACTCGGACCGGACCACGCCTCAGGCTGCCGAGATGTCGAGATTTATTGTCCGCTACAGCGCCTACATCCAGGAGAAGGCCACCGCCTACCGCCTGATGGCGTTCGACTTTTGCAAGGTTTGCTCTCTAAAGGCTGAGTGGGTTTAAATTTGTGTTTGGGTTCGCAGTAAAAAATCTGTCTAGGCTGCAGAGCTTGGGCATCTGCCTGAATTAGCTACAGGTCTACCTACCGATCTACCTGAATTAGCCACAGATCTGCCTATCGATCTACCTTAATTAGCCACAGATCTGCCTACCGATCTACCTGAATTAGCCACAGATCTGCCTACCGATCTACCTGAATTAGCCACAGATCTGCCTACCGATCTACCTGAATTAGCCACAGATCTGCCTACCGATCTATCTGAATTAGCCACAGATCTGCCTACCGATCTACCTGAATTAGCCACAGATCTGCCTACCGATCTACCTGAATTAGCCACAGATCTGCCTACCGATCTACCTGAATTAGCCACAGATCTGCCTACCGATCTACCTGAATTAGCCACAGATCTGCCTACCGATCTACCTGAATTAGCCACAGATCTGCCTACCGATCTACCTGAATTAGCTACTAATCTACCTTAATTAGCTACTAATCTGCCTGAATTAGCTACAGATCTACCTGAATTAGCTACAGATCTACCTGAATTAGCCACAGATCTACCTGAATTAGCTACAAACCTACTGCCGATCTACCTGGATTAGCCACAGATGTACCTACCGATCTACCTGAATTAGCTACAAATCTATCTACCGATCTACCTGAATTAGCCACAGATCTACCTGAATTAGCTACTAATCTTCCTGAGTTAGCTACAGATCTACCTGAATTAGCTTCAGATCTACCTACCGATCTACCTTAATTAGCTACTAATCTATCTGAATTAGCTACTCATCTATCTGAATTAGCTACTAATCTACCTGAATTAGCTACTAATCTACCTGAATTAGCTACTAATCTACCTGAATTAGCTACTAACCTACCTGAATTAGCTACTCATCTATCTGAATTAGCTACTAATCTACCTGAATTAGCTACAGATCTACTTATAAACTAATCATGTCTACCAATTGACCCACCCTGCCGCAGGTGAAGCGCGGCACAGACGACAGCCTACTCAGAACCCTGACTGTGGAGAAGAGCATCAAATCACTTGAGGTGCTCATCAATCAATTCGACTCGCTGCTAGCCTTCGAAGTCACTCCAAAGGACGTCACCAACGGAGTTATTAGCGCAGCTTGCCTCATCCTGTACCGTGACGCCACTCGCCTGTTTGTGGTATTCAATGACGGCATCATTAACCTGCTAACCAAGTTCTTCAGCACCACAAGCAAGAAGCAGTGTCGAGAGGCTTTGGAAATCTACAAGAAATTTCTTGTGCGCAGTGATCTGCTCAACGAATTCAACAAAGTGGCCGAATGCGTCGGCGTTGACAAATCGGACATTACCAGACTGCAGAAGCACCCGGTGTCTTTCCTGGACGCTATGGAGACCCACCTGGCCCAGCTGGAGGGTCGCACCTATGAGCCGCCGCCCCGCGAGCCGGAGCCGCCAGTCCAGGAGGCCCCGCCGGCCGCCGCTGCCGCCTCCAGGCAGCCGCCCGCTAGGCCGGCCTCGTCGCCTGCTGACGGGCCGCCCGCCGGGCCGCCGCCGCCCCGACCTCCGGGACCGTCAAGGCCGCCGAAGCCGGAGCCGCCGAAAATTGGAGCCGCTGGCGGTGAGTGCCGTTGGATCCGGATGAGATAAGAATTGTACAGGATTGGATAAAAATTGTACAGGATTGGATAAGAATTGTACAGGATGGGATAAGAATTGTACACGATTGGATAAGAATTGTACAGGTTGGAATAATAATTGTACAGGATTGGATAAGAATTGTACAGGATGGGATAAGAATTGTACAGGATGGAATAATAATTGTACAGGATGGAATAATAATTGTACAGGATGGGATAAGAATTGTACAGGATGGGATAAGAATTGTACAGGATGGAATAATAATTGTACAGGATGGAATAATAATTGTACAGGATGGGATAAGAATTGTACAGGATGGAATAATAATTGTACAGAATGGAATAATAATTGTACAGGATTGGATAAGAATTGTACAGGATGGGATAAAAATTGTACAGGATGGAAAATTCTACAGGATGGAATAATAATTGTACAGGATGGGATAAGAATTGTACAGGATGGGATAAGAATTGTACAGGATGGGATAAGAATTGTACAGGATGGGATAAGAATTGTACAGGATGGGATAAGAATAGTACAGGATGGGATAAGAATTTTACAGGATGGGATAAGAATTGTACAGGATGGGATAAGAATTGTACAGGATGGGATAAGAATTGTACAGGATTGGATAAGAATTGTACAGGATGGGATAAGAATTGTACAGGATGGAATAATAATTGTACAGGATGGGATAAGAATTGTACAGGATGGGATAAGAATTTTACAGGATGGGATAAGAATTGTACAGGATGGGATAAGAATTGTACAGGATGGGATAAGAATTGTACAGGATTGGATAAGAATTGTACAGGATGGGATAAGAATTGTACAGGATGGGATAAGAATTGTACAGGATGGGATACGAATTGTACAGGATGGGATAAGAATTGTACATGATGGGATAAGAATTGTACATGATGGGGTAAGAAGCACACAAGCGGGATAAGATGGGATAAGAGCAGGCACACAAGAGCAGGCACACAAGATGGGATAAGAGCAGGCACACAAGCGCGCGGATACGTACGGAGTCATACACACAGGCACACACTCACACAGGAGTGTACAGCGGCCCTAACTTTATTTATCGTTAGGCAGGTACACTTCACTGTGCCTTGGGGGTTGGCCCTCAATAGCGTTAATTGCACGAGCAGAGCCAAGCCGAGATTCCAATTTAGCCCTAAATGAACGTGACTGCACTGGGAATCGAGCCTGGGCCGCAGGCACATCAGAGCGCCGCGCCAGACCAAGGCCCACTATCACGATTCAATTAACTTCTCACTTATTAATTTGCTGCAACTTTCAGGTGGTTCTCAGCAGCAGCAGCAGCAGCAGCAGTCGCCGCCTCAGTCGGAGCCAGTCGCAGAGGCCGCCGCCGCCCCCGCCGTCCAACAGCCAGCCGGAGGAAACGGTCAGTGTGACGGATGGTATTAATAAACATTCCTATAATCGCATATATTTATAAGCTTTCAGTTATTTGTGGCCGTATTAGATTCCTTCTTTACTTTTTTTGTGCTTTAGATTGTCACTTTGTAGTCTACTGATAGTAAGAATAATATTGACCTGATCGGTCTCTCGCCAATATGTTGTTGACTGCCTGTTTTTGCAGACATTCTTGCCGAGTTTATGGTCAGCCAGACTGCCGCTTCGAATAATGCTGCTCAGCAGCAGCAGCAGCAGAAACCAGCAGCTGCTGGGGGTAAAGTTAATTAAAGTATAGCAGTTCGCTATCGGCTTGTGTTTTAGTATGCTCAAACAGGAGACCTCATTTCCGGCGTGGAGTTACCTGTTTCCGCACCCGTTTGCTCACCTTTATTAACATATAATTTGCCCTGTTGTGCTTTTGTTTAACCCAGACCGCCATTTATCCCCTTCGCTGTCATTGCCACTGCTTCCTGTGTGTGTCCTGAGTAGTAAATAGCACAGAATACTGTGGTAATTAGTGTTTCATGAGTAGCTGTGGGGTGTTTCATGAGTAGCTGTAGGGTGTTTCATGAGTAGCTGTGGGGTGTTTCATGAGTAGCTGTGGGGTGTTTCATGAGTAGCTGTGGGGTGTTTCATGAGTAGCTGTAGGGTGTTTCATGAGTAGCTGTGGGGTGTTTCATGAGTAGTTGTAGGGTGTTTCATGAGTAGCTTTAGGGTGTTTCATGAGTAGCTGTGGGGTGTTTCATGAGTAGCTGTGGGGTGTTTCATGAGTAGCTGTGGGGTGTTTCATGAGTAGCTGTGGGGTGTTTCATGAGTAGCTGTAGGGTGTTTCATGAGTAGCTGTGGGGTGTTTCATGAGTAGCTGTGGGGTGTTTCATGAGTAGCTGTGGGGTGTTTCATGAGTAGCTGTAGGGTGTTTCATGAGTAGCTGTGGGGTGTTTCATGAGTAGCTGTAGGGTGTTTCATGAGTAGCTATAGGGTGTTTCATGAGTAGCTGTGGGGTGTTTCATGAGTAGCTGTGGGGTGTTTCATGAGTAGCTGTGGGGTGTTTCATGAGTAGCTGTGGGGTGTTTCATGAGTAGCTGTGGGGTGTTTCATGAGTAGCTGTGGGGTGTTTCATGAGTAGCTGTGGGGTGTTTCATGAGTAGCTGTAGGGTGTTTCATGAGTAGCTGTGGGGTGTTTCATGAGTAGCTGTAGGGTGTTTCATGAGTAGCTATAGGGTGTTTCATGAGTAGCTGTGGGGTGTTTCATGAGTAGCTGTGGGGTGTTTCATGAGTAGCTGTGGGATGTTTCATGAGTAGCTGTAGGGTGTTTCATGAGTAGCTGTGGGGTGTTTCATGAGTAGCTGTGGGGTGTTTCATGAATCCCGGCTTGCTTTTTTGCTTTTTCTCTCTGTATTCAGCAGCAGCTCCGCTCTTAAAGGCTCGTACTTAACGAGCAGTGGATTTGCGTCAAAATCCGATCCCGGTACCTTTGCACTCAGCCTCCTGGCCTAATTTGGCTAGCAACTCTTAGAGCTGAGTGTCAAATCGCTGTTCTGTTTTTCATTTCATTCAGAAAGCCGAACAAGGCGGTAGTGTAAAGTTTCAGCTGGCTTTGCTTCTCATTGATCACGCGCACAGATTTTTACTTGGATTTCCGAAATCCCAATCCCTAACCCCATCGCTTTTCATCGTTCGAAGCGCTGAGATTTGAGCCCTTAAAGGCTTTTGCCATTTTTCTCGTGTCGACAATCTATTGTTAATGCCAGCTCACTTTTCCGTGGCTTAAACTAATCTGTACTGTCGTTTTTTACAGTCTCCTGCATACCCTCCCCTGAGCACCTGCCCAACCCCTCCCCCTAAGCACCTGCCCAACCCCTCCCCTAAGCACCTGCCCAACCCCTCCCCAAAGCACCTGCCCAACCCCTCCCCAAAGCACCTGCCCAACCCCTCCCCCTAAGCACCTGCCCAACCCCTCCCTAAGCACCTGCCCAACCCCTCCCCAAAGCACCTGCCCAACCCCTCCCCAAAGCACCTGCCCAACCCCTCCCCTAAGCACCTGCCCAACCCTAAGCACCTGTTCAACCCCTCCCCTAAGCACCTGCCCAACCCCTCCCCAAAGCACCTGCCCAACCCCTCCCCTAAGCACCTGCCCAACCCCTCCCCAAAGCACCTGCCCAACCCCTCCCCTAAGCACCTGCCCAACCCCTCCCCTAAGCACCTGCCCAACCCCTCCCCTAAGCACCTGCCCAACCCCTCCCCTAAGCACCTGCCCAACCCCTCCCCAAAGCACCTGCCCAACCCCTCCCCTAAGCACCTGCCCAACCCCTCCCCAAAGCACCTGCCCAACCCCTCCCCAAAGCACCTGCCCAACCCCTCCCCTAAGCACCTGCCCAACCCCTCCCCTAAGCACCTGCCCAACCCTCCCCAAAGCACCTGCCCAACCCCTCCCCTAAGCACCTGCCCAACCCTCCCCAAAGCACCTGCCCAACCCCTCCCCTAAGCACCTGCCCAACCCCTCCCCAAAGCACCTGCCCAACCCCTCCCCTAAGCACCTGCCAAAAACAGCAATTTATTATCAGCGCTTCTAAAACTGCGCTTTTGTGCAGCATATACTTCTACACGTACTACTTATAAGAAGTGCAGTTGAAATCAATTTACGTGTAATATTTACGATTTTATTTCCTAAAAATGCGCCGCAATTTCTAAATATTGCAGCCTCGGCCACAGCTGGTGGCGGCTTCGATCCGTTCGCCAGTCTGGGCGGCCTGACCTCCGACTTGGACGCCAGTCTGGCCAGTCTGGCCACCAGTCTAACTGTGAAGCAGTCTGCCGCTGCTAAGCCCGGGCCTGCGGCCGCCAGTGGCAACTCCACTGCTCAGGTGTGTTAAGCAGATGTGTCTTATCATTGTCTAATATATTAGTGTACCGTGTCCTTTTCTTTTGCGTCCTGACCTATCTGCTGAGTCAATCTGGATCTTTTTGGGTACGTCTTACTCATTTTTAGGTCAATATGACTCATTTTCTGCATCAGTATGACTCATTTTCTGCATCAGTATGACTCATTTTCGGCAATCAGTATGACTCATTTTCTGCATCAGTATGACTCATTTTCGGCAATCAGTATGACTCATTTTCTTCATCATTATGACTCACGTGACTCATTTTCTGCATCAGTATGACTCAATTTCGGCAATCAGTATGACTCATTTTCTGCATCAGTATGACTCATTTTCGGCAATCAGTATGACTCATTTTCTTCATCATTATGACTCACGTGACTCATTTTCTGCATCAGTATGTCTCATTTTCTGCAATTGGCATGCCTCACTTTCTGCATCAGTATGACTCATTTTCTGCATCAGTCTGACTCATTTTCTGCATCAGTCTGACTCATTTTCTACATCAGTCTGACTCATTTTCTACATCAGTATGTCTCATTTTCTGCATCAGTATATGACTCACATGACTCATTTTCTGCATCAGTATGACTCATTTTCTGCATCAGTATATGACTCACATGACTCATTTTCTGCATCAGTATGACTCATTTTCTGCAATAAGCATGCTTCACTTTCTGCATCAGTATGACTCACGTGACTCATTTTCTGCATCAACCAATGACTCATTTTTTGATTTACTGTGGTTGATTTTCTTTGGCAATATGACTACAGATTTGTAGATATTTCTGACATTAATTTTTACGTAATCACATTATAAAAAACAGCTTGTTTTGGATGATTCTGGGTCGCTACCACATATAATTCGAGTCCTCGCTTGTCAGATAACTCAGCCATAACTAACGGAGTTCACCACAAAACCCCTCGTCGCCAACCCTCTCCAGCCCGCCGCCCCAGCCGCCGCCCCAGCCGCCGCCCCAGCCGCCAGCAAGAATCCGAACGCCGGTTTTGACCCGTTCGCCGACCTATAATATCGCCCACCTGCAGGCATGTGTGGAACAGAAATAGAAGATGGGATTTCGAGAGATTTTCAATGTTCTCTAATGAAATACTAAACTGAAGGCTCTACTTGTGTTATTAATCTTATTATTGTAAGTCAAGCGAATAATTTAGTGTTCGTTTGTGTCGCGTTTTTTTATTATTATGTAGCGTCTTAGGCATTAATTGAGTCAAAGTCTTACTCAACTCATCTACTCACTTACGTGTGTGTGCAGTTCCCCTTTAATTTATCCATGCAACAGGAATAACAACAAAGGCGGAAATTTTATTTAGTAGTTTCTATTGGTAAAGTGTTTTTCGATTCATTTAGCGCTACTGTTAGTAGAATAAAATGATTTTTAATCCTTAAATTAGCGTATAAAAATAGTATGGCAAACTAGCTATCTAACTCCCCCCCCCTTGGGGTAGGCACAGATTGAGGGAGTTTAAAGCTGTAAGGCTATTAATAATTAAGACTGTTTAGTTTCACAAGTTTAGAATTTTTAATAATAAATTTTGTTTTGTCTACGACATTAAAAGTCTGTGATGATATTTTTGTGATATTTAACAAAGTTTGACAAAGTTTGTCCATCAGGTTTTCTACAATTCTTTGACAAAATTTATTTTAGTAGTTTACCTTTGTCAAACTTTGTTCAACATTCTTTATTCAGCGCGCCTACACTACTGCAAGTACGCTCGTAGAGATGTGGCACCTTTTATACTCTGTATTTCCATTCCTCCTTATAATAAATCTCACAGGCTTTATCTGCATAATATTAATTAGCAAACCTTTTGTTTTGCTTGCTTCTCCTTATCAGTCAAATAGATTGTAGTGCGAAGACATTTCTAGAATCTAGTCGCATTTTTATAATGTCCTCACATTTTTATTACTAAATATTGTTCAAATTTTGCACTTTTGCGTTATCTCGAAGTCGCAACAACATTAAAAGCGTATAAAATCAAGCTTTTAGAGCATTTTTTGGCTTGCTTTCTAACTATTAAAAATAACAAAACCATTCGAAAAGTCGTTCTTCAGCATCTGTTTTTATGTTTGTTTTGCCGTTTATTGATTGCAATGTTTCCACTACATCTGCAGTTGTCCTTGCAAAATCTGTTTTATAGTTTTAACAGTAGTAAATTAGTGTGATGGCCCTATGCAATTATCCAATATATTCCCTCGTATCTCTTTGTGTTTCCAATTTATCTTACAGTTTATGCACTCCAGACAGTTTTTTGTTGATTTTGTTTTAATCATTTGCGCAGCTGTAATCTGTTCTAGTCTCTTTTATAATACTTTTCAACTTGCCCTCTAGTGCACACTCGTTTTGTTAACAGTTTTAACGCGTTTATTGATACCGTGTTAAAGGACTAGTAAAATATATAATTAACCATAATTATTGATCAGCTAATTATCCGCGCTAATGATTGCTTGTTTAGTAAGCGAAGCAATATCAATGTTTTGTGTTCTGGCTTTGTACTTTTTCGACTAATTTAAATCTTATCTTTCCTTGGAATTTATATAGTGGTCTAGCCTTTCTAGTAAAGGTCGTCCTATACTTATTCCCCCCTAACCAATTCCTATTGGCTGTTTGAATTCCATACCGCAGTCACTACTCTACCCATAACCAATTCCTATTGGCAGTTTGAATTCTATGCCGCAGTCACTGCTCTACCCCTAACCAATTCCTATTGGCTGTTTGAATTCTATACTGCAGTCACTACTCTACCCCTAACCAATTCCTATTGGCTGTTTGAATTCTATACCGCAGTCACTGCTCTACCCCTAACCAATTCCTATTGGCTGCTTGAATTCTATGCCGCAGTCACTGCTCTACCCCTAACCAATTCCTATTGGCTGTTTGAATTCTATGCCGCAGTCACTGCTCTACCCCTAACCAATTCCTATTGGCTGTTTGAATTCTATACCGCAGTCACTACTCTACCCCTAACCAATTCCTATTGGCTGCTTGAATTCTATGCCGCAGTCACTGCTCTACCCCTAACCAATTCCTATTGGCTGTTTGAATTCTATACCGCAGTCACTACTCTACCCCTAACCAATTCCTATTGGCTGCTTGAATTCCATACCGCAGTCACTACTCTACCCCTAACCAATTCCTATTGGCTGTTTGAATTCTATACCGCAGTCACTACTCTACCCCTAACCAATTCCTATTGGCTGTTTGAATTCTATGCCGCAGTCACTGCTCTACCCCTAACCAATTCCTATTGGCTGTTTGAATTCCATACCGCAGTCACTACTCTACCCCTAACCAATTCCTATTGGCTGTTTGAATTCCATACCACAGTCACTACTCTACCCCTAACCAATTCCTATTGGCTGTTAGAATTTCATACCGCAGTCACTGCTCTACCCCTAACCAATTCCTATTGGCTGTTTGAACTTTGTGGCCAACCCCGATTTTATTGCCCAAAATCGCTATTTAGTGCAAACTCTTACCCTTAACCAGTTCCTATTGGCTATTATAATTCAGTCTAGACTCGCAATCAGAGGTTCAACTAGCTTGGACCCTAAACCCTTAAACAAATTCCTATTCTTTCTGTCCAGTCAATTCTCTACCCACTTTTATCCTTATTGTCTTGACTCGCTATCAGTGGCTGAACTATCTTGCCTATGTACATTATCTAGCGCTAGGACGAACGTACATTATTTCTTTCTGCACCGAAAACAATTCTCGCGTGATCCTTTCTCTTTAAAATCTTCTCTGGCCATGCTTAGGAGGCTATAATAGATTAGAATCAGTGGTTTAAAGAAATTGTAAATAATTGAAACAAACAGCCATTCAGCGGTTGGAAAGCTCATGGATTGTGAGCTGCAACCTCTTATAACGGTTTATACGGATATTTGACCCGTACTATTGTTAAAACGCTTCTGGCGCTACCGGCCAAGCCATGAGCTATCGGGCGTCGCTGAACCTGCCCAAATTTGCCATCCCGGTTAGGCGGCCGGCTCGCAGTCCCGAGCACGCCGAGCGGCTGCGTCGTCTATGGGCCGAGGCCTACGCCTGGCAGCTGAGAGATGGGCGGCCGCGCCAAGTTTTCAGCCTGCACGACGGCCCGCCCTACGCCAACGGTAAGCCGCACGTTGGACACGCGCTCAACAAGGTGTTGAAGGACTCAGTGAGTCGCTACCAGCTTTTGCGCGGCCGGCAGGTTCGGTTTCGGCTAGGCTGGGACTGTCACGGGCTGCCAATCGAGCTCAAAGCGAAGCCGACTCAGTCAGCTGCTGGAAGCGATTCTGCCGAACCTGCTGCTGATTGTTCGCCAGCCAATCAGATTCGTCAAAGGGCAAGGTTAGCTCAGCGACGAAAGTGATATTGGTTGTGTATCTCATCACTGAGTATCTCTAGGGAGTAATCTACGCTCCGAAATCTCCTTATTTTTTACCTAGCTTTTGGTAGTCAGATTTCCCTTGAATTGAATTACATGTGCGGAGGAAAGACAGTACGCTTAGACGATAAAAATGATTAACTGTCAAAGTGATTCAATACTTTGGGACGCCACTTGTACAACTTAGGATAATGAATAAGCTTTACACACATGTATGTACGCGAGCGAGTCCAAGACAACAGTAGAAACAGCAGCTATTCAACAAGAACAAAAATGACAACCCAACAATCACAACACCAACAATGACGAAAACAACAATAAGGGGGTTGTCTGGAAGTGAGAATTCATGGTAATGGCCATAGATACTAGTGACTATGGCTATATCGTGTCTATGGCCATTACAAACCATATTTTCTCACTTCCAGCTAACTTTATTGGTCAATTTGTCCACCAGGATCCGAGTGGGAAAGGGGAGTGGGGGGTGTGGGCGCGAAGCCCCACTTACAACCATAGACTATTTTATTTTACGCTCATGGACTCGTTCGTTTTCTAAAATGATATCCCGGTAAATTGCTCTATTGTCAATTTAAAAAAATGACCGGTCGTTGCTTGAATGTCATTGCCTTAACGTAAATTACCATAGACATTTTGAACAATCACAACATTAACAATCACAGCACCAACAATCACAACACCAACACTGGCAACAAACCAACAGTAACAACAACCCAACAGTAACAACAATCACAACACCAACAATTACAACACCATCACAACACCAACAATCACAACACCAACAATTACAACTTCGGTGAAAAGGGTGAGATTCGGGGAGAAGTATAGAGGTGAGATTCGGGGAGAAGTGTAGGGTTGAGATTAGGTGAAGAGTAGGGGTGAGATTCGGAGAAGTTTAGGGGTGAGATTCGGAGAAGTGTAGGGGTGAGATTCGGTGAAGAGTAGGGGTGAGATTCGGAGAAGTGTAGGGGTGAGATTCGGAGAAGTGTAGGGGTGAGATTCGGGGAAGTGTAGGGGTGAGATTCGGGGAAGAGTAGGGGTGAGATTCGGGGAAGAGTAGGGGTGAGATTCGGAGAAGTGTAGGGGTGAGATTCAGTGAAGAGTAGGGGTGAGATTCGGGGAAGTGTAGGGGTGAGATTCGGGGAAGTGTAGGGGTGAGATTCGGTGAAGTGTAGGGGTGAGATTCGGGGAAGTGTAGGGGTGAGATTCGGTGAAGAGTAGGGGTGAGATTCGGAGAAGTGTAGGGGTGAGATTCGGAGAAGTGTAGGGGTGAGATTCGGTGAAGAGTAGGGGTGAGATTCGGAGAAGTGTAGGGGTGAGATTCGGAGAAGTGTAGGGGTGAGATTCGGGGAAGTGTAGGGGTGAGATTCGGGGAAGAGTAGGGGTGAGATTCGTGGAAGAGTAGGGGTGAGATTCGGAGAAGTGTAGGGGTGAGATTCAGTGAAGAGTAGGGGTGAGATTCGGGGAAGTGTAGGGGTGAGATTCGGGGAAGTGTAGGGGTGAGATTCGGGGAAGTGTAGGGGTGAGATTCGAGGAAGTGTAGGGGTGAGATTCGGTGAAGAGTAGGGGTGAGATTCGGAGAAGTGTAGGGGTGAGATTCAGTGAAGAGTAGGGGTGAGATTCGGAGAAGTGTAGGGGTGAGATTCGGGGAAGTGTAGGGGTGAGATTCGGGGAAGTGTAGGGGTGAGATTCGGGGAAGTGTAGGGGTGAGATTCGGGGAAGTGTAGGGGTGAGATTCGGGGAAGAGTAGGGGTGAGATTCGGGGAAGAGTAGGGGTGAGATTCGGGGAGAAGTGTAGGGGTGCCATGTACACCGTGCGCTCAGGGGCACTGCTTGCCTGTTCTGTGGGCCTTGATCTGCGGCAGTGCCAAAGCCCTCCGCTAACTGAACTAACAATTAACAAACGGATCTCACCTCGGTCTGCTCACCCACCCAGAGCATTCGCTGACCAGTGCATCGCAGAGCAACGGTTGGCATTTCAGCACTGGGGCGTCCTCAGCGCGTCAGCTGAGCACTACGAGACCAAATCGCCCGGCTACGTGGCCCGTCAGCTGCTGGCGTTCGACCGGCTGCACAGTCTCGGACTGGTCTATCGCAGCTTCCTGCCCGTCCACTGGTCGGACAGTTCGGCCACTGCGCTGGCCGAGGCGGAGCTCGTGTATCGGGACGATCACCGGTCGGACAGCGCCTTCGTCCTGATGCCGCTGATTCGGCTGTCCGCCGACGCGTCGGCGCCTGAGGCTCTGAGAGACTCGGGAGGGGAGCAGCAGCCGCGGCATCACCTGCTGGTTTGGACCACCACGCCGTGGACTCTGCCGGCCAACGCCGCTGTCGCTGTGGGCCCCGGCATGCGCTACTCGCTGCGCCGTCTGCCAGACGGTCGGACCGTTGTTGTCGCAGCCAGCTGGCCCGGCTTCGGTGGCGGCGGCGGCGGCGGCGGCGGCGGCGGTGGCGTCGAGCTCGGAGAACCGCTGGCCGAGTTCCCTGCCGATGCGCTGATTGGGGCGACCTACCGGCATCCGTTCAGTGTGGGTTCCGGGTGGCAAGGCTATGGGACAGTGTGGGAAGGCTATGGGACAGTGTGGGAAGGCTATGGGACAGTGTTGGAAGGCTATGGGACAGTGTGGGAAGGCTATGGGACAGTGTGGGAAGGCTATGGGACAGTGTTGGAAGGCTATGGGACAGTGTGGGAAGGCTATGGGACAGTGTGGGAAGGCTATGGGACAGTGTGGGAAGGCTATGGGTCAGTGTGGGAAGGCTATGGGACAGTGTGGGAAGGCTATGGGTCAGTGTGGGAAGGCTATGGGACAGTGTGGGAAGGCTATGGGACAGTGTGGGAAGGCTATGGGTCAGTGTGGGAAGGCTATTGGGCAGTGTGGGAAGGCTATGGGACAGTGTGGGAAGGCTATGGGACAGTGTGGGAAGGCTATGGGACAGTGTGGGAAGGCTATGGGGCAATATGGAAAGGCCTGGGTCGATATCCTAATTCCTGCTGGCCATTAATCGCCAGGCCCCTCTTGAACCCGCAGAACGCGGAGTGCCCGGTGCTGCCATCGGATCACGTGACCGAGGACAAGGGCACCGGCCTGGTGCACGTGGCCCCCGCGCACGGCCGCGAGGATTTTCAACTTGGCATCAAATTCAAACTTCCCCTCGTCTCCATGGTAACGGAGGCCGGCCGGTTCGGCGGCCCCGGCCTGTCCGAATCGCTGGAGGAGCTGAACGGCCGGCACTGCCTGACGGAGGGGTCCGGGGCCGTGCTGGACCTGCTGCGCCGGCGCAGCCTCCTGGCGCACACGGAGGCGCTGGTGCACAGCTACCCCTACGACTGGCGCACCGGCCGCCCTGTGATGCTGCGCGCCTCCAGCCAGTGGTTTCTGGACACTGCCGGCCTGCGCGACCGGGCACTAACCGCTCTGGACACTGTCCGAATTCTGCCGGACAGGGAGGCCGGCGCTATGCGGGCTTTCGTGGCCGCCCGGCCCTACTGGTGCATCAGCCGGCAGCGGGTGCACGGAGTGCCGATCCCAGTGCTGTACGACGGTGCGCTGGGGGTTTGGGATAGCCGAGGTTGCCAAGTTCTGCGAACCGATTCCTTTTAATCCCATCTCATCTAATCCCTTCTGACTCCATCTAATCCCATCGCACTCCATCTAATCTCAACCCACTCCATCTAATCTCATCCCACTCCATCTAATCTCATCCCACTCCATCTAATCCTATCCCATTCCATCTAATCCTATCCCACTCCATCTGATCCTATCCCATTACATCGAATCCTATCCCATTCCATCTAATCCAATCCCATTACATCGAATCCTATCCCATTCCATCGAATCCAATCCCATTCCATCTAATCCCATCCCATTCCATCTGATCCCATCCCATTCCATCTAATCCTATCCCATTACATCTAATCCCATCCCATTCCATCTAATCCCATCCCATTCCATCTAATCCTATCCCATTACATCTAATCCCATCCCACTCCATCTAATCCAATCCCATTACATCGAATCCTATCCCATTCCATCTAATCCTATCCCATTCCATCTAATCCTATCCCACTCCATCTAATCCTATCCCATTCCATCTGATCCTATCCCATTCCATCTGATCCTATCCCATTCCATCTAATCCCATCCCATTCCATCTAATCCTATCCCATTCCATCTAATCCTATCCCATTACATCTGATCCCATCCCAACCATCTAGTTCCATTTCAACATCTCAATCGCCTCCCACTTCGTCTAATCCCATTCCAATCCATCTAATCTCATCCCCGCGATATCCAACTTTCCCAGAGTCCACCGGCGACCCCGTCTACGACAGTCAGCTGACTCGCCGCTTCGCCGAGCACGTCGCCGAGACCGGCAGCGCCGACTCCTGGTTCGAACTCTCGGCCGATCAACTCGCCGAAAAATTCGGCAGCTCCGAGCTGCGCCATCGACGCTTGAAGAAATCTGGCGACATCTTCGACATCTGGATGGACAGCGGCCTCTCCTGGGCGGTGGCCGGCGAGGCGGGCGACCTGGACGCTGACGGTCAGGCGTCGCTGTGCGTCGAAGGTCAGGACCAGTTCCGCGGCTGGTTCTCCAGCTCGCTGCTGCTCTCGGTGGCTCTGACTGGCCGGCCGCCTTACAAGAGCCTGGCTGTGCACGGCTTCACTGTGGACGAGACCGGCAGGAAGATGTCCAAGTCTGTTGGCAACGTGGTGGACCCGGAACAGGTGGGGACATGGGAGCGGGGGGTTGAGGGTGTGGGATGCTTTCACAACACCTGTCGTCTTGTCACAAGACGTGATAAGATAATCAAAAGGTTCGAGTGATTCGAAAAGGCAGTGTGAGATTAGACAAGGGAGGGTGAGATTAGAAAAAAGGATAAGATTAGAAAATTAAGGGGTGAGATTAGAAAACTGGGTGAGATTAGAAAACTGAGTGAGATTAGAAAACTGGGTGAGATTAGAAAACTGAGTGAGATTATAAAAGGAGAGTGAGATTAGAAGAAAAGGGAGGGTGAGATTAGAAAAGGGAGGGTGAAATTCAGGGAACGGCCAGGAGAGATTGGAGACGGGCAGGGGAGGGTGGAGGCACGGTCAGGGGAGGGTGGAGGCACGGTCAGGGGAGGATGGAGACACGGTCAGGGGAGGATGGAGACACGGTCAGGGGAGGGTGGAGACACGGGCAGGGGAGGGTGGAGACACGGGCAGGGGAGGGTGGAGACACGGGCAGGGGAGGGTGGAGACACGGGCAGGGGAGGGTGGAGACACGGGCAGGGGAGGGTGGAGACACGGGCAGGGGAGGGTGGAGACACGGGCAGGGGAGGGTGGAGACACGGGCAGGGGAGGGTGGAGACACGGGCAGGGGAGGGTGGAGACACGGGCAGGTGAGGATGGAGACACGGGCAGGGGAGGATGGAGACACGGGCAGGGGAGGGTGGAGACACGGGCAGGGGAGGATGGAGACACGGGCAGGGGAGGGTGGAGACACGGGCAGGGGAGGGTGGAGACACGGGCAGGGGAGGATGGAGACACGGGCAGGGGAGGGTGGAGACACGGGCAGGGGAGGGTGGAGACACGGGCAGGGGAGGGTGGAGACACGGGCAGGTGAGGATGGAGACACGGGCAGGTGAGGATGGAGACACGGGCAGGGGAGGGTGGAGACACGGGCAGGGGAGGATGGAGACACGGGCAGGGGAGGGTGGAGACACGGGCAGGGGAGGGTGGAGACACGGGCAGGGAGGGTGGAGGCACGGTCAGGGGAGGATGGAGACACGGTCAGGGGAGGATGGAGACACGGGCAGGGGAGGGTGGAGACACGGGCAGGGGAGGGTGGAGACACGGGCAGGGGAGGGTGGAGACACGGGCAGGTGAGGATGGAGACACGGGCAGGGGAGGGTGGAGACACGGGCAGGTGAGGATGGAGACACGGGCAGGGGAGGGTGGAGACACGGGCAGGGGAGGGTGGAGGCACGGTCAGGGGAGGATGGAGACACGGTCAGGGGAGGATGGAGACACGGGCAGGGGAGGATGGAGACACGGGCAGGGGAGGGTGGAGACACGGGCAGGGGAGGGTGGAGGCACGGGCAGGGGAGGGTGGAGACACGGGCAGGGGAGGGTGGAGGCACGGTCAGGGGAGGATGGAGACACGGGCAGGGGAGGATGGAGACACGGTCAGGGGAGGATGGAGACACGGGCAGGGGAGGGTGGAGACATGGGCAGGGGAAGATGTGATCTTGCATAAATAGCTGATAGCTAAGAAGGCTTAGTTTTTAGGAGAAAGGGATTTGTTTGTTTTCCCTTTGTGTTTCCAGCCTCCGACAGCGCAAGTTTTCTGTTTCAAAAGAATAAGTCTCTCTTTTGAGCCCGCCTTTTTTCATTTCCCGTCTTCCTTTTTAGGTGCGGAATCCCGCGTTTGTGCCTTGTGTCTATCATTTCGAGTGTCTGCAAAATCTCCTTTGGCGCTTCAGTGCTTTTTGAAAGCTTTTTTCTATTTCCGTTTTGACTGAATTCAATTAATTTTTTTTCGAATCTCTTCCTAAAAGCATCTTTAAGTAATTCTTCATCATTCTACTGAATAATTCGGGATCCCAATATCCGCCCGGTCATCTACCTCACAGTCTACCCCAATATCCGCCCGGTCATCTACCTCACAGTCTACCCCAATATCCGCCCGGTCATCTACCCCACTGTTTACCCCAATATCCGCCCGGTCATCTACCCCACTGTCTACCCCAATATCCGCCCGGTCATCTACCTCACAGTCTACCCCATTATCCGCCCGGTTATCTACCTCACAGTTTACCCCAATATCCGCCCGGTCATCTACCTCACAGTCTACCCCAATATCCGCCCGGTCATCTACCTCACAGTCTACCCCAATATCCGCCCGGTCATCTACCCCACTGTCTACCCCAATATCCGCCCGGTCATCTACCCCACTGTCTACCCCAATATCCGCCCGGTTATCTACCCCATTGTCTACCCCAATATCCAGCTGGTCATCTACCCCATTGTCTACCCCAATATCCAGCCGGTCATCTACCCCACTGTCTACCCCAGTATCTGCCCGGTCATCTACCCCACTGTCTACCCCAATATCCACCCGTCCAACCCACTGCCCAGGTGATCCTCCGTCACGGGCCCGACGGTCTCCGCTACTGGGCTGCCAGCGCCGGCCTCGCCGTCAGACCGGAGATCGGCGACCGGCTTCTGGCCGCCGCCGACGGCCACGTCAAGCGGCTGCGCAGCCACCTGCGCTTTCTGCTCGGCTGCGTGTCCGACCTGCCTCTGTCCGAGACTGTCCGAACGGCTATCTGCCATCCGGCAGATGCCGGCTATCTCGCCCTGCTCGCCGACTTCGTCCGCTCGATCGAGGCCGCCTTCGACGCCTGCGACACCGGCGCCGTGTGCCGCCAGCTGGAGCAGCTGCTGTCGCAGGCGGCCGGACCCTACCTGGCGGCCGTGAAGCACCGGCTCTACTGCTTCCCAGCCGACAGTCCCGACCGGCGCTCCGCCCAGGCTGCCCTGTGGCAGTCGCTGCGGGCAATCACCATGGCAACCGCTCCGGTACTGCCGCATCTGGCCGAGGAGGTCTACGCCGCTCTCCCAGTCGACGGATTCGGCGGCCGGCCGGCCGAGTCACCGACCAGCGTCTGTCTGGAGGCCTGGCAGTTCCCTGACCTGTCGGACAGCTCGGACAGTCGGACACTGCTCGGCCGGCAGCTGCTGGCCCTGTTCCGCCTGCGCTCGGCCGCTTTCGCCGGCTCTGACGAGTTCGCCCAGGCCGCCTCGGCCGCCGCCCGGCTGTCGCTGGCGCCGCTGAGTGCCGGCTGGGAGCTCCTGCTGGCCAACGACGCGTTGCCATGGCGACCAGAGGCCAAGGAGGATCCTCGATTCGGCCGGCTGGCCGAGACACTGCGCTGCTCGTCCGTCCGGGTCGTCCGGGCTACCGAATTCGAGTCGCTGCGGGCGGCCGATCGGCGAGTGCTGACCGACTGCGACCTCGGCGACGTCGGCGTGCTGGTCGAGGAGGTCCGGCCCGACGTCTCCAGCGACTGCCCGCGCTGCCGCCGCCGCGTGGCCAAAGCTTCGGCCGGCGACACCTGCGGCGACGACGAACTGTGCCAGCAGTGCGCCGACTTCCTGCTGGACGGCTGGGCCTCTGACGCCGAGTCCAGCGAGACGGCGACGCGGCGATGATCAACTGATTTCCCATCCACCCCCTGAACCTTCAGGCTGATTTCCCATCCACCCCCTGAACCTTCAGGCTGATTCCCCATCTAATCCCCTGCATCTTCAGGCCGATTCCCCATCCACCCCCTGAACCTTCAGGCTGATTCCCCATCCACCCCCTGAACCTTCAGGCTGATTTCCCATCCACCCCCTGAACCTTCAGGCTGATTTCCCATCCACCCCCTGAACCTTCAGGCTGATTTCCCATCCACCCCCTGAACCTTCAGGCTGATTTCCCATCCACCCCCTGAACCTTCAGGCTGATTTCCCATCCACCCCCTGAACCTTCAGGCTGATTTACCATCTAATCCTCTGAACCTTCAGGCTGATTCCCCATTTTATCCCCTGCACCTTCATGCCGATTCCCCATCCACCCCCTGAACCTTCATGCCGATTCCCCATCCACCCCCTGAACCTTCATGCCGATTCCCCATCCACCCCCTGAACTTTCAGGCTGATTCCCCATTTTATCCCCTGCACCTTCAGGCCGATTCCCCATCCACCCCCTGAACCTTCAGGCTGATTCCCCATCTAATTCCCTGCACCTTCAGGCTTTATTCCAGGATGCTACACCTAGAATTCAAGCCTGTAGCTGGCAGTTGATGGGACAAAATTGTTGCAGTTAGAGATTGCTTTTTTACTCAAATTTATTGTTAACTTCCAAATAAAAGTGCGCAGTCAGTTTTAAGTTTTACAAATAAAATAATCAGTTTTGCTTTGTTGAGCATAGATTGATTTTGCACTTTAAAACTGATTTTGCCTTATCGATTAAAAGGCTTAATGGCCGCTCCGTTTTTAATTTAATCGGGTATTTATCCTTGCTAAAATGGAAAAGGTATTACAGTGTGTAGTTTTAGATTGAACAGATTATTAACTGCAGAACAACTACAGTGTATCAGGGCGGGATCCCCCTAATCCCCTCACCCTGAAAATTTTTTTTTGCTGCGCCGGAACGTAGCAACGCAGGCACACGAAATTCAACAACAGGGGCAAACTGTCGAGATATTCAACGATTCTTCTAGAAGAGGTCGGATTTTTCCCATAAGCGCCAGTGTATTCAGTACACCCCTGTGCGCCAATCAGCACTGCGCCTCATTGCAGCCTTGCCAAGCCTCCAAATTTCATCAGCACGCCGACCACATGTGTCTGCATCATCTCTGACTTCGTTTGTCACTGGCCTTCACCCAGGCGGAGCTTCTGGACCTTCAACAGGTGGCACCAGGGGACTATAGACATCCTGTTTCTTAAGTCTCTCGATCTAATTTCGCTGATCAAGCCTCGACAGTGGGCAAATCTCAAATGCTGGACATCCTCAGCTGGTCTGTGAAGCATTCCGTCATCACCCCGTGCTCACAAGTTTATCCAGCCAGTGATACACGAGCTGCTACCGGAGACCGTCGGGCAAGCAAAGTTTCCGGTGGAATTTCAGCTGTTCCTGTCTATTTAGTGTATTTTTTCTAGAGCAGAAAAGGGCTTCTAGCGGGGGGATTTTATAGTCTTTGTTGTGTGACGTCATGCACCCTCAAACGATTCTAATCGTCCGGCTTGTACACTGTCTGTGCCTTGGAGGTTTGGCACAAGCCCCCAAATGAATGAATGCGCTTGCGCACGAATTCGAACCAAGCTGGTGCTTTGGTGCGATCGCGTGTAAATTAAAAGCATCCTTTACTGGTGATCATTGCCAAAATAGGCTTTGTCCCTGTGTGGCGTCTGCCGCAGGTGCGTAGAGAGCATTTTTAAGAAATCTTTTGTAATCTTTTTAAAATTGAGGACGTCAAATGCTGCAGAAATTTTTTGGGGACCAATTTTCTGCTTCTGCAGCTGCTCAGCTTCGATGACGCAAACAATTAATTGCATCCCGAAATTTCATCTCACCCTGGGGAGGGAGAACATGCTTGGCTGTAAGTGGTGTCTTTGGGAATTACCTGAAGTAGTCGAGAGAAAGCTTAGCAAAGTAGCTCTTGAAGGCAGAATTTCTGGTCCAAAAAATTGCGTTAGTGAATCCCATCCAGGCGATTTTTGTCACATTTTCCTGCAATCAATGATTGATTTCAACTGCTGGAAACTAGCAAAGTTCGTCCCACGTACTTCCAAAGCTGTGCTTCCTCTTCTGCTCTGTGCTTTATGCTCCATTTTCCATGATGCAAAACCTCTCAGGCGGATGCCAGCGGAACTGCATCTTAATCTTCCGGTCCAGATGCTATAATAAAGAAGTCCAT
The DNA here is from genome assembly GCA_002269645.1 of Macrostomum lignano. NCBI lineage: Eukaryota > Metazoa > Platyhelminthes > Macrostomidae > Macrostomum > Macrostomum lignano. The sequence continues at coordinate 179,453 of NIVC01001915.1, read as the reverse complement.
GGCAACCCAGTGGAGCTCCAACTTTGGCTATAGACAACGTGAAAGTGAAAGTATTGAAGATGATTGGTAGTGTCTAAATAGTGGAGTAGTGTCTAAATACATGTAGTGGAGTAGTGTCTAAATAGTGGAGTAGTGTCTAAATAGTGGAGTAGTGTCTAAATAGTGGAGTAGTGTCTAAATAGTGGAGTAGTGTCTAAATAGTGGAGTAGTGTCTAAATAGTGGAGTAGTGTCTAAATAGTGGAGTAGTGTCTAAATAGTGGAGTAGAGTCTAAATAGTGGAGTAGAGTCTAAATAGTGGAGTAGTGTCTAAATAGTGGAGTAGTGTCTAAATAGTGGAGTAGAGTCTAAATAGTGGAGTAGAGTCTAAATAGTGGAGTAGTGTCTAAATAGTGGAGTAGAGTCTAAATAGTGGAGTAGTGTCTAAATAGTGGAGTAGTGTCTAAATAGTGGAGTAGAGTCTAAATAGTGGAGTAGTGTCTAAATAGTGCAGTAGAGTCTAAATAGTGGAGTAGTGTCTAAATAGTGGAGTAGTGTCTAAATAGTGGAGTAGAGTCTAAATAGTGGAGTAGTGTCTAAATAGTGGAGTAGTGTCTAAATAGTGGAGTAGTGTCTAAATAGTGGAGTAGTGTCTAAATAGTGGAGTAGTGTCTAAATAGTGGAGTAGTGTCTAAATAGTGGAGTAGAGTCTAAATAGTGGAGTAGTGTCTAAATAGTGGAGTAGTGTCTAAATAGTGGAGTAGAGTCTAAATAGTGGAGTAGTGTCTAAATAGTGGAGTAGTGTCTAAATAGTGGAGTAGTGTCTAAATAGTGGAGTAGTGTCTAAATAGTGGAGTAGTGTCTAAATAGTGGAGTAGTGTCTAAATAGTGGAGTAGTGTCTAAATAGTGGAGTAGAGTCTAAATAGTGGAGTAGAGTCTAAATAGTGGAGTAGTGTCTAAATAGTGGAGTAGTGTCTAAATAGTGGAGTAGTGTCTAAATAGTGGAGTAGTGTGTAAAAAAATGAGAAATGCCCAAATTAATTCTAATGTTTTAGGTTACGTTACTAGGACGGAGCAGTTTCCGCCTCACATCCGGGTAGACCTATTCGTAAGAAAACCGGATTGCAGGCCTGCACGAAATTTTCGGCTTAATCCTCTGATTGATTGTCTAAGCACGAAGTGCATTTTCTTTTCGGGATATTCGTTACTTTTGTCCTTTGCGCGACCCGCTTCGTGCTTGATGTAGCGGTTGGTTCCTTCCTTTTTAAGACTTGAGTCCCCAGGATGACGGTCCGGTTCTCAATTCGTTACAGTTCTGTGCGAAATTGCGTGTTACGCTCGCGCTGCCTGCGCAACAGTTCACGTAGGTGGCGCGGGCCCCGCCCGCCTTCGCTACCCAGACAACCCTCTACCTCATCTCTGCCAAATAGAATCTCTTTGAGAGCTCCTCAGCCTCATCATCCCCACCTGTGCGCATCTGCGCGTGTATAAAAGATAAGAGGATTCAACTCTCCTAAGGAAGCAAACCCACAAAAACTGGTCGGACTAATAACTAACCAAAGTCTTCTGCAAGCTCGACATTCGAAAGGAAAAAGGCACTTCCGGCAGCTGGAAAAGGACAAAATGAGTAAGTGCGCGCAAGCTTTTAAAGTTCGTCCTTTAACACACACCTTTCACTGCGGCACTTTGAGCCCAAGGAACACGAGAGGCTGTAGCACGAGTTCTAATAGAACTGATCAAGACCGGTCAGGTGAGCGCGTATGGCTCTCGCGCAGCACCACTTTCCTTGCAATTGCGGCCTATAGTTAGCACATGTGGGTTAAGTTCAAAACTGGTTTCAAGAAGCCACCTGTACTACACCTGGCTCCCTCAGATGGGTTCACCGCCAACAATGTTAGCACCGAGGCTGCGACGGACTCGCCGGGGTCTTCCCTCGGGACTGTCCTGCTGCTTCCCGGAATCCAGACAGCGTTGAAGGTGTTCACCGACTACATCCTCATCGTGAACGGCCTGCTCGGCGTAGTGAACAACTTCGCCGCCGCGACGATCTTCACTCTGTTCTACTCCAAGTTCCCGCCCTCCTGCCTGTACTTTCTGGTCCTGTCCGTGAGCGACTTCGTGTCCTCCTGGCTCCTCTGCATCTTCAACTGGACGGCTGCGGCGCTGCGGAACTTCGGCTTCGCTGGCTTCGACGTGTTCACCCAGAGCTTGCTGGGCTGCAGAGTGCTGCGCTACCTGCAGATGATCAGCCAGAGCCTCGGCGCCTACGTCATGGTCGTGCTGTCCTTCGAGCGGGCGGCCTGCCTCCTCTCGCCGGTTCGCTTCATCCGCTTCTTCACCGCCCGGCGCCGCATCGCCACGGTTGGCTGCGTCGTCTTCGTGTCCGCTCTGGTGTGGACACAGGTCTTCGTCGCCTTCGAGATTCGGTCGCGATTCGTGAACGGCTCACTGATCGGCTGCTACCCGAGCTTGCGCCTGCCGATCGAGTTCAGCCTGGCCTTCAACTATCAGATGATCTTCATCAACTACACTGTGCCAGCGTTTCTCATTCTGGCCGGGAACGTCGCCGCTCTCGTCGGCTACCAGCTCAACCGACTGCGGCAGCAGCAGGAGCAGCGCGGGTCCAACGTTGATTCGGACGTCAAGATCACCATGGTGATGCTCTCGCTGCAGTACCTGACGCTGAACCTGCCCTACTCGGTGAGCTGGCCAATGTTCTCGATTCTGAAATTCTACGGCTACGAGCTGTCCAACCCGAGCCTGTTCTACAACGTGTCCAGCATCAACATGCTCTTCATGGTGGTGGCCTATATCAACCTGTCCATCAATTTCTATTTCTACCTGTTCAAGGTGCGTAGATTCAAACGCTACCTGTTCAGAGTAATTGTAGCCATCGTCTGCTGCCGTCGTCGAAGCGGTGCGCCCGCCGACTTCGGGATGTCGTCCAGTGCGGCTGGCAGGCAGAAGCAGCAGCAGAGATCGACAACAGCTGCCGCTGTCACGTCTGCCGCCCCTGCCGCTGGCAGTCACGAATTGGCCAAGTTCTGAGATTGGCCGGTGGATGCAGCTGGGGCTGCGGATGAAGCTGAGGGCTGTGGATGAAGCTGAGGGCTGTGGATGAAGCTTAGGGGTGTTGGTGAAGCTGAGGGGTGTTGGTGAAGCTGAGGGATGTTGGTGAAGCTGAGGGGTGTTGGTGAAGCTGAAGGCTGTGGATGAAGCTGAAGGCTGTGGATGAAGCTTAGGGCTGCGGATAAAGCTGGAGGCTCTCTCCCCACTCAATTGATACTAAAGTGACACTCTTTAAGTGTTTCGCACAGATTTCTTGTTGAAAGTCACAAAAAGACAAAGCAACTGTTCTATTCGCATTAGAATTATGCCGTGTACAATATTGTTGCACCCTGTGTTAGATTTTAGTAATAATTGTTATGCAGGTACTGACGCTTAGATCAATTGCACAATTATTTTATTCTTAACCCCATAATGTTTGATATTTTTTCTGATTATTTTGTAGACAAAGCTGCATGGGTTTCCCGCAGACCAGTAATAGCTATTGACAATTATGTATTTGCTATTGATGCGCAGATAGTTATATGAACATGCGAGCTGATAGGGGCTAGGAACTTTTGGGGGTCCGCCATGCTTAAATAATAGCGCTTTGGTAACTTTAGCATCTACAACAGAAAGAATAACAACAAACAGTAGGAACAAAAACAGCCAGAACAACAACAAAAACAAAAACAACAGTAACAACATCAAAAAGCAACAAAAACAACTGCCGCAGCAACATCAACAACAACGATGTACAACACGACAACACAACAACAGCATTAACAACAACAACAACCAAAACACAAATAGAAGCAAAAATAATAAAAAACAACAAGCAACAAGCAGCAGTGACAACTAAATTTTCGTCTTGAGATACGAGATTTATTTTACGACCCAATGTTTGCAAGACGATGACCTTAATTTTTGATTGGCTGAGTTTAAGGTCAGACAAAATCGAGCTTGATGTCAAAACACATAAAGCGCCCTACTACTAGCAAATGAGTCATCTGACCAACTATTTTGTATTTGCACGCGATTAAATTTTTCAATGATCAGTTCACTGACCTTCGACATAAATCTCTCATTATCATAGATGTGTTGCACACACAATTTTAACTCCGTTATTAATATTTTTGTTAATATTTATTAAATGCTTTTCTACTCCGGGCGACCATTAATGTTTATATTTTTGTAGTTTTTTTGTAATTTTTACTCGCCGTTATTCGCTGTTGAAAATTAACCTATGCACTCGTATTTTGAACAAAATCTATGTAATTATAACAAATTCAACTAAGCTTCTGAAGCATTTTTTCGATCAAAAGCTTTTGAATAAACGATAAAAAAGTTTCCGGAAGTTTCTCGTTGGACTTGCAGCGCATCGTTCGTTAAGTTTAAAAAATTCGACAATTTTGCTCCAGAAGTTTTCCGAGAATTTCTGTGAATTAAAAGTACAAATTTTGAGCCCAATGGACTTTGCAAGAACGAAGCATGCCTACGGTTTACTAAAATTTAGAATGAGCGGCCTGCATGCTGTCTGTCTTGAAGGAGATTTTCAATTTGGGACCAACAATTCGATCGACCTATTTTAATGCGGCGAGGGCGATCATTCTTTAAAACTGTGATTATGCTAGCTGTTATTATGTTATTTGAGACTTTTTGAGGAAGTGACATTTTCACATAGTTTAAATAGTGCACATTGACTATACTATACTCGAAGCAAGGGTTTTTCGAGGAAGATCTTCTCTCTGTACGTCAATAAATATAAATAAAAATTACAGTCAAAATAAGAAAAAACATCCATATACTAAAAATGTTTTCGGCTAAATTGCAGAGGTCATATGTCGTAGACCTGAACAGGTCCCCCCCCGACAATTTTTTTGCTGCACCGGAACAGAGCAACGGCAGGCACACGAAATTCAAGAAAACGGGCTAACTTTTTGTTGCGCACCTTCTCAAACAAGAATCAAGTTGCCAGCTCTCCGGACCGTCCAGATATTCGACGATTCTGCCAGAAGGTCGGATTTTTCCCATAAGCGCCAGTGTATTCAGTGCACCCTTGTGCGCCAGTCAGCACAGCACCTCAGTGCGGCCTTGCCAAGCCTTCAAATTTCATCAGCACACCGACCACTGACATGTGTCTGCATCAGCTCTGACTTCGTTGGTCACTGGCCTTCACCCAGGCGGAGCTTCTGGACCTTCAGCAGGTGGCACCAGGTGACTATGAACACCCTGATACGAATTTCTCTAGTTTCGCTGATCAAGCCTCGACTGCTGAACATCCTCAGCTGGTCTCTCAAGCATTCCGTCATCACCCTGACGCTGTCGGCACCTCCAAGCAGACGAAAACATGATTATGGACACCCAGAATATGATTTTTTAGCAATTAGATAACTTTTACTTGATATTCAGTCCTCACAGAAAATTCGATACTTTTTGTAATTTTTTCTCCTGGTGAAAATTCGATTTAATTTACAGTTCAATTAACAAATTACGCCATCATGTTTACCTCATCACGTCGGGTGATGCTAGACTGTTTGAGAGTCTAGCTGGGAATGACCAGGAGTTAAAATTGGCCTATTTTTTATGTTTGGTCAGCGACATCACAGAAATTCACAACAGGTTGTTCATAGTCCTAGGACTACCTGTTGAAGGTGCCGACGGCGTCGGGGCGATGATGTAATGCTTGAGAGACTACCAGAGAATGTCCGGCAGTCGAGGCTTGATTAGCGAAACTAGAGAAATTCGCATCAGGCTGTCCACAGTCACCTGGTGCCACCTGTTGAAGGTCCAGAAGCTCCGCCTGGGTGAAGGCAAGTGACAAACGAAGTCAGAGCTGATGCAGACATGTGATCGGCGTGCTGATGAAATTTGAAGGCTTGGCAAGGCTGCGCTGAGGCGCAGTGCTGATTAGCGGTTATGGAAAAAATCCAACCTTCTGGCAGAATCGTCGAATATCTGGACGGTCCGGAGGGCTGGCGACTTGATTCTTGTTTGAGAAGGTGCGCAGCAAAAAGTTGGCCCGTGTTCTCGAATTTCGTGTGCCTGCGTTGCTCTGTTCCGGCGCAGCAAAAAAATTGCCAGGGGGTGGGGAATTCTCCCCATTGCCATTTGATAGTTCGTACTGTTAAGCCACACGCAATGCTTTGAGAAAGTTTAATTTGCTACTTCGACAACAGAAACGAGGGTATCGAACGAGGTATCGAGTGGCAGATATTCGGTCACGCCATCGCCCTCTTTCCATCAAAATCTCTACCGAATGTAGCAATATATCGGCTCTCTACAACTCGGAACACGGAAAAGCTGATGAGGCGTTTGTGTGATCAAACCGTCTTTCTTTGAAAGTTTACAACTAGCTTATACTTGCAATTGAAACATTTTTTCTGCTTGGCCATGGGTGCAGAAACGAAAATTAGATACATACACATGTAGCAGATTGATAATCAATTAAAGATAGGATCTAAAAAACACTCTAAAATGTCATACTAATTCTGAATAACCTTTAATTTTTATAAGATCGAAATTTCACATTGTCAAAATTTAAAAATCAGGCGCGTTTAGGAGTTTGAAACTATTTTTTTGAAATTCGAGTTTATAGATTTTCGAGACTGTGAAAATAAGTAGCGAGACTTAAAAATTTCGTAAACTTTCGTTGTGATGAAATTTTGAGGCTGTTAAATATTCTGCTCCATCGAAAATGCGAAACTTTGCGTTTATAAAACGCACCTAAAGCAAACAATGATGAGCATTTCGGGCAGATTCGAAACCAGTATAATTTGTACGTATCGTGACCATAAATTATGTCTATTTACATTTTAATAGTTCATCATTCTTTTTAATCAATTGAGCCAACAAGAATCCCTATTTTTTCAGAACATCGCCGAAATCTTCTTTGCTGCAAATTAGTCGATAGCAAAAATGTTTAAATGCAGCGAAGTTTTTCCCGTAAATTCATATTTTCTCTCCTGTAGTGCGCGAGTCCCTATAAATTGGGATCCCGAACGAACGTAGCGCATTTAATTCATTTAACTAAAGCGCGTCGTGTGATTATATTTACAGTTAGAATCAGTGAAACAGGAATTTCTTTATTGCTACTCAAATAGATCAAAGATTTTCTCCAGTAAGTAAAGCTTTACTAATCGTTTTGGGTTTTCCGTTTCCAACGAATTATAATATTGTCAGAAATTTTTAAAAAATTTTTAAAGTAATTTTAGAATGTAACCCTCCGTATACTTGATCGGATAGTTTTTCAGATAAAAACATATTTGCAAATTGTCAATATTGCCAAAATACTAATATTTGGGCAACCATAAAACAGACCAGAAAGCAGTGTAATTTAGATATGCATATTATTCATTAATTTAAATTCTTTAAAATTAAAAATTTCAAGTTCAAGTTTATGTTGTTAATTGAAATTGATTTTTTAAAATGATACAATTCGTATTTTACTTCACACATATTTTTCTTTGGTTGATGCTGTATTTCTGAAAAACTGGCAAGTAAAACAAAGTCAGAGTTTTATTTAATTGCAGATAAAGTGCTAGATTTTATTTGATTAGAAAAGTTAAAAGTTAAAAAAAGTTTTTTAAATCAATTCCCACTCATCAGTTTTGTTCATGCTATTCTTTATGACTTTATGAGCTAAAAATTTAAATTTGAAAACCTTGCAAAATCTCGCAAAGATTGTTGTAGTTTATAGTTGACTAACTGGAAGGAAAAAATATATCTGTCAGAGGCACTTTTTAGCAGAATAACTCTATCGCATCTGCCTCCTATCCCGCCTTAATTGCCAGCAAAATCCTAGTCTCCCCAGCCCAGCAGCAAAGGCCGCTCCAGTTGGTTGCAGCCGAGCGCCAGATGCAGAAATTTGGTGGCGGCTTCAACAGCAACAGCAACAGCAGCAGGAGCCGGCAACAGCAGCAGCCTCACCAGCAGCAGCGCTACTTGTACCAGCTGCTGCTCGACTCCAACCCTCTGTCGGGAACTCCGCAGCCACCGCAGCCGTCATTCGATTCCGCAGCCTCGTCAGTGTCCTCGTCGAGAACCTCGGACTCCGGGCTCGACATCGGCGGTGCTGGCCTGTTCAAGAGCGGGTCGAGCGGCGGCGGCGGCGGCGGGGCCGGTAGCGGCCAGACACCCGGCCTGAGGCGAATGCAGTTCCCCAGGCCCGTGCAGATTCATCACGTGATGCCGGAGCCGTCTGGCAGTGCCACGGCGCCTAGCAGGCCCCGGAATCTGCAGCAGGAGCAGCATCAGGAGCAGCAGCAGGTGGTGTACTCTACTGCAGTTGGAGACGTCGATAGCGGCTCTGGCCCGCCGCCGCCGCCGCCGCCATCGTACAACAGTAATCACGCAGTGCTGCCTCATTCTGCTCAGCAACAGCAGCAGCAGCAGCAGCAGCAGCAGCAAAACCAGCAGCAGCAGCAGCAGCCAGCTCAAACTGGACAGATTCCTGTAGCTCGAGTGTTCGGTGAGAGAGAGAGATTTCGGGTTGCTAACGTTCGGCGGCAAGTCGGAGTTAGATAGATGCGGGAATCTTGAGGGTTTTAGTTGGACTAGCAGGTGTATATTGCATTAGTTAAGTGTGCGCCAAACTAACTACTCCCCCCAGGAGCCTGCGGCAAGTGCGGCAAAGAGGTGTCCAGCCCAACCGACGCCTGTCAGGCAATGGGCAGCATCTACCATTCGGCCTGCTTCGTCTGCTCCTGCTGCGGTCGGGAGCTTACAGGTAAAAGCGGCCGCTTTCAGATCCACAGCGAAGCCAAATCTGTCCTTTTTTGGCGCAGAAAACCTAACTGTCTATTTTGCAATGCCTTGCCAATTTTTCCCAAAACTGGAATGCATGCCAATTGACCCGAACTGCGCTCGACTCGGTTCTGACTCTCCCAAGGTGCGGCCCGAGACTGCGCCAGAGGCATCTTCCCACTTCGTGCCCTCTCCGGACGGCATCCCGTTCGTGTTTACCTGCTTCAGATCCGCTACCCTCGCTCCATGCCCTTCACTCTCCCTCGCTCTCCTCTTCCATGCCTTTTGTAAGTGCCAGCGCTTCCCTCTTCCTCCCTCATCCAGCCCCCTCCCTACCAAAGCCCTTCCAAAGCGACCGAAGAGTGACCTTCTGCGATGCCGCTGCAGACAAGAAAGTGAAATTCCTGTGCGCCTACCAGCCTGGCTGAACTTGGGTTTTGCTAAACAGAAGACTAGGAATCTCTCTACCCATCTGGCTGTCTGTCTGCTTAGTTTGTGTCTGTCCGTCTGTTGTTATTGTAACGACTCAGCGGTAGGCTGGGTGCCAGAAACTGTCTTTCTGTCTCGGTGTTTGTCTGTCTTGGTGTTTGTCTGTCTTTGCGCTAGTCTTTCTTGGTATTTGCCTGTCTTTGTGTTTGCCTGTCTTTGTGTTTGCCTGTCTTTGTGTTTGCCTGTCTTTGTGTTTGACTGTCTTTGTGTTTGCCTGTCTTTGTGTTTGCCTGTCTTTGTGTTTGCCTGTCTTTGTGTTTGCCTGTCTTTGTGTTTGCCTGTCTTTGTGTTTGCCTGTCTTTGTGTTTGACTGTCCTGGTGTTTGACTGTCTTTGTGTTTGACTGTCTTTGTGTTTGCCTGTCTTTGTGTTTGCCTGTCTTTGTGTTATCCTGTCTTTGTGTTTGACTGTCCTGGTGTTTGCCTGTCTTGGTTCTGACAGTCCAAGTTTCTATCTCAGTGTCAGTCTGCCTGTAGCGTACACAGATCGTGTTCAGCGCGATCTCCTGGCCACTCCAGGTCAAACTTTCTACGCTGTCCCGTCGCCAACGGAGGGCGCCCCACCGACAATCTACTGCGCGCAAGATTTCTTGTACACCGGCTTCCAGCAGGCAGCGGAGAAGTGCTCAGCCTGCGGCCACATGATCACCGACCACATCCTGCAGGCGCTGGGCCGGCCCTTCCACCCAGCCTGTTTCCGCTGCTCCGTCTGCCAGGCCTGTCTGGACGGCCGTCCGTTCACCGTGGACTCGGTCGGCTCTGTCTTCTGCGTGCCCGACTATCACCGGGTGTACGCGCCCCGCTGCGGCCTCTGCCGGCTGCCCATCACGCCGGAAACCGAGGACGCCCAGGAAGTTCTGCGGGTTGTCAGCATGGGGAAAGATTTTCACCCATCGTGCTACCGGTGCCAGGTTGGGCTTGTTGTCTTTGTTTTATTCTCGTGCCTCTTACTGAGCTCTCGTACGAGCAACTTCGATGCAACCTTTCACCTTAGCCTACCGGTGCTTTTCTCTCCTCTAAATAGTCTTTGTTCCTTCGTCCTAAGCAGGTCCTTGTTCTACCGCCCCCTTACTCCCAGGACTGCGGCCTGCAGCTGACCAACGACAGCCATCGCCGCTGCTACCCGATGCTGGCGAGAGGCCGTTCCGATCAAATCTCTCTGCTCTGCTACGGCTGCCGGATTAACAGGGAGAACCGCTGATATTGATAGACTGAATTCGCTCCCGTCTCTCTGATGTCTCCTGAACTCGATGCGTTTCCACCCCTGACTTGACGTTTAGATCCAAGCCCATTCTCTGATGTCATTTTGTATATTCCCTCCACCTGCTTCAAGGCATTGTCTGCCTGTCTGTCTGTCTGTCTGTCTGTCTGTCTGTCTGTCTGTCTGTCTGTCTGTCTGTCTGTCTGTCTGTCTGTCTGTCTGTCTGTCTGTCTGTCTGTCTGTCTGTCTGTCTGTCTGTCTGTCTGTCTGTCTGTCTGTCTGTCTGTCTGTCTGTCTGTCTGTCTGTCTGTCTGTCTGTCTGTCTGTCTGTCTGTCTGTCTGTCTGTCTGTCTGTCTGTCTGTCTGTCTGTCTGTCTGTCTGTCTGTCTGTCTGTCTGCCTGTCTGTCTGTCTGTCTGTCTGTCTGTCTGTCTGTCTGTCTGTCTGTCTGTCTGTCTGTCTGCCTGTCTGTCTGTCTGTTTATATCAATAAGAAATATCAATTAATAAAAATGCAGTTGCGCTGTCATGTAAATTTTTTAGCATCTTACCATTCAGTATTGTCAATGTATTTAACCAATGCGATAATTGCATGACACCTACAATGGAACTAATTCACGCGCTGTAAGACATGTACATTTTCTAAGAGATCTTCCTCCAACAGTTTCTTGTCTTGATGTATAATAAATTTGTGTCCTGAATACGAATTTTTAAAATGCACATTTTTAGACTTTTGAACAGAATCAACTTGCACAAATCTATTTGGACAGAGAGCATTGTTAAACGAGTTCATTTGAATAGCGCTACTGGCCCCCAATGACCCCGTTGTCCATCGCTGCCTCTTTTGCCGGATAGCTTGCGCGCATTCGTTCTAGAGAGCAAAAACTCTGTAGCAGCGTCGTGACTCATACAGGTAATTCCTGGCGCTGTTGCAGCGTCGCTGCGACCGCCTATGAAATCGGCATTCCAGCCATTCCTTCGGTCTCCCCTCCGCTCCCTCTCTCCCTGTTCTGCCCCCCCGTCCCTCAGGTCTTCCTCTTTCAGTAGCCTTTCCTTGGTCTGGAATTTCTGCTTCTGCGCGCCTCCGATCCTCGGGTTTCTGGCGCCTGGACCGTCAGTAAAAGAAACTACGGTTGAACAAAACTCGGCAAAACTAAGGCCGTTTAAATAGCTCGTAGAGTTGCGGATTGCTACTCGCATTAGTAGGAAGTAATGCACATAGCTGCCACAATATTCTCCATAAATACTCTCTCGTAAGCTCCTAGAGTGGGAATTGCTGAGATGCTGTGGCTCATGAGAAAGGGGCTGCTCAGATGCCAAGGGTTAGGGTTAGGGTTAAGCCATGGCTTAAAAGGAGGCTTTGATGCCAAAGCTCTGTAGGGTATCTGATATCTTAGGCTAGACAGCTTGCGCTCAGGGCGGATGCTTTTTTGCTTTAAATATCATTTTCCTTGGGATACTAATTAATTAAATAATAATAATAACAAACATGATAATAATTGATTACAACTGCCTAAAGGTCAGTTGTGCAACCGACAGCTCAGCCGCAGCTATTGCGCTGTTTCAGTCCAAGGACTGGGGGGGTCGCCACACACACCCTCAATTACCCCAGCTAATGCTGGCACCCATTTTACAGCTGGGTGAACTGAAGCAATGCAGAGTTGAGTGTCTTGCTCATGGACACAAACTGTTCTGAGTGGGTCGAGAATCGAACCCCCAACCTTCAAGTCATGAGTTCGACGCTCTGACCACTAGACAACAGCCCCCTAGGATATTGTTAGGATACCAACAATAGCGAGTGTACAAATTAGTCAAAAGCTATATGTAGTTTATTCAAAAAATTATTCCATTCTTTATTGCCTCCCCAAATGTTAGTTATACTAAGAAAAAAAGATCACATTGTAAGCCATTTTAGCAACTCAAACGCACTGTCCAATGCTGAAATTGTGAGTTCCGAAACACTTCAGTTGCAGGGTCTCTGACCGGCTTCGGTAGTTGAACAAAAATAGACTTGCATAGCAACGAGAGACAAGAAAATCGTTGCCTTATTTTCGCTACCGGAACAGGCCTAATGGTTACTTAGCTCAACTTTGCTCCCAAGGATTAGACAGATGCTTTAGCCGTGCACCAGGCGGCTTATCGACTTGGCTCCGAGAAATATGCCAGGCCTCGAAGTGGCAGCTCAGAGCGATGCTGCAGAAACGAAAGTAGGATTAAAACTCCAAAGCGTCTCATCTGAGCTGCGGGCTGGCCCAGGGGGATCTAAAACATCAGGATCTGGTGGCAGCTGCGGGATCACCTAAGTTTAGCTGTAGTTATTGCTTTAGTTCAAATTCACCCCATTGGCTCCGAGCTGAAGAGAGGCTGAGCATTCTGTGAGCACCCCCGCGAAGTATCTCTTACCTGGGCTTGAGCATGGGCGAAGAGCTCTATAAATCTCGGGAACTGCAATATGAATTTGGTTGCTAGGAGGAGCAGCAAGTCTCACTGAGTGAAATTGCAGGCCTGATCAGCTCTCACAACATGCGCAGCCAGGCTCCGTACAGCACGCACAACCTGCCGCAGCCGAGTCTCAGGCAGCTGCTCAACAGGCGCTCCAACGACGATGGAGGCGTTGGCGCCGACGGCAGCGGTGGAATCGGCGGCAGCGTCGGCGGTGGAGGCGGCGGTCAGGTGCAGCACGGATTTCATCGCTTTGTAGAGGAAGCAGACGATGATGCTGCCTACAGTGCGGACTGCGGCGCTCGAAATGGCATTAGAGACGGCGGCGGAGGCGAGGCTGCGGAGGCCGGCGAGGCAGGAGCTGCTGCTACAGGCAACCGAGCTCGCTGCCGGGACCAGATTACGGCCTGGCAGGCGGCCTGGAATGTCACTAACGCTATTCAGGTCTGTATGAGTCATCTCAGCCTTAGGCCAAGTTTAAAGTTGGCCGAGCATAAAAAGAGAGCCGAACATTTATTGTCCCAATTATGTCCCCATTTGACTGTCCCCATTTGACTGTCCCCATTTGACTGTCCCCATTTGACTGTCCCCATTTGACTGTCCCCATTTGACTGTCCCCATTTGACTGTCCCCATTTTGACTGACCCCATTTGACTGTCCCCATTTGACTGTCCCCATTTTGACTGTCCCCATTTGACTGTCCCCATTTGACTGTCCCCATTTGACTGTCCCCATTTGACTGCCCCCATTTGACTGTCCCCCATTTGACTGTCCCCATTTGACTGTCCCCATTTGACTGTCCCCATTTGACTGTCCCCATTTGACTGCCCCCATTTGACTGTCCCCCATTTTTACTGTCCCCATTTGACTGTCCCCATTGACTGTCTCCATTTGACTGTCACCAGCTGACTGTCCCCATTTGACTGTCCCAATTTGACTGTCCCCATTTGACTGTCCCCATTTGACTGTCCCCATTTGACTGTCCCCATTTGACTGCCCCCATTTGACTGTCCCCCATTTGACTGTCCCCATTTGACTGTCCCCATTTGACTGTCCCCCATTTGACTGTCCCCATTTGACTGTCCCCCATTTGACTGCCCCCATTTGACTGTCCCCATTTGACTGTCCCCATTTGACTGTCCCCATTTGACTGTCCCCATTTGACTGTCCCCATTTGACTGTCCCCATTTTGACCCCATCCATTTGACCCGCTCAATCATTTGACCCGCTCAATCATTTGACCCGCAAATCATTTGACCCGCCAATCATTTGACCCGCCAATCATTTGACCCGCCAATCATTTGACCCGCCAATCATTTGACCCGCCAATCATTTGACCCGCCAATCATTTGACCCGCCAACCATTTGACCCGCTCAATCATTTGACCCGCTCAATCATTTGACCCGCCAATCATTTGACCCGCCAACCATTTGACCCACCCAACCATTTGACCCACCCAACCATTTGACCCGCCAACCATTTTACCGCCAACCAACTGACTGCCGAGATTTAGGCTACAATTAGGGTCGGCTGTGGATCAAATGCACGGCAGTCAAGTCTTGGCAATCCGATTAAGGCCAATATTGCGGGATTTAAAATCTATCTAATTTTATTTTCCTTGTGTTAAACTTTAACGGACGGTCTTGTGCTCGGTGAATGATTTCGTGGAAGGGAAAGTTTTATTAGTTTTGCATTTTAAAAGTCCGGGATTAATGGTCTATTGAAGAAATCATTGGTCTCGAGAAAATGCACAACTCACGCCGTTAATTAGGAGCGCAGTGTCTGAAGAGCTCAAAGTGGGATAACAGAGAGAACTAGATGTTATGTCTGAAGAGCTCAAAGTGGGATAACAGAGAGAACTAGATGTTATTGGCCACCAACAGAATCTCTCAGCCAGGCCGTTGAGAGAGGATCATTCATCCCTTTCACGGTTGACGAGTCTGCGAAAGTGGGAGCAGGACACGGGCCAAGGTGCATAATTCATGCGGTGTCCCAGCGACATGCTTACACACCCGCACTGCTTGGCAGTCCGTCTGCAGCGGAGCTCATGCAGCTCTCTGATGGAATTGCGCGCAAAATACGCTGGCATTCGCAACAGATCAGGCACGCCTCACTGCAACTGGTCTTGCCGTCTCGGGCACTGAGCCACACCGATACTTGTCTCATTCTGGAATGAAACTCGATCCATGGGTTTAGGGAGGGAGTGGGCAACGCAGTTGGCCGTTCGTCTTTCCCGCATTGATCTTCTCCATCAATGCTTGAAGAACTCAAAACTCTCATCACGCTTGCCGGTGGTGGACAATCAATGCAGTTCTCGGACAGCCCAGCCCAGGTACAGAGACAGAGGTAGATATCTCTCATGTCTGCTCTTCACAGCCAGCTGCGATCAATGGCCCCTCTGCAAAAAACCCCTCAATACAAGAGGCGCGTTACCCACCCCTTCCCCTCTTCATTCCCTCGACTGGGATCTGTTGCCAGGGACGCTCTGGGACCGTGATTGACTGAGCTGGGTAGAGACCGGGTGATGAGGGAGAGGTCCGATGGAATCTTGATGGTCTTGATTCCTCACTTCGAACTGGGTGGGATTCTGATCAAGACGACTGATGGAGAACTGGGGATCAGATGTCTCGCATCGACTGCATGATCGATCCGTGGCCCATTTAGCAGAAGGGAGGGGGGATAATATTTTCCCATGGTATCGAACGGCCGGTGAAAACTGCCAGCCAACACCTGGCAGTTGTGTGGATGGGGGGATAAATTCGAAGTCTAACTGTGTCAGTGACCAGCGAAATGAGAGGGAACTCGAATGTTGCACTGTTTAGACCGCCCGAATGCAAATGCATTAGGATTAGTGTAGCAAAAACACTGTACCGTGTTACGGAATCTGGGACAGCGTTCCGGAAAATATGCAATAAACAAAATCATCCAATGAACAAGTTAAACTTGAAATCTTTGTTCCCTCCTTTGAAAAGTTATTCTCTCCTCTTCGACACAAAACAGAAAGCATTTAATTTGTAACAATTTGTATCAGTTCCATAGGCATAGGCTTTCCATATCCTGTTCGTATAATTATGTTATGTATCCTTCCAGTAGCCTTTCCGCGTCCCTTCAGTATCCTTTCCGCGTCACTTCAGTATCCTTTCCGCGTCACTTCAGTATCCTTACCGCGTCACTTCAGTAGCCTTTCCGCGTCACTTCAGTATCCTTTCCGCGTCACTTCAGTATCCTTTCCGCGTCACTTTATAGCATCCTTTCCGCGTCACTTCAGTATCCTTTCCGCGTCACTTCAGTATCCTTTCCGCGTCACTTTATAGCATCCTTTCCGCGTCACTTCAGTAGCCTTTCCGCGTCACTTCAGTAGCCTTTCCGCGTCACTTCAGTAGCCTTTCCGCGTCACTTCAGTAGCCTTTCCGCGTCACTTCAGTAGCCTTTCCGCGTCACTTCAGTATCCTTTCCGCGTCACTTCAGTAGCCTTTCCGCGTCACTTCAGTAGCCTTTCCGCGTCACTTCAGTATCCTTTCCGCGTCACTTCAGTATCCTTTCCGTGTCACTTTATAGCATCCTTTCCGCGTCACTTCAGTAGCCTTTCCGCGTCACTTCAGTATCCTTTCCGCGTCACTTCAGTAGCCTTTCCGCGTCACTTCAGTAGCCTTTCCGCGTCACTTCAGTAGCCTTTCCGCGTCACTTCAGTATCCTTTCCGCGTCACTTCAGTAGCCTTTCCGCGTCACTTCAGTAGCCTTTCCGCGTCACTTCAGTAGCCTTTCCGCGTCACTTCAGTATCCTTTCCGCGTCACTTCAGTAGCCTTTCCGCGTCACTTCAGTAGCCTTTCCGCGTCACTTCAGTAGCCTTTCCGCGTCACTTCAGTAGCCTTTCCGCGTCACTTCAGTAGCCTTTCCGCGTCACTTCAGTATCCTTACCGCACTCCACCCGCATGTTTTCAGGGCATGTTCCTAGTCAGCCTGCCCTACGCGGTGCTGCACGGAGGCTACTGGTCGGTGATCTTTGTTGTCATCGTAGCCTTCATCTGCTGCTACACTGGTCGCGTTCTCATCACCTGCCTGTACGAGGACGGGGTTCGAGTCCGGGCCAGCTACCGCGAGATCGCCGAGTTTGTGTTCCGCTCCCGCCTAGGCGGCATGGTGGTGAACGCGGCCGCCATTACGGAAGCCCTCATGACCTGCATTCTCTACCTGGTGCTGTGCGGCGACCTCATGCTGGGCTGCTTCCCGGAGGGCCAGCTCAGCTTCACCGCCTGGGTAAGCGTCAGCTTCTTCTGTCTGCTGCCCTGCGCAGCCCTGACCTCGCTGCGCCACGTCAGCTGGATCTCCTTCTGGAACACCGTCACCCACGTCATCATCAACTGCATCATCATTGTGTACTGCCTGACCAGGGCGGCGCACTGGCAGCCTCAAAAGGTAATTTCTGAGATTTTCGTGTAAAAGACCGCCGTGGTGTTCAACAGATGGTGCAGTGCTGGAGAAGTGGAGAAAAAGTTTCCATGGGAGCAGTTTGCAGTTGGACGTGGGTCAGGCGGTCCTAAACGGCCAGGTAACTATGCACCAAGATTAGGGTGATTTTTGACACGATTGCGACGTATTGTAGCCTTACAGAGGAAAAGGGCATCGCTCTGGATGACAGCACGTCTGACTCTCGCGTTTTGTTGCTGCCATTTCTAACTTGTATCTCATCTTTATCGGTCCCGACAGGTCCAGTTCCACGTGGACATCAACACCTTCCCAATATCCGTTGGCATCATTGTCTTCTCCTACACGTCGCACATCTTCCTGCCAACCCTGGAGAGCAACCTGATGGACAAGTCCCGCTTCGGGCTGATGATGAACTGGACCCACATCCTGTCCGCCATCTTCAAGGCCCTGTTCGGCTACATCGGCTTCGTGACCTTCGCCGAGCACACCAAGGAGGTCATCACTAACAACCTGGCTAGCGAGCCGCTGAAAGTCACGGTGAACGTCGCTCTGGTGGTGAAGGCGCTCTGCTCCTATCCGCTGCCCTACTTTGCGGCCGCGAATTTCCTAGAAAGCAGCCTGTTCTCCGGCTGGCCGCTGCCCAGCTGCTGGAACAGCACCGGCGACTTCAAACTGTGGGCGTTGCTGCCCCGGGCCGCGCTGGTCCTGTTCACCTACGTCATCGCCATCACCGTGCCGCACTTCGCCCTGCTGTGCGGCCTCATCGGAAGCTTCACCGGCACAATGCTGTCGTTTGTTTGGCCAGCCTATTTTCATTTCTCGTTGAAGCGTCACAGCGTGAGCTGCTTCGTGCTGGGCCTGGACCTGCTGATCATCGGCATGGGCTTGCTGTTCGGCTCCGTCGGGATGTTCGTGAGCGGCCGGGCGCTGCACAAGGCGATGTCGCACGGCTACTACAGCCCGCCTGGCAACTCCAGCGCTCTGACGCCCATTGTTGCGATGCGGAGCTGAACTGATGGGGACTTCTGAGACTGCTGGGAGAGACCCGATTCAGGGATCTCTGAAACTCAATGCTTGGGGATCTCAGACACAAATAGGGGATCTCAGACACAAGTAGGGGATCTCAGACACAAGTAGGGAGCCTCAAGCACAAGTAGGGGATCTCAGAAACGAGTAAGGGATCTCAGACACAGTAGGGGATCTCAAGCACAAGTAGGGGGTCTCAAGCACAAGTAGGGGATCTCAGACACGAGTAGGGGATCTCAGATACAAGTAGGGGATCTCAGACACAAGTAGGGGATCTCAGACACGAGTAGGGGATCTCAGATACAAGTAGGGGATCTCAGATACAAGTAGGGGATCTCAGACACAAGTAGGGGATCTCAAGCACAAGTAGGAAGTCTCAAGCACAAGTAGGGGATCTCAGACACAGTAGGGGATCTTAGACACAAGTAGGGGATCTCAGACACAGTAGGGGATCTCAGACACAAGTAGGGGATCTTAGACACAAGTAGGGGATCTCAGATACAAGTAGGGGATCTCAGACACAAGTAGGGGATCTCAGACACAGTAGGGGATCTTAGACACAGTAGGGGATCTTAGACACAAGTAGGGGATCTTAGACACAAGTAGGGGATCTCAGACACAAGTAGGGGATCTCAGACACAAGTAAGGGATCTCAGACACGAGTAGGGGATCTCAGACACAGTAGGGAATCTCAAGCACAAGTAGGGAGTCTCAAGCACAAGTAGGGGATCTCAGATACGAGTAGTCGATCAGTTTGAGACTCCTTGAACAGCTCTGCAATCCCAAGATTGTTGGCAAGTCTCCGATTCTGTTAGTAGGAAACTAATTATGTTTGTATTCCAATTGAAACTCGTTACCGACTAGGGTGAAAGGTGAAGCAGGTGATATTTTTACCATGCGATTAACACTCTGGTCAACCCGCCCGTTAACTTTTTTTGAAATTCAAACTCCGACATCGAATGCAACAGTATTTGCTAGACTCCCTTCGAGCTGCATAACTTGGCTCGCACATTGTTTTCAAAGTACAACTGCCCACATTTTCACCACCTTTTTAGTAACTGTTGTAATATTGCTATTATAAATTTCTTACTCTGCTAGACTTGTCAATACCCGGAAAAATTGCAAGCGTCATTTAAATACCGCTTTAGGAGATTTTATTTGTTAAAAACGATAATTATAAATCTTCTTATATATATGTACGTACTATTTATTGCATTAAATACATACACTTGCTTGAGAACAGCATGACATCACTATTGAAGAATTATTTTTAATTGACATTTTTGTACATGGTAGATAAACAGTTGGGTAATTAGTCTCACCACATTGAGTCTCACCACATTGAGTCTCACCATATTGAGTCTCACCATATTGAGTCTCACCACATTGAGTCTCACCACATTGAGTCTCACCACATTGAGTCTCACCACATTGAGTCTCACCACATTGAGTCTCACCATATTGAGTCTCACCACATTGAGTTTCACCACATTGAGTCTCACCACATTGAGTCTCACCATATTGAGTCTCACCACATTGAGTTTCACCACATTGAGTCTCACCACATTGAGTCTCACCACATTGAGTCTCACCACATTGAGTCTCACCACATTGAGTCTCACCATATGGAGTCTCACCATATTGAGTCTCACCATATTGAGTCTCACCACATTGAGTTTCACCACATTGAGTCTCACCACATTGAGTCTCACCATATTGAGTCTCACCATATTGAGTCTCACCACATTGAGTCTCACCACATTGAGTCTCACCACATTGAGTCTCACCACATTGAGTCTCACCACATTGAGTCTCACCATATTGAGTCTCACCACATTGAGTTTCACCACATTGAGTCTCACCACATTGAGTCTCACCATATTGAGTCTCACCACATTGAGTTTCACCACATTGAGTCTCACCACATTGAGTCTCACCACATTGAGTCTCACCACATTGAGTCTCACCACATTGAGTCTCACCATATGGAGTCTCACCATATTGAGTCTCACCATATTGAGTCTCACCACATTGAGTTTCACCACATTGAGTCTCACCACATTGAGTCTCACCACATTGAGTCTCACCACATTGAGTTTCACCACATTGAGTCTCACCACATTGAGTCTCACCATATCATGAGTCTCACCACATTGAGTCTCACCATATTGAGTCTCACCATATTGAGTCTCACCACATTGAGTCTCACCACATTGAGTCTCACCATATTGAGTCTCACCATATTGAGTCTCACCATATTGAGTCTTACCATATCATGAGTCTCACCACATTGAGTCTCACCACATTGAGTCTCACCACATTGAGTCTCACCATATTGAGTCTCACCATATTGAGTCTTACCATATCATGAGTCTCACCACATTGAGTCTCACCACACTGGGTCTCACCACATTGAGTTTCACCACATTGAGTCTCACCACATTGAGTCTCACCACATTGAGTCTCACCACATT
The DNA here is from genome assembly GCA_002269645.1 of Macrostomum lignano. NCBI lineage: Eukaryota > Metazoa > Platyhelminthes > Macrostomidae > Macrostomum > Macrostomum lignano. Next base: position 158,627 of record NIVC01001915.1, on the reverse strand, counting down.
GAGTCTCACCACATTGAGTCTCACCACATTGAGTCTCACCATATTGAGTCTCACCATATTGAGTCTTACCATATCATGAGTCTCACCACATTGAGTCTCACCACACTGGGTCTCACCACATTGAGTCTCACCACATTGAGTCTCACCACATTGAGTCTCACCATATTGAGTCTCACCATATTGAGTCTTACCATATCATGAGTCTCACCACATTGAGTCTCACCACATTGAGTCTCACCACATTGAGTCTCACCATATCATGGTCTCACCAAATTGAGTCTCACCATATTGAGTCTTACCATATTGAGTCTCACCACACTGGGTCTCACCACATTGAGTCTCACCACATTGATTCTCACCACACAGGGTCTCACCACATTGAGTCTCACCATATTGAGTTTCACCACATTGAGTCTCACCACACTGGGTCTCACCACATTGAGTCTCACCATATGGAGTCTCACCACATTGAGTCTCACCACATTGAGTCTCACCACATTGAGTCTCACCACATTGAGTCTCACCACATTGAGTCTCACCACATTGAGTTTCACCACATTGAGTCGCACCACACTGGGTCTCACCACATTGAGTCTCACCATATGGAGTCTCACCATATTGAGTCTCACCATATTGAGTCTCACCACATTGAGTTTCACCACATTGAGTCTCACCACATTGAGTCTCACCACATTGAGTCTCACCACATTGAGTTTCACCACATTGAGTCTCACCACATTGAGTCTCACCATATCATGAGTCTCACCACATTGAGTCTCACCACATTGAGTCTCACCATATTGAGTCTCACCACATTGAGTCTCACCATATTGAGTCTCACCATATTGAGTCTTACCATATCATGAGTCTCACCACATTGAGTCTCACCACACTGGGTCTCACCACATTGAGTCTCACCATATTGAGTCTCACCATATTGAGTCTTACCATATCATGAGTCTCACCACATTGAGTCTCACCACACTGGGTCTCACCACATTGAGTCTCACCATATTGAGTCTCACCATATTGAGTCTTACCATATCATGAGTCTCACCACATTGAGTCTCACCACATTGAGTCTCACCATATTGAGTCTCACCACATTGAGTCTCACCACATTGAGTCTCACCACATTGAGTCTCACCACATTGAGTCTCACCATATTGAGTCTCACCATATTGAGTCTCACAATATTGAGTCTCACCATATTGAGTCTTACCATATCATGAGTCTCACCATATCATGGTCTCACCACATTGAGTCTCACCACATTGAGTCTCACCATATTGAGTCTCACCATATTGAGTCTCACAATATTGAGTCTCACCATATTGAGTCTTACCATATCATGAGTCTCACCATATCATGGTCTCACCACATTGAGTCTCACCATATTGAGTCTCACCATATTGAGTCTCACCATATTGAGTCTCACCACATTGAGTCTCACCATATTGAGTCTCACCATACTGTCTCAATATCACACCCTGCAGTCTCACCTCAGCCAAGATTGCGGTGAGTCTGAGACAATCCGGGTTGCTGAGTAAACCAATGCTCAGCCGGACACTGAATTGGCACTGGGGGAGCTGATTAAATATTAAACGAACCCACAGCCCCGCGCGCACCCAGAACTGCCCAAGCACCTCATTCCCAGGTCTGGCATCGCTTACCCCAGCCTCTGCTGTCTCTTGCCGCTGTCCTCTTCCATTCGGCAGGTGCTCAGCCATGGAATTCTGCTAAGAGAAAGCTCAAAAATGCACAATATGCTGACTCAGTATCCACGGGCCCAGTTAGAACTCTATATGCATTGTGACGGGCAAACCAACTCAGCGCTAAACGCGTCTGACTCGATTGTGCCACGCGACCCCACATTTATTTGGGGCTTGTGTGTGCACGAAAATTGGCCAGGGTGGTTGTCCTGCGATTCACAGGCCATGAGGGCCAACCACCAAGGCACAGAGACTGTACATGCCTGATGATTAGGCAGTCAGGACTGCTGTACACCCTGTGTGAGCGTGTGTATGAGTGCGTGCCAGCGTATGAGATCTGCCACCCAATCACAGCAGGGCAAGTTTTGAAAGCTCAGATCTGCCACCCAATCACAGCAGGGCGAGTTTTGAAGCTCAGATCTGCCACCCAATCACAGCAGGATGAGTTTTGAAGCTCAGATCTGCCACCCAATCACAGCAGGATGAGTTTTGAAGCTCAGATCTGTCACCCAATCACAGCAAGATGAGTTTTGAAGCTCAGATCTGCCACCCAATCACAGCAGGGCGAGTTTTGAAGCTCAGATCTGTCACCCAATCACAGCAAGATGAGTTTTGAAGCTCAGATCTGCCACCCAATCACAGCAGGGCGAGTTTTGAAGCTCAGATCTGCCACCCAATCACAGCAGGGCGAGTTTTGAAGCTCAGATCTGCCACCCAATCACAGCAGGGCGAGTTTTGATAGCTCAGATCTGTCACCCAATCACAGCAAGGTGAGTTTTGAAGCTCAGATCTGCCACCCAATCACAGCAGGGCGAGTTTTGAAGCTCAGATCTGCCACCCAATCACAGCAGGGCGAGTTTTGAAGCTCAGATCTGCCACCCAATCACAGCAGGGCGAGTTTTGATAGCTCAGATCTGTCACCCAATCACAGCAAGGTGAGTTTTGAAGCTCAGATCTGCCATCCAATCACAGCAGGGCGAGTTTTGAAGCTCAGATCTGTCACCCAATCACAACAGGGCGAGTTTTCAAGCTCAGATCTGCCACCCAATCACAGCAGGGCGAGTTTTGAAGCTCAGATCTGCCACCCAATCACAGCAGGGCGAGTTTTGATAGCTCAGATCTGTCACCCAATCACAGCAAGGCGAGTTTTGAAAGCTCAGATCTGCCACCCAATCACAGTAGGTTGAGTTTTGAAAGCTCAGATCTGCCACCCAATCACAGCAGGTCGAGTTTTGAAAGCTCAGATCTGCCACGCAATCACAGCAGGTTGAGTTTTGAAACTCAAGTCTGCCACCCAATCACAGCAAGGCGAGTTTTGAAAGCTCAGATCTGCCACGCAATCACAGTAGGTTGAGTTTTGAAGCTCAAATCTGCCACCCAATCACAGCAGGGTGAGTTTTGAAGCTCAGATCTGCCACCCAATCACAGCAGGGCGAGTTTTGATAGCTCAGATCTGTCACCCAATCACAGCAAGGCGAGTTTTGAAAGCTCAGATCTGCCACCCAATCACAGTAGGTTGAGTTTTGAAGCTCAAATCTGCCACCCAATCACAGCAGGGTGAGTTTTGAAGCTCAGATCTGCCACCCAATCACAGCAGGGCGAGTTTTGAAAGCTCAGATCTGCCACCCAATCACAGCAGGATGAGTTTTGAAGCCCAGATCTGCCACCCAATCACAGCAGGTTGAGTTTTGAAACTCAAGTCTGCCACCCAATCACAGCAAGGCGAGTTTTGAAAGCTCAGATCTGCCACCCAATCACAGTAGGTTGAGTTTTGAAGCTCAAATCTGCCACCCAATCACAGCAGGGTGAGTTTTGAAGCTCAGATCTGCCACCCAATCACAGCAGGGCGAGTTTTGATAGCTCAGATCTGCCATCCAATCACAGCAGGGCGAGTTTTGAAAGCTCAGATCTGCCACGCAATCACAGCAGGATGAGTTTTGAAGCCCAGATCTGCCACCCAATCACAGCAGGGCGAGTTTTGAAAGCTCAGATCTGCCACCCAATCACAGCAAGGTGAGTTGTGAAGCTCAGATCTGCCACCCAATCACAGCAGGTTGAGTTTTGAAACTCAAGTCTGCCACCCAATCACAGCAAGGCGAGTTTTGAAAGCTCAGATCTGCCACCCAATCACAGTAGGTTGAGTTTTGAAGCTCAAATCTGCCACCCAATCACAGCAGGGTGAGTTTTGAAGCTCAGATCTGCCACCCAATCACAGCAGGTTGAGTTTTGAAACTCAAGTCTGCCACCCAATCACAGCAAGGCGAGTTTTGAAAGCTCAGATCTGCCACGCAATCACAGCAGGATGAGTTTTGAAGCCCAGATCTGCCACCCAATCACAGCAGTGCGAGTTTTGAAAGCTCAGATCTGCCACCCAATCACAGCAAGGTGAGTTGTGAAGCTCAGATCTGCCACCCAATCACAGCAGGTTGAGTTTTGAAACTCAAGTCTGCCACCCAATCACAGCAGGGCGAGTTGTTTTGAAGCTCAGATCTGCCACCCAATCACAGCAGGTTGAGTTTTGAAACTCAAGTCTGCCACCCAATCACAGCAGGGCGAGTTGTTTTGAAGCTCAGATCTGTCACCCAATCACAGCAGGTTAAGTTTTGAAACTCAAGTCTGCCACCCAATCACAGCAAGGCGAGTTTTGAAAGCTCAGATCTGCCACCCAATCACAGCAGGATGAGTTTTGAAGCCCAGATCTGCCACCCAATCACAGCAGGTTGAGTTTTGAAACTCAAGTCTGCCACCCAATCACAGCAGGGCGAGTTGTTTTGAAGCTCAGATCTGTCACCCAATCACAGCAGGTTGAGTTTTGAAACTCAGATCTGCCACCCAATCACAGCAAGATGAGTTTTGAAGCTCAGATCTGCCACCCAATCACAGCAAGGCGAATTTTGATAGCTCAGATCTGCCATCCAATCACAGCAGGATGAGTTTTGATAGCTCAGATCTGCCACCCAATCACAGCAAGATGAGTTTTGAAGCTCAGATCTGCCACCCAATCACAGCAAGATGAGTTTTGAAGCTCAGATCTGCCACCCAATCACAGCAAGGCGAATTTTGATAGCTCAGATCTGCCATCCAATCACAGCAGGATGAGTTTTGATAGCTCAGATCTGCCACCCAATCACAGTGCAGCACTCTGATAGCGAACCCTACCTCCACTGCACCCGAAAAATTTATGAAGACGATAGGCAACCACTTAAGTTTCATTGGTTTTACAATGTTTACCAATAAGCTGTGTGTCTATTGATTGGAATAATTTAAAGAAAACTATTCATGGTAGGTAATCAAAAGTTAATTTTGAACTCGTCTGCTTTGATGCAGACACAGAAGAGAGCAATGTAAATAGGACGGAAAATTTATTGATGGAAACCGAATCTGATAGCTGTTTATGGCATAAATAGATTTCTTGTGCATTGGAAGACAGATGGATTAAAAGAACAGGTTTAAGAAATTATAGCATCAAAATATTACGAGTACATATGCTTGTCAAGTACTGGATGATTACCTTTAGAAGTAACAAAATTAATCGTAATTCGTGAAAAATGATTTTCTATTTAACTTCCCGACTGTGAATAAGAATTGGAATAATTGTCACCCTCAACCCAGGGAGCCGTAGCCTAGCGGTCTAGCGCGGCGTTCTGATGCACCAGCGGCCCAGGCTCGATTCCAAGTGCAGTCACATTAATTTGGGGCTGAGTTGGAATCTCGGCTTGGCTCTGCTCGTACCATTAACGCCCTTGAGGGCCAGCCCCCAAAGGATAGGGAAGTGTACATGCCTATTAAAGTTAAGGCCGCTGTACACTCCTGTGTGAGTGTGTGCCTGTGCGTATGACTGCGTACGTATCCGCGCGCTTGTGTGCCTGCTCAGGGGAGTCGGCGGAATGGGCAGCAATGCCTCTCGACGGTTGTGCGACAATGTCGCTTAAAGTGCCCCAGGGTGCACACAGCCCGCCTGTTTCTAACTGACTAAAGGAGTCCCTCTCCCCAGCACCGCGTAGCCATGGGATCAAGTGTACCGATATGTTTTGTAAATATCTTTTTGCGGTGCAAAATTGAATTTCAAGGAAGTCAAATTGAAAGAGACAGACAGAGATTCTAAGCCAGCTTAGGTGCGCAGTCTCAAGTGCTGGAGTCGGAATGTGAAGTACGAGAGCTCATCAGCGTAAAAATAGAAATAAAACGTCGCCAAAATCACGGGAAAAACCCACAAAATATGACGCTGGAAGACGGGTCGACAACGTTGAGGAAATATTTAATAAAAAATAGACAAAAAAACCTTGCAAAACCGTGCTTATTTCTATGGAAGAATATTAAAACTATTTGGAAGAAGAATAAATAAAATTTCGGCAGGAAAAACATAGTACTATAAGTAGGAAAATGAATGTCTCGTCACAGTTGTGCCATGCTTTACGTCCGGTGCGAACCGAAGCTCAAGAATGCGTGAAGACTTGACATCTGGAATTGGTTAGCAAAAAGGTCAGACCAAGGACTCCGATCCACGAGAATTCCCCTTCAAAGATTTCCGCACGGGGTTTGCCCCCAGGATTCCCATACAATGATTGCCAGTTCAATAATTACCTCGAAGATTCATTTCAAAGAAAACCTTTCCAAGGGGTCATAAAAAGTCTCCTTCAATATTCCTCTACAACGATTCCCAGTCAAAAACTCCCTCCAAGGATCAAGCATTCACCTCCAAGGATTCACCCAAGAATTCTCCTTCAAGGATTCTCATCTAAGATCCACCTCCAAGGATTCCCTCCGAAGGATTCCCCATCCAAGGATTCCCCATCCGAGGATTCCCCTCCAAGAATTTTCCTTCAAGGGTTCGCATCTAAGATTCCCATTCAATGATTCTCCTCAAAGGGCTCCCTTTCAAGGATTCACCTCCAAGGATTCCCCTCAAGGATTCCCCGTTAAGAGTTCTCCAAGGAATCTCCTTAAATGATTGCCCTTTCCGATATTCGCGTCAAAGGATTCTCCTTTAAGGATTTCCCTTCAGGGATTCCCTTTAAGGATTTTCCTTCAGGGATTCCCCTTTAAGGATTTCCCTTCAGGGATTCCCCTTTAAGGATTTCCCTTCAGGGATTACCCTTTAAGGATTTCCCTCCAGGGATTCCCCTACAAGGATTCTCCTTCAAAGACTCCCTCCAAGGATTACCCTGAAAACGAACCCGGGTGCATGAGAAAGAAGCAGAAATACTGCTAACAAAGTATTAACAAAAGAAGAGAATTAAATGTATCCCTTATCTATTCATTCTGTGAATCTATTCACCATCCCGATCTCCTCTCACCAGATCTTATAAGCCGTGCGCATCATCAAGTCGAAGTATGCGTCGTTGTCGATGGAAGCGCTCACTCCTGAGTAGTAGTTGAAAAACTCCTCCTTGGTTACCTGGAAATGGAGGAGCAATTAAAAGCTTCTTTTAAAATTTACGAATTTACGTTTTTAAGCTCTTCAAATTTTCTCGAACGATCTCTGCACTCTTCAGCTTCCCCTGCATCCCCCTGAATCCGCTCTTTACCCCTGCATCCCCCTGAATCCGCTCTTTACCCCTGCATCCCCCTGAATCCCCCTGAATCCGCTCTTTACCCCTGCATCCCCCTGAATCCCCCTGAATCCGCTCTTTACCCCTGCATCCCTCTGAATCCCCCTGAATCCGCTCTTTACCCCTGCATCCCCCTGAATCCGCTCTTTACCCCTGCATCCCCCTGAATCCGCCTCTTTATCCCTGCATCCCCCTGAATCCGCTTCTTTATCCCTGCATCCCCCTGAATCCCCTGAATCCGCTCTTTACCCCTGCATCCCCCTGAATCCCCCTGAATCCGCTCTTTACCCCTGCATCCCTCTGAATCCCCCTGAATCCGCTCTTTACCCCTGCATCCCCCTGAATCCGCTCTTTACCCCTGCATCCCTCTGAATCCCCCTGAATCCGCTCTTTACCCCTGCATCCCCCTGAATCCGCTCTTTACCCCTGCATCCCCTGAATCCGCCTCTTTACCCCTGCATCCCCCTGAATCCGCCTCTTTACCCCTGCACCCCCCTGAATCCGCTCTTTACCCCTGCATCCCCCTGAATCCGCCCCTTTACCCCTGCATCCCCCTGAATCCGCCCCTTTACCCCTGCATCCCCCGCATCAGCTGCCGCTTAGCCAGTAAGCTCACCGTTCCGTCGGCATCTCCGGGAGTTTCAAAGGTGCGCAGAAACTCCTTGAAAACGTCCTCCTCTGTCCATTCGCCGTTTCGAAACTTCGGATGGTGCTTGCAATTGTACACGCCTTTGAGATCTTCGACCGTGATGACTCCGTCGCGAGTCTTGTCGAGCTTCTGGAAGGCCTTGGTGATGAGCTCTCGTCGGGCGTTGCTCATGGGCGGCCGAAGGGCGACAAGGAATTCGTCGAAGTCCAACGAACCGGAGCCGTCCTTGTCGATGCGGGTGAAGATGGCCTCCATCTCCTCTTTGCTGAGGTCGGCGCCGAAGTCAGTGCAGCCCTGAGCGAGTGGTGCGGTTTGGGGAAGTTGAGGCGGATAAGCACTCTCGACAGAGTATACGAGACTTGAAGAAAAAATAAAACATTTTCCTCTTCAAGGATTCACGTCAGGATTCCCAGGGACTCCCAGATACTACACCAGGGACTGCGGGGGTCCTTGGGTGGATACAGATAGGAATGCTTTCACAAAAACCAGATTCAGCCGGGGATCTTCAGACCTTGAAGAACTCGCGCCTGTCCAGCGACTTCGAGCCGTCGTCGTCGATGATGCGGAACTGTCGGCCGAGGCCTTTGATGCCGGAGGCGCCGCGTGACAGGCAGGTGAGGCGCAGCTTCTCCAGCGGGTCTTTGGTGCCGGAGGCCAGCTGCTTCTTGGCCTTGGCTGCTAGTTCAGCGCTGCCTCGATCCGTGGCTGCCATGGTACTTTTGCGTATTTAATTTGGTTTTTTCTGGCTTTAGTGCAATTTGTTTGTTAAACTAATCTGATCCTTTGTTTGCTCCTGCTGGCTGAAATGTGAGCAAGCAGTGACAGACAGTGTTATATCAAACTGTTATGTCAAATGAAACAATTGATTTGATAGAACTTATAAAATAGTATTGTGTTTATGAGGCAATTGCCAATTGAAAAATATATTCTAAAAAATAATAAAAAACAGGGTTAGAGGGTTGTAATTCAACAAAGAGAATGGTATTGCTTTTGGCATAATTTATTAAAATTAATAAAAATATCATGCTGATAAACCACTTTTGGCTTTCAAAAATTATGGATTTAAAGTAATGATAATAAGCAAATTATTTTTTACTATTCTTTCTCAAACTTGCTAGCATTTCACAGACAAACTATTCTTGGAGGCAAAGAAAAGTTTTATTTAGCATAGCATAATGCTTTCTTCAAGTTATACTACTCTTTTGACTTGATCAAAACTCAAAATAAAAGCCTCTTAAGTCATTCTACATTAATTTTTGAAAAATTCAAAACATTATTGTGGCGAATTTCAGTAAAATACTTAAAATTACAAAAGCTTATTACTTTCATGCATATTTTTGCCTAAAGTAAGTATTGTATAATAAAATAAAAATTGTAAAAATTGTAAACTGCACAAGATGCTAAGATAAATATAATCGGTACCAATCCTAGAAAAAACTGTTGCTGCTAGAGCTGTTTTCCTTAGTAAATACTTTGGACTCTGACTTAAACTTGTTACTAATAACAATTAATCAAAAGATAGTAGCAACCAATTTTCAAATAAATGTGTTTTCCTATTCAAATGTTCGAATTTAGAGTGAAAACACTAAGAGTCCGGTTTAAATCGTTCTTCACTATGGAAATCACAAGTTCGAGTACAATGTATTTTTGGGAAAGGCATATTTTACCTACAATAATTGAATAAACTCTTCGGAAACTTCGAATTTGAAATACTGCAAAAATGCTTTGTAATTGGTCAGAACATTATATCCGTTACCGTGGCAACTATGCAGTAGATATTTTAAAATCGAATTCCAGAGAAATTTACAAGAAATACAGCCGTCTCTGGCAGCATGAACAGACTAAAGCTTCTTGTTGTTGGGCCTGTGGCCTGCGGAAAGACATATCTGACGAATTTTCTCTCTGAAGCAATCGAGCAAAGCAGTGGAGAATATCGTCCAACTCAAGCTTGTCGCATTGTGGAGTATGAGACCGAGGTTAAGTCTAAAGGCAAGGCAGCCAATATAGAAGTGCAATTGTGGGACATCAGCGGCGACAAGAAGTTTGCGTCTTGCTGGCCAGCACTAGTCTCAAGCGTCAATGGAGTTGTTTTCGTCTACAACCAGGACCAGCCTCAGCAATCTGAGGAACTTGACCAGCTGTACCAGTTCTTCGTTCAAAATCACGGAATCAAGGACACCCAGTGCTGCGTGATCTCGCACAAGAAGCCAAACACTGCAGACATGGACAGCCTTCAGCTGTCAGACAAGTTCGAAAATGTGAGAACAGTGGCTTCGGATATTCCCAGCGCTGGAGATCAGCTTCGAGATGACTTTAACAACTTTCTCCTCCATGCCTACCAGAGCATGAATGAGAACGCTGAGCAGGATGAGCTGAATATTCTTGGCCGATGAGCAATTCACTTTTTGCAAGCTTTTTTATCGTATTTGACTATAGTCTATTCTGGAATCTTGTTCAATGCCAGAAAATGGATATATTAAATTTCATAGAATAAATTTGAACATTTCAAACAGTTTTTAAATTAATTTTTTGCCTTTGAATTTTTTCACTAACAGAACTGTGAATTTGCATATTGTATTGACTGACCAAATAAACAAATTGATCAATAAAAATCCATCAGTGTTATGGATTAACACTAAAAGTACAACTTAAATCCAATATAATTTGAAACACTGTTTTGTTTTATATATCTTCATTCTTAAATTGGCTTTTACTGTTTAAAAACTTTTATTAAAAAGCAATAAACAGGACAGGATGGATGCAGTTGTTTGACAGATATGTGACTATTTTTGCCCTAATCTGCAAGATATTGAATTTTTTTTATATTGTGATGATTTTTATAAAGTTCGAAAAATGTGCTTACCAATTAATTGTCAATGTAAACTCGATGTAAATTTTCTTTTTTTAATCCCAAAGACATCAACTGCTTTAGACATCTGCTTACTGTGCCTTAATGGCCAATGCAGTGGCTGATTGACTGTACTTTTAAGGGACTAGCGGTGTTTAATGATGGTACCCCCAGAGTTGCTATGGCTGCATATGTACAACTGGGATTCCGGATTTCCTGTCATTAAACAGCGACGGTCAGGTGTACCTAATTGTTTAATTGTTAGGGAGAATAAGTTAACGGTTCCAAGTGTGCTATAGTATGGCTTTTTGCAGTCCACTTGGGCTTGAGCGCATTGAATCTAATCCAAGATACGTTTGCCGATGTAACGGAGCTTTTGTCTCTGGTAGCAAGGCTGGCACCGCGGCATTTAGTCGTAATGTGGTCCAACAAGCGTCAATTTGGTCCATAGCTTCATTTGCAACTGTTGTGGAGGAGCAAGATCAGCCCCAGAATTGTGGACCACATGCATAGGCTGTTAAACGAATGCCATTGGCTTGTGATCGAAGCATCCGACAGAGGTCAAAGGATAATGCAAGGTTGCAAGATTGTTGAATGTAAAAGAAAAGATGGTTTACAGCATCCATCAGCTTGTTGAAACCACTGGCGGCAGAGATTGAATGCGAAAGAGTGGCAAATCGCCAAGGCAAGTTGCTCGAGAGCCTCAGGTCCAGCTGCTACTCGATGCAGCTGATACAAACCCTTTGTTCACGTTGCAGAAAATGCAGCAGAAGTTGAAAGAGAAGTTGAAGTTAGTTGAAAGAAGAGAAGTTGCAGCAGAAGACCAAATTGATGCTTGTTGGACCGAACTAAATGACGCTGTGCCAGCCTTGCTACCAGAGACAAAAGCTCCGTTACATTGGCAAACGTATCTTGGATTAGATTCAATGCGCTCAAGCCCAAGTGAACTGCAAAAAGCCATATTAAACTTAAACGACAACGCAACAGCTTCAACAATCTCAGTTGGCTACTGTGCCAAAAACTGTCTATGGTTAAACCTTATACATACTTCAGCTGACTTAGTCAATGAGTTCTTTTTACTGCCGTTAAAAGTATCAGGAGCTCAAAACTATATTTGTATAGAAGTGCCTCGAACTACAGTACTAGAATAGTGTAGGTCTATAGCCACTGCCCCCTGTCTCCCTACATGGACTCCGTGTCCGCCACCGGTCTCACCGGAAGCTCTGAGGACGCCGACAGCGCCGAATGCGTCGCTGCCAGCGCTGGCATCAGCTCGAGCACCGTCCGACAGTCCGGCAACTTTGGCCGCCTCGACCTGAGCGGGCCGCCGCTTCCGACCGAAGAAGACCCGCTGGATTTTGCCTACTTCACGGGGGTGGCGCCGAAGTTTGGGTCCACCAAGTGCCTTATCCTGCAGCTGAGAGACATGGCCAATCCGTACAAGGGATGCCATTTCGCATCACGCACTGCCACTCGGAGTTCAAGACTCACCCTGAGGCGTGCCTGTTGAACGAGAGAACTCACGCTGTCCGGGTTGAGTCCATTGATTCGGACACTCTGCCGCCGGAGCTGAGCGATGTCAAAAATTTGTGAGCAGTTAATTTGAGAAGTCGTTAATTATGAATTATGAATGAAGATAAACAGATGCACGGGAAAATTGCATTACAATCTGCTACATTTGTGTAAATCCTACAAGATCTGATATAATAGCACCACTAGACCTCCGTAGATCACATTCAATTGCAGACATATTAGATCACAGCAGATCACAGCAGATTACAGCAGATGAGAGAAGATCACAGCAGATCACAGCAGATCACAGCAGGGCACAGCAGGGCACAGCAGGGCACAGCAGGGCACAGCAGGGCACAGCAGGGCACAGCAGGGCACAGCAGGGCACAGCAGGGCACAGCAGGGCACAGCAGGGCACAGCAGGGCACAGCAGGGCACAGCAGGGCACAGCAGGGCACAGCAGGGCACAGCAGATCACAACAGATCGCAGCAGATCACAGCAGATCACAGCAGATCACAGCAGATCACAGCAGATCACAGCAGATCACAGCAGATCCCAGCAGATCACAGCAGATCACAGCAGATCACAGCAGATCACACAGTCGTCAAGCTCCCAACCGGCTGCCCCGCAGATATCGCATCACATTTCGGCACGGCGCATTCGAATGGCGAGTCATCCGAACCTGGAAGCGGAAAGAGGTTGTCAACCTTCTTGGCATGCTGGGAATCCCGCTGCTGTACAATCTGAGGCAGCGGGCGCACAGGAGCCACCATAACCACGTGCACCACCACCCGCATCAGCAACATCAGCAACAGCAAGAGCAACAACAAGAGCAGCAGCAGAGAAGCCAGGACCAGCAGCAGAAGCAGTTTCAGCGCGAGTACCGACAGAGCCAGCTGTACCAGCAATTCCAAAATTTCCAGACCAACGAGCAGAATCGCTACCTGCCAGTTGACAGCGGGAACGCGGATGAGCGAACCGTTACGAATGTTGCAGACTCAGCGCCTCAGCGTAGGAATTCTCTGTTGTCAATGTCTACATCTGATGGGGGCTGCGAGACTTCGGTGAGGGGCTTGACAATTTTTCTTATACTTCAGAGATTTCTAACTATAATTTGGCATTTACTTTCAGGGAAATGCTAGCAATTCACTCCCGTGAAGACCCGCTTACTTCGCAAGCTCAAAGATTCAATTTCGCATCATTGAGATCATGACCTGACTTCATCTGGAGCTGGGGTGGGCAAAGTTCTCAAGGGCCTAATAAAAATCCAGCTCATGGCTAGGGGGCAGATGAAAGAGAGAAGAGAAGAGGAGAGGAGAGGAGAGGAGAGGAGAGGAGAGGAGAGGAAAGGAG
>NIVC01001915.1:105000-140000 GCA_002269645.1 Macrostomum lignano | reverse complement strand
GTGGGATAGACTGGGTGTGGGATATACTGGGTGTGGGATAGACTGCGTGTGGGATAGACTGGGTGTGGGATAGACTGGGTGTGGGATAGACTGGGTGTGGGATAGACTGGGTGTGGGATAGACTGGGTGTGGGATTTTAAGGTCCTAAATTCATATTTAGAATTTTAGACAATGGCGTCAACATCACAGAATTCGACGTCAACATACCGACTCTGAATCCGTCATTTGAGGTAGGATTATTTCAATTAGTGTGCTTAATTTTAGGCGCCAATTTAAATCGTCGCAGGTGGTTGGATCTGCTTTCAGCCCTACCGAACGCCCGACATTCACACCGACCTGCTGCACTACCTTCTGTCCTTCTTTCCAGACGATGAAATTGTAGGTTGAACGCGCTGCATACTACTGACTTTTGCTTACTAAACTCGCTAAATTCGCTAAACTCTGCTTAACAGATGACTTTTATCACAGACATAATGCACTAGTCATTAAGTACTTGCGTATTATCATGTCGTCAATGACCCAATTATGGCCTAATAATGACTTATCTCCGACTAACTTATGATTCCTCTCGAACTTTATTGTCCAAGGCTCATCTTCGACTTCATTGTATGAGTCATCTCCGACTTTTTGCATGAGTAATTGCTGACTCATTGTATGACTCATCTACGACTTATTTGTATGATTCATCTCCGACTTATTTGTATGACTCATCTCCGACTTCTTTGCATGACTCATCTAATTCCGAACATGATACCCGAATCAACCCCGCAGCTGGAGCACGTCCGGCTCTCGGCTGAGATGGAGCAGCGCCTCAATCACGTCTCCGTGGTGCCAATCTGGCGCTTGTCCCGCCTGCTCGGTTTCCTTCGCCGACAGCTTGGCGGCGACTTCGGCGACGCAACGGCCGCCTCAACGACGGAGACGCATGAGCAGCCGCACGCTGCCGCCACCGCTGCCGTGCGGGCGGCCGCCGTTGCGGCAAACGCGCTGCGCAAGAAGGCGCTCGACTTGTCCAGAGCCGACCTGGACGGCTCGCGTCGGCTGAAAAAGTCTTCGAATTTTGTCGCTGGGCAGCCGAAGTTGAACAGCCTGGTCATGAAGGTGTCACTCACTCATTAACCCATGAATTCACCCATGAACTCACTCATGAACTCACTCATGAACTCACTTATGAACTCACTCATGAACTCACCCATGAACTCACCCATGAACTCACTCATGAACTCACCCATGAACTCACCCATGAACTCACTCATGAACTCACTCATGAACTCACTTATGAACTCACTCATGAAGTCACTCATGAACTCACTTATGAACTCACTCATGAAGTCACTCATGAACTCACTTATGAACTCACTCATGAACTCACTCATGAACTCACTCATGAACTCACCCATGAACTCATGAGCTCACCCATGAACTCATGAACTCACCCATGAACTCAACCATGAACCATGAACAATGAACCTCACTTAAGCAGCAGCCGCAGCTTCAGTCTCAGCCTCAGCCGCAGCCGCAGCCTCAGCAGCTCCGCAAGTTCATCCTTGGCCCGTACCGCGGCGGCCGCCACACGTACGACAGCGATTCCGACGGAGAAATCTCCATGGACTCCATAGAAGCTGTCCAGCAAGTGGGCCCTGCCGAGGCAGACGAGAGGGCGTCAGTTCCAGTCAGCCTGCGCGCCGTGACAGACGCAGCGACCAAGCAGCTCACCCGGCTGCTCATGCCTGGAGCTCCGTCCTTCCTGGACACCAGCAGTGAAGACGCCAGGCTGGCCAACTCAGAGCGGCCTCGGCCAGATGCCACCACGGCGGCGTCCAGGGATACTGTTGGTAAACTGGCAGACACCCCAAATTATATCCTCAGACACCCGGAATTCTATCTGCAGACACCCCGAATTCTATCTGCAGACACCCCGAATTCCATCTGCAGACACCCCGAATTCTATCTGTAGACACCCAAATTCTATCCTGAGACACCCCGAATTCTATCCTCAGACACCCCGAATTCTATCCTGAGACACCCCGAATTCTATCCTTAGACACCCCGAATTGCATCTGCAGACACCCCGAATTCTATCCTCAGACACCCCGAATTCTATCCTGAGACACCCCGAATTCGATCCTCAGACACCCCGAATTCCATCTGCAGACACCCCGAATTCTATCTGCAGACACACCAACTTCTATATGTAGACACCCCGAATTCTATCCTCAGACACCCCGAATTCCATCCTCAGACACCCCGAATTACACCCTCAGACACCCCGAATTCCATCCTTAGGCACCCCGAATTCCATCCTCAGACACCCCGAATTCCACCCTCAGACACTCCGAATTCCACTCTCAGACACTCCGAATTCCACCCTCAGACACGCCGAATTCCATCCTCAGACACCCCGAATTCCACCCTCAGACACCCCGAATTCCACCCTCAGACACCCCGAATTCCACCTTCAGACACCCCGAATTCCATCCTCAGACACCCCGAATTCCATCCTCAGACACCCCGAATTCCACCCTCAGACACCCCGAATTCCATCCTCAGACACCCCGAATTCCACCCTCAGACACCCCGAATTCCACCCTCAGACACCCCGAATTCCATCCTCAGACACAACTAACTTAACTTAAGCAGACACCCAAAGCTGCACCCGCCTACACCCTGACTGCCGCTCGCAGACACCCAGTCCTCGGCGCCGAGCGGCGGGGACGGCGCCGCCGCAGGTTACGAGGTTGACGGACGCCGCATCGTGGCCCCGAAGCGAGTTCTGGACCGTCTGCTAGCTGCAGAGAAAAACAAAGGTGAACCATGCGCATTTCCATCTCAATCTTTATCTGCATCTCCATCTCCATCTCCATCTCCATCTTCATCTCCATCTGTATCTGCATCTCCATCTCCATCTCCATCTGCATCTGCATCTCCATCTCCATCTCCAGACGAGATGCCCAGCAAGATCAGCTCGAGCAGAGAAAGCTGCCCCAGACCGCTGATGCCTTGCCAGGCTGACGTAACAAAGCGCCAGCAGCCATTGCAACCGAGTCCTCGCGTCGCCATGGCAACGGGCGCTACTAGCACCGGAAATCACCGAAACAACAGCGCCAGCAATTTGGCTCGGCGATTGAAGCGGCGCAGCTCTGAGGTATGAATGGGCAGGTGGAGTTCTGGGTGTCTGCGGGTGGGATTCCTGGGTGTCTGCGGGTGGGATTCCTGGTTCTGCGGGTGGGATTCCTGGATGTCTCTATTATTTGGGATTCCTGGGTGTCTCTATTAGGTGGGATTCCTGGGTGTCTCTATTAGGTGATGGGATTCCTGGGTGTCTCTATTAGGTGATGGGATTCCTGGGTGTCTCTATTAGGTGATGGGATTCCTGGGTGTCTCTATTAGGTGATGGGATTCCTGGGTGTCTCTATTAGGTGATGGGATTCCTGGGTGTCTCTATTAGGTGATGGGATTCCTGGGTGTCTCTATTAGGTGATGGGATTCCTGGGTGTCTCTATTTGGTGATGGGATTCCTGGCTGTCTGGGTGGTATTTCTGCGTGTCTGACTATGGAATTCCGTGATGTCTATGGGTGGAATTCCGTGATGTCTGCAGTTGGAATTCCTGGGTACCTATGAGTAGAATTCCTGGGTGTCTATGGGTGGACTTCCTGGGTGTCTATGGGTGGACTTCCTGGGTGTCTATGGGTGGACTTCCTGGGTGTCTATGGGTGGACTTCCTGGGTGTCTATGGGTGGGACTCCTGGGTGTCTTTGGGTGGACTTCTTGGGTGTCTATGGGTGGGACTCCTGGGTGTCTATGGGTGGAATTCCTGGGTGTCTATGGGTGGACTTCCTGGGTGTCTATGGGTGGGACTCCTGGGTGTCTATGGGTGGAATTCCTGGGTGTCTCTATTAGGTGGGACTCCTGGGTGTCTATGGGTGGAATTCTGTGATGTCTGCAGGTGAAATTCCGTGATGTCTGCAGGTGAAATTCCGTGATGTCTGCAGGTGGAATTCCGTGATGTCTGCAGGTGGAATTCCGTGATGTCTGCAGGTGGAATTCCGTGATGTCTGCAGGTATATTCCGTGATATCTTCAAGTGGAATTCCAGTCAAACATGAAATGAGAAATAATTATCATCCTTCAATTTTGGTCATTTCAACTGAGAGCTTCAAACGATAAGTTCTGGCAATCTGAATGCGCCCGGTGCTGTTAATTGCTTCTAGACAATTTCCCTTGAAGCAATGATGAAGAAGACATTTCCCTCACACTGACCCACCGAATTTGATGAGCTGGTTAGGCCGCGAATTTCTCATTTGTCAGGTTTTATCAAGGAGGCTGGCCGCAGAGGTGCCCTCTGTCACGCCGTAGCTCAACTCTCAGATGGAGAAATTCGGTTAGCAACTGTCAGAATTGGCCTCGGGTTGTCGACTTCTGCTCGACGGAAATGGGATTATTTCCTCATTTTTTCTCCCATTCATTTTGCGCCTGGTTCCCGAAGGATTTTCCTCTTTCTTGTGTCTCTACGAGTCAGGCCGCCTCCCAAGACAGACGGAATGGAGCTGGGGGGGGGGGGGCTGGGGGCGCTTAATCTTCTCTGTCTGCACTTCATCTCAGCTCTGTAATTATGTCTCGGCGTCTGCTGCTCACAAAGGCGCAACTTTTTTCTCTTTCTGAGCGATTCAGGAAGAGTAACCGCGCTCGCGCTCGTGGCCTTGTTTACTGGTTCAAACCCTACCATCTGCTATGCCTCTCACTTTGTCTTCTTTTTCTGTCTGTTTTCTCTCCTTCATCTCTCCTCTCTCCTCTCCCTTCTCCCCTCTCCTCTCCTCTCCTCTCCTATCCTCTCCTCTCCTCTCCTCTCCTCTCCTCTCCCCTCTCCTCTCCTCTCCTCTCCTCTCCTCTCCTCTCCTCTCCTCTCCTCTCCTCTCCTCTCCTCTCTCTTCTCCTCTCCTCCCCCCCTCTCCTTTCCTCTCTCCTCCTCTCTCCTCTCTCCTCTCTCCTCTCTCTTCTCCTCTCTCCTTTCCTCTCTTCTCTCCTCTCTTCTCTTCTCCTGCGCTCTCCTCTCCCCTCTCCTCTCCCCTCTCCTCTCCTCCCCCCTTTCTTTTCCTCTCCTCTCCCCTCTCCTCTCCCCTCTCCTCCCCTCTCCTCTCCCCTCTCCTCTCCTCCCCCCTCTCTTTTCCTCTCCTCTCCCCTCTCCTCCCTCTCCTCTCCCCTCTCCTCTCCCTCTCCTCTCCTCCCCCCTCTCTTTTCCTCTCCCTTCTCTCTCCTCTCCTCTCCTCTCCTCTCCCTCCTCTCCTCTCCCTCTCCCCTCTCCTCTCCCCTCTCCTCTCCCCTCTCCTCTCCTCCCCCCCTCTCTTTTCCTCTCCTCTCCCCTCTCCTCTCCTCTCCTCTCTCTTCTCCTCTCCTCCCCCCCTCTCCTTTCCTCTCTCCTCCTCTCTCCTATCTCCTCTCTCCTCTCTCTTCTCCTCCCCTCTCTCTCTCCTCTCTTCTCTTCTCCTGCCTCTCCCCTCTCCTCTCCCTCTCCTCTCCTCCCCCCTCTCTTTTCCTCTCCTCTCCCCTCTCCTCTCCCCTCTCCTCTCCCTCTCCTCTCCCCTCTCCTCTCCTCCCCCTCTCTCTTTTCCTCTCCTCTCCCCTCTCCTCTCCTCTCCTCTCCTCTCCTCTCCTCTCCTCTCCTATACTCTCTCCTCTCCTCTCCTCTCCTCTCCTCTCCTCTCCTCTCCTCTCCTCTCCTCTCCTCTCCTCTCCTATCCTCTCCTCTCCTCTCCTATCCTCTCCTCTCCTCTCCTCTCCTCTCCTCTCCTCTCCTCTCCTCTCCTCTCCTATCCTCTCCTCTCCTATCCTCTCCTCTCCTCTCCTCTCCTATCCTCTCCTCTCCTCTCCTCTCTCTCCTCTCCTCTCCTCTCCTCTCCTCTTCTCTCCTCTCCTCTCCTCTCCTCTCCTCTCCTCTCCTCTCCTCTCCTATCCTCTCCTCTCTTCTCCTCTCCTATCCTCTCCTCTCCTCTCCTATCCTCTCCTCTCCTCTCCTCTCCTCTCCTCTCCTCTCCTCTCCTCTCCTCTCCTCTCCTATCCTCTCCTCTCCTCTCCTATCCTCTCCTCTCCTCTCCTCTCCTATCCTCTCCTCTCCTCTCCTCTCCTCTCCTCTCCTCTCCTCTCCTCTCCTCTCCTCTCCTCTCCTCTCCTCTCCTCTCCTCTCCTCTCCTCTCCTCTCCTCTCCTCTCCTCTCCTCTCCTCTCCTCTCCTCTCCTCTCCTCTCCTCTTCTCTCCTCTCCTCTCCTCTCCTCTCCTCGCTTGTTCCACATTCTCCATTGCTAGCATTATCGATTTTCCTGGAACCACGCGATACATCGTTTTATTTGATAGTTCTTAGAAAGTGCAGCCGATGGCTATCGTTCTTTAAAAATTTATTAAAATCGTCCCCTTGATCCACTTTCTGCCATCCTTTCCCAGAAACTGTCGCATGAAACTCTGCTCCAACTGAGGCAGCGCCTGCTGCGCTCCAGCCACAACCAGAGCCAGTCTCCAGGCTCAGCTGATGGCGGCTTCAACAGCAACAGGCAGAGAGAGCAGCCGCGTCGCAACCTGGCCGGGTCAATCTGGAAACTGCAGAAGAACGCCGAGTCCAATAGAGCTCCGCATGATACTGAGTCATTGTGAGTGGCTGCTTTAGGATCCCAGAACATCTCTGTTTAGGTAAAATGGATTGCTAATCTAGCCAACAAATAATAACAATACAATGGATTGCTAATCTAGCCAACAAATAATAACAATACAATGGATTGCTAATCTAGCCAACAAATAATAACAATACAATGGATTGCTAATCTAGTCAAAGATAATAACAGTACAATGGATTGCTAATCTAGTCAAAGATAATAACAGTACAATGGATTGCTAATCTAGTCAAAGATAATAACAGTACAATGGATTGCTAATCTAGTCAAAGATAATAACAGTACAATGGATTGCTAATCTAGTCAAAGATAATAACAGTACAATGGATTGCTAATCTAGTCAAAGATAATAACAGTACAATGGATTGCTAATCTAGCCAACAAATAATAACAATACAATGGATTGCTAATCTAGTCAAAGATAATAACAATACAATGGATTGCTAATCTAGCCAACAATAATAACAACACAATGGATTGCTAATCCAGCCAACAAATAATAACAATACAATGGATTGCTAATCTAGCCAACAAATAATAACAATACAATGGATTGCTAATCTAGTCAAAGATAATAACAATACAATGGATTGCTAATCTAGCCAACAAATAATAACAACACAATGGATTGCTAATCCAGCCAACAAATAATAACAATACAATGGATTGCTAATTTAGCCAACAAATAATAACAATACAATGGATTGCTAATCTAGCCAACAAATAATAACAATACAATGGATTGCTAATCCAGTCAAAGATAATAACAATACAATGGATTGCTAATCTAGCAATAACTCCTCAAATTTTCGACTTTTTCAGCTCAAAAGCGGCCAAGCGCCGTCTGCAGAAGCATGTCGACACCCTGGGCAGCCAGCAGAGCCAGCGCACCAACCCGTGGGCCTGGTACGGTCAGCTCAACACCGGCTACGCGCTGAAGACTGATGAGGCACAAAAATTTCAATTGTTCCGTGGCATGGACTACATCAACTGGATGCTGTCAGATCCCACCGTTATGGACAAACCCTACACCGGTGAGACACCCCACCCACCCCGATTCCTGACCCCACCCACCCCGATTCCTGACCCCACCCACCTCGATTCTTGACCCCACCCACCCCGATTCCTGACCCCACCCACCCCGATTCCTGACCCCACCCACCCCGATTCCTGACCCCACCCACATCGATTCCTGACCCCACCCACCCCGATTCCTGACCCCACCCACCTCGATTCCTGACCCCACCCACATCGATTCCTGACCCCACCCACCCCGATTCCTGACCCCTCCCACCCCGATTCCTGACCCCACCCACTTCGATTCCTGACCCCACCCACTTCGATTCCTGACCCCACTCCCCTCGATTCCTGACCCCACCCACCCCGATTCCTGACCCCACCCACCCCGATTCCTGACCCCACCCACCTCGATTCCAGATCCCACCCACCCCGATTCTTGACCCCACCCACCCCGATTCCTGACCCCACCCACCCCGATTCCTGACCCCACCCACTTCGATTTCTGACCCCACTCCCCTCGATTCCTGACCCCACCCACCCCGATTCCTGACCCCACCCACCCCGATTCCTGACCCCACCCACTTCGATTCCTGACCCCACTCCCCTCGATTCCTGACCCCACCCACCCCGATTCCTGACCCCACCCACCCCGATTCCTGACCCCACCCACCTCGATTCCAGACCCCACCCACCCCGATTCTTGACCCCACCCACCCGATTCCTGACCCCACCCACCCCGATTCCTGACCCCATCCACCCCGATTCCTGACTCCACCCACCCCGATTCTTGACCCCACCCACCCCGATTCCTGACCCCACCCACCCCGATTCCTGACCCCACCCACCTCGATTCCAGACCCCACACCAGACGAACACCAGCCCCACACCAGCCCCACACCAGCCCCACATCAACCCCAGACTCCGCACTCACCCCGACCGGCTCTTGCCGCTGCCGCAGACGCCACTGACCGCAATTTGCCGCGCTCCGCCTGGCACGACGTCGGCTGCGTTGTCCGCGGCCAGGCGGCTCGCGATGTCGCTCGCCACTTCATCGAGCGCTGGAACTACTCGCGCAACCGCTGCGCCAGCTCCGGGGAGCCCGTGCTGCTGCCCAAGGCGGCCAACTCTGGACTGTCGTCGGCGGCGGCCCAGCCTCATCAGCAGCCTCATCAGGCTGAGGACAGCGGAGCGGCTGTTCAGCAGCAAGTTTTCGCCGAGCCGGCCGCAGAAGCAGCTGACGCCAGCAAAGTCTCGATGAGGCCGGCTCGCCGGAGCAGAAATCGGAGCAACTCCGACGCAGGAGGCGGTCGCCAGCAGCGGAACCGGCCGTCGGTGCTATTTAAAAGTGGCGGCGGAGGTGGTGGCGCCGACGAAGCCGACACTGGCGGAATCGGCGTCGTCTTCAACGAAGTGGGCGGGCGCGGCACGCGGCCCCGGGTGAAGGCCAAGCGCTGGCTGGCGCCGCCCACGCACTGCCGAGTTCGAATCCTGCGTAGCCTCGGCTTCTGGTCTGGCGGCCTGTCCGTGGCGGAGAGCAGCATCCTCCAGGCCTATCATTACGTGATCGGCAAGGCTGAGCACTACCTGTACATTGAGAACCAGTTCTTCATCTCCTGCTGCCTGCCCAGCTCGCACGCCAGTCGCATGCAGTCGCAGCGGGACTCCACGCAGGTTCAGAACAATCTGTCTTGGTCTTTGTTCCGCAAAATTGTCGAAATGCACCGACTGGGGCGACCGTTTCGCGTCTACTTGGTGATTCCGGTGCTGCCGATGTTCACCTGCGAAGGCATGGAGTCTGGCGTGCTGTCGCCTCCGGTGCTCATGATGCTGCACCACGAGTACACTTCGCTGTTCAGGGGCGGCGCTTCGCTGTTCGACCGGTTGCAGGAGCTGGACATTGATCCCGCCAGGTGAGCTGGACATTGATCCCGCCAGGTGAGCTGGACATTGATCCCGCCAGGTGAGCTGGACATTGATCCCGCCAGGTGAGCTGGACATTGATCCCGCCAGGTGAGCTGGACATTGATCCCGCCAGGTGAGCTGGACATTGATCCCGCCAGGTGAGCTGGACATTGATCCCGCCAGGTGAGCTGGACATTGATCCCGCCAGGTGAGCTGGACATTGATCCCGCCAGGTGAGCTGGACATTGATCCCACCAGCCGTGGACTACAAGATTCTATACTTATTAAGGTTGTAAATTAACTGACTAAGTGCACTGACACAATTTTAATTGTTTCTCATCCAATCCACCCAAGCCATACAAAGCGCACCAAACCCTCACCCAGGTACGTTTCAGTTTGCTCACTTCGAAATTGGGCCCGCCAACCTTCCGGCCAGCTGGTCACCGAGCAGGTGTACGTGCACAGCAAGGTCATCATCGCCGACGACTCCATGTGCATCATCGGGTCCGCCAACATCAACGACAGATCTCTGCGCGGCGACTGCGACTCTGAGGTGGCCGGCCTGTTCGAGGACACCGGCGAGGACCTTCGGCCAGAAGTGTGGCAGTCCGGCCGGGTGCGAGTTGGCCGCTTCGCCGGCTCCCTGCGGCGCTACCTCATGCGGGAACACCTGGGCATCACCGCCGCTGCCACCGCTGCCGCCGAAGCCGCCGCGGCACTCTCGGAAGCATCAGAAACTGCGGGAACATCAGCCGCTAACGCAGATGCAACGCGCCGAGACTCAGAGACTTCGGGAGCGCAGCCGGACGCTGGGGTGCTGCTGACAGACCCGACTGATGATGCCGTCTTCCACCGGACCTGGATTAGCACCGCAAAACGCAATCGAAAGATCTACGAGAAGGTCTGCCGGAGCTTTTTTTAGTAGCTGCTCAAGCAGCCCGCTACATCCTAATAGACCGAATTATATCACAAAGTTAAAAAGAGCCCACCACAATGTACACCCAATGATCTCCCTGCCCAACTGAGCCAACCACAATGTACACTCAGTGATCTCTCTACCCCACTGATCCAACCATAGTGTACAATCTTTGATCTCTCTACCCCCACTGAGCCCACCACAATGTACATTCTATGATCTCTCTACCCCCACTGAGCCCACCACAATGTACACTCTATGATCTCCCTGCCCCACTGAGCCCATTGCAATGTACACTCTATGACTCTCTAACCCCGACTGAGCCCATCACAATGTACACTCTATGATCTCTCTACCCCACTGAGCCCATCACAATGTACACTCTATGATCTCTCTACCCCACTGAGCCCATCACAATGTACACTCTATGATCTCTCTACCCCACTGAGCCCATCACAATGCACACTATATAAACTTATATGCTTTAAACTTCTTCGGCGTTATAAAAATTCCTAGTATGTAGAACCAACCAAAACAGCTCTAATTCCTGGAAAAAA
This sequence comes from Macrostomum lignano, assembly GCA_002269645.1. Lineage (NCBI taxonomy): Eukaryota > Metazoa > Platyhelminthes > Macrostomidae > Macrostomum > Macrostomum lignano. The sequence goes on along the minus strand of NIVC01001915.1, from coordinate 128,946 downwards.
ATTCTAGAAAAAATCTAGACAAAAAATTTTAGAGATTCCTATCCACTTTCATTAATTGTAGCTATGATTTCTAATTAATAGGCGGGCAGCTGACGAAACAGCAATAAACTAAATTGCTTCTTCAAGGAAAAGAAAGTAAATTTATGCATAGGCAGCCTGAAAATGCCATTTGGCTAATTTGATGAATAGCTGAATTCACTGGGCTGCCCTTGGGGGTCTCTTCTTTTAGAAAACTTGTACGAGCTATCTGCAGATAAGTTGAAGATGAAACCTGTCCCTCAAATATTCCTTGTCACTGCCCAAGCTAAAATGTACAGTCCCTTGCCAACAACTCTAAACTTCTCTGCACTGTCTTACCACATAACGTTCAAAATGTACAGTTAAAGCTTCCATGTGCTGCCGAAGCTAATCTGCTCCTCTTTAATGTACATTCAATCTGTCTTCTTCCCCAGTCCCCTCACAATGTACATTCAATCTGGCTTCTTTCCCTCTCCCTCATAATGTACATTCAATATGGCTTCTGCCCCACTCCCCTCATAATGTACATTCAATATGGCTTCTGCCCCACTCCCCTCATAATGTACATTCAAACTGGCTTCTGCCCCACTCCCCTCGTAATGTACATTCAAACTGGCTTCTGCCCCACTCCCCTCGTAATGTACATTCAATCTGGCTTCTGCCTCATTCCTCAAAATTCAGAGTCCAGCTTCTTTTATCAAAGCCCAAGCATTTCTTCCTATTCCACAATGTGCACCCAGCCTTCTGTCGCCTTTTGTTGTATTTACGAAATTTAATCATTTAATCAACCCAAATATTTATTTAGCATTTTGAGCAGCTCATTTTGATCTCAAAACGCTCCCCCTTTGTAACTTGGGCAGGTGTTCCGCACCTATCCGAACGATTGCGCAACAATCCAGCAGCTGGCGGAGTTTCTCAGACAGCCCTGTCTTGCCCAGACCAATCCTGCAGCGGCTCGGGAAGAATTGGAAAAGGTCAGGGGTCACCTGATTGAGCATCCGGCCGTGTTCCTCAACGGGGAGAATCTGGAGCAGGCGGTGCAGCGGATGCTGGTGGCCGGCCTGGCAAAGAAGATGGCGCCCAGAGTCTGGAACGCTATTTGGATGTAGTTTCCTTTTAATGAACTAAGCACAGGGTATCCGATTGTTTTAAAAGTACAGTCTTTTTTAATAAGATGAGCGTAAGATATATAGAGCGCATTTCTCATTTGCACGAGCCAGATATTACTCCTAAATACCAAGTCAGCTAAGACCATTACCTCTGGCTACGATTTGACAGTGCAGTCTTTTTTCTGCCTTGTTTACTTTCTTTTTTCCTGTTTTACTCTCTTTGTGTCTCGCTGTTTCTTCAGTTTCCTGGGTCTTTGAGTTTTGCGACCTATTTCTGTCATTATTTTGCTTTTTTCTAACTCTGATGATGTCTGTCGTTGCCTGTTGGTCTCTGTCGGTCTCTGTCGGTCTCTGTCGCTTTCTGTCGCCCTCTGTCGCTCTCTGTCGCTCTCTGTCGCTCTCTGTCGCTCTCTGTCGCTCTCTGTCGCTCTCTGTCGCTCTCTGTCGCTCTCTGTCGCTCTCTGTCGCTCTCTGTCGCTCTCTGTCGCTCTCTGTCGCTGTTTTTGCTCTCTGTCGCTTTCCCGTCTGTCTCTGTCGCCTCCTGTCGCTCTCTGTCGCTCTCTGTCGCTCTCTGTCGCTCTCTGTCGCTCTCTGTCGCTCTCTGTCGCTCTCTGTCGCTCTCTGTCGCTCTCTGTCGCTCTCTGTCGCTCTCTGTCGCTCTCTGTCGCTCTCTGTCGCTCTCTGTCGCTCTCTGTCGCTCTCTGTCGCTCTCTGTCGCTCTCTGTCGCTCTCTGTCGCTCTCTGTCGCTCTCTGTCGCTCTCTGTCGCTCTCTGTCGCTCTCTGTCGCTCTCTGTCGCTCTCTGTCGCTCTCTGTCGCTCTCTGTCGCTCTCTGTCGCTCTCTGTCGCTGTTTTTGCTCTCTGTCGCTTTCCCGTCTGTCTCTGTCGCCTCCTGTCGCTCTCTGTCGCTCTCTGACGCTCTCTGTCACCCTCTGTCATTCTCTGTCGCTCTATTTTATTATTCTGCACCTGCCTTTCTTCTTGCTCCAGCTTTCTCATCTCCCGTGGAACTATTGCTTCGTGGAACTCAATGAGGACCGTAAAATTTCAACTTTCTACATAATAATATTTGTGGATACAGTATCAGTACATAGTAATAACATTACTGCATGCACTATCGGAGATCGGAGATACTCTCTTTGAATATCATTTTCAACGCTTCTAAGACAGCGATAAGCACGTGATCCTTGCAGTGTCTCTCTCATTTTTCGTTAGCTTCCTTTCTGCCCTCCAGCTGCTGCTTCTGGTGCGCTAAGAAAATGTGATTGACAGCTGAGGAGGAGCGCAGAGACTTGCCAGTTGAATTGCATTGAAGTTAGAGACGGCTCTCGCTCACTTGCTGAGCTGCATGGGTTTCAAGTGAAATCCGTTCTGAGCTGGTCTGCGTGATCCGCTGAGCTGGGCGTGGCTGCGAGCCGCTCGTGTCAGGTTTCTGATTTTTCACCTATTGTTCCCAATCCGACTTCTCCGATCCTCGGCAGATTTGAGATTTGAGTCTTTTGAGTCTCTGGCCTAATGGTAGAATAAATGGTTAATAGAAATTATTGATATAGTGTGGCTATTCTATTGAACTTTATTAACAGAAGTGGTAGCTCTATTGACCTTTGATGATGGCAGTGGCGGCGCTATTGATCTTTGATGATAGCAGTGGGGGCGGCGCTATTGACCTTTGATGATGGCAGTGGCGGCGCTATTGATCTTTGATGATGGCAGTGGCGGCGCTATTGACCTTTGATGATGGCAGTGGCGGCGCTATTGACCTTTGATGATGGCAGTGGCGGCGCTATTGATCTTTGATGATGGCAGTGGGGGCGGCGCTATTGATCTTTAATGATAGCAGTGGGGGCGGCGCTATTGATCTTTGATGATAGCAGTGGCGGCGGCGCTATTGATCTTTGATGATAGCAGTGGGGGCGGCGCTATTGATCTTTGATGATAGCAGTGGCGGCGGCGCTATTGATCTTTGATGATAGCAGTGGGGGCGGCGCTATTGATCTTTGATGATATCAGTGGGGGCGGCGCTATTGATCTTTGATAACAGCAGTGGTAGCTCTATTGACCTTTGATGATGGCAGTGACGGCGCTATTGATCTCTGATGATGGCATTGGCGGCGCTATTGATATTTGATAACTGCAGTGGGGGCGGCGCTATTGATCTTTGATGATAGCAGTGGGGGCGGCGCTATTGATCTTTAATGATAGCAGTGGGGGCGGCGCTATTATCTTTGATGGTGGCAGTGGCGGCGGCGCTATTGATCTTTGATGATAGCAGTGGGGGCGGCGCTATTGATCTTTGATGATAGCAGTGGCGGCGGCGCTATTGATCTTTGATGATAGCAGTGGGGGCGGCGCTATTGATCTTTGATGATATCAGTGGGGGCGGCGCTATTGATCTTTGATGATAGCAGTGGCGGCGGCGCTATTGATCTTTGATGATAGCAGTGGGGGCGGCGCTATTGATCTTTGATGATATCAGTGGGGGCGGCGCTATTGATCTTTGATGATAGCAGTGGCGGCGGCGCTATTGATCTTTGATGATATCAGTGGGGGCGGCGCTATTGATCTTTGATGATAGCAGTGGCGGCGGCGCTATTGATCTTTGATAATATCTGTTTTAATGACTGATTTGTGCGCACTGAATCTGTTCTTAGAGATTGATGGCGTAACACTCGATATTGCAAATTGAAGGGCCACTGATCTGAGAATTCTAAGTTAATTTCGGTTCAAAATGTTGCATATTTTGGTTTACTGATGTCCCACATCACAGCACGCCTGTCGCTCAGTCATATTCTCAACTCAGTTTCTTATCAGTTCCGACAGAAGCGGATTAGTTTAATTGAGCAGTATAAATACATATGAGCAGCACTCTCTGTTGCCACGCAGCAGGCCCGGCCAGCCTATACCACGCATCGCTGAGCTCAACTTAGTAAAGAAGGTATTGCATGGGGGATATATCATGGGGCTGATAGATTGATGCCGTCGAAGTGCAGAGAAGGCTGTGTGAGTCTGGCTTGAGTGAGGATAGATTCTGTCAGCAGCTCAAGGCGGCTCTCTTCCGTGTGATTGCTTCCCAACGGAGTTTTCGTGCGTGCAGGCAAAAAGACAGCAGCGTCCGCTCCCTGCTCTTTATTAAGTTCTCGGCATCACTGTTGCTAACCCGCTGACTATAAATAAATATATAGAATAACATAATAAAGGCGCTTCGCCCTTCCACCAAAGCTTTTGTCTTCATGTGGGAAAATTCCGTAGCTATTTTTGATATTTCACTGCGAACCAAACTTGTAGCCGGCTTGTGAAGCTCTTTTTGCTCGCTGAGATCTTTTCTACAAAGTCACATTTTTAGAAATATTTGCATTGTTTTTTTCTATTTTTTGACAAAACTATTTTCATTTCTCCTGCGATGGCCGCTCGTCGATTTCCCCTATTGGAGCTTCCGAGACCCGAGAGGATTTGTGCGGGCCTCAGCCAATGACTGGCCTGCTTTTCCCTTCGTTAACCCTCTGAAAGAGCCACGTTTGAGCGAGGTTTGACTCAAGCCTGACTAACTAGCAATCTAGCCCATCTGGAAACTCACTGCATCTGAGGACTGGAGACATCTTCCTGTAGCCAGAAATCAGGTGAGATAGATAGATAGATAGATAGATAGATAGATAGATAGATAGATAGATAGATAGATAGATAGATAGATAGATAGATAGATAGATAGATAGATAGATAGATAGATAGATAGATAGATAGATAGATAGATAGATAGATAGATAGATAGACAGATAGATAGACAGATAGATAGATAGATAGATAGATAGATAGATAGATAGATAGATAGATAGATAGATAGATAGATAGATAGATAGATAGATAGATAGATAGATAGATAGATAGATAGATAGATAGATAGATAGATAGATAGATAGATAGATAGATAGATAGATAGATAGATAGATAGATAGATAGATAGATAGATAGATAGATAGATAGATAGATAGATAGATAGACAGATAGATAGATAGATAGATAGATAGACAGATAGATAGATAGATAGATAGATAGATAGATAGATAGATAGATAGATAGATAGATAGATAGACAGATAGATAGATAGATAGATAGATAGACAGATAGATAGATAGATAGATAGATAGATAGATAGATAGATAGATAGATAGATAGATAGATAGATAGATAGATAGACAGATAGATAGATAGATAGATAGATAGATAGATAGATAGATAGATAGATAGATAGATAGATAGATAGATAGATAGATAGATAGATAGATAGATAGATAGATAGATAGATAGATAGATAGATAGATAGATAGATAGATAGATAGATAGATAGATTGATAGATAGATAGATAGATAGATAGATAGATAGATAGATAGATAGATAGATAGATAGATAGATAGATAGATAGATAGATAGATAGATAGATAGATAGATAGATAGATAGATAGATAGATAGATAGATAGATAGATAGATAGATAGATAGATAGATAGACAGATAGATAGATAGATAGATAGATAGATAGATAGATAGATAGATAGATAGATAGATAGATAGATAGATAGATAGATAGATAGATAGATAGATAGATAGATAGATAGATAGATAGATAGATAGATAGATAGATAGATAGATAGATAGATAGATAGATAGATAGATAGATAGATAGATAGATAGATAGATAGATAGATAGACAGTCCCTCACGGCTCCCGCCCGCAGCGCCCACGCCATGTCTTCAGTCACTGTCATCTCATCGAACGTTGACGAGCTCGCCATCAACATGGCGTCCTCGCCTGCGGCGGAAGCCGAACTGGAGGACTCGGTCAGCCCGGTGTTTCCAGCCGATGGTCACCTGGGCTTCCAGCTAGCCACCACGGTGCTCGCCTTCTACCTGACTGGCTTCGTCTCCATCCTGGGCATCATCGGCAACGCGCTGTCCTTCGTGGTCCTCCAGCGAGCCAGCCGGCCGCGCCGCTGCCCGCTGTTCACCATCCTCTCCGCCCTTTGCCTCGTGGACGCCGTCTTCATCCTGGGCAATTTCCTCATCAACGTGCTTGGTGTTTTCTACGAGTACCACCAGGTGGGCAGCCGGCTGCTGTACGACCTGTACCTGACCCACGGCTACGCGGTGAAGTACGTCATGCCCGTGTGCTACACCATGCAGATGGCCTCCATCTACATCACGCTGCTGGTGTCGTTCGAGCGCTACAACGCCGTCTGCCGTCCGTTGTCCGTCGCCCGCGGCGCAAACGCCGAGCCGCCGTCCAGTCGGTCGGTGCTGCGCAACATCGGCCTGGTGCTGCTGTTCAGCGGCATCTACAATGCGCCGAAGTACTTCGAGCTGGTTGTTGACACCTGCGAGGTTGGCGAGGAGCTGCAGGCGGACGAGAAGCAGAAGCAGCTGCTGATGCGGCGGTCGCTGAGCCTGTTCGGCTGCTACCACTCGGTCAATGAGACCGGCGGCCCGGCCAGTTGCAGGCCCTACAAATTCACTTATAAACCTGCGGACTGGCTACGGCATGGCAACGACACGGCAACCGGCCTGTACGAGATCGCGTACACCGGCGTGATGTACACGATCTTCTACTTCGTTGTCCCGGTCGCCGCGATCACCGCCTCCAATGTGAGAATCGCAGTCTGCCTGAGGCGGAACATCAAAGCGTGGCGAAGTGCCGGCAGAAACCAGGAGAAAGAGGTTGGTCTGGCGGAATCTGTTTGCATGATTGTTTTTTGTTTACTGTTTAGTGTTTATTGTTATGAAACGTTTGGGTTTTTTCGCGTGTTTACTGTCGGCTTGTCTGTCTGTTAAGATGTCCCACAGCTAGCGGTAATAATAATGATAATAATAATAGTTGATTACACCTGCCCTAATTGACCCAGATGTGCAACCGACAGCTCAGCCGCAGCTATTGCGCGGCGCATCTGGAGGCTGCGTACGGCTGTTCATTCCAAAGACTGGGGGGGTCGCCACACACCCTCAATTACCCCAGCTAATGCTGGCACCCATTTTACAGCTGGGTGAACTCAAGCAATGGAGAGTGGGATCGGGAAACGAACCCCCGACCTTCAAGTCGCGAGTCCGACGCTCTAACCACTAGGCTAAAATCCCATTAGCACGCACTTGTTCACACGCTCACTCAGGGTGCACAGCGGTCCCGGCTTTCTAATCATCAGGCATGTACAGTCTCTGTGCCTTGGTGGTTGGCCCTCGCGGATGAGAATCGCACGACAGACCCCCCCCCCCAGGCAGGAAGCGGCGCGAGAGTCAGACGTGTTTGTTTGTTTGTTTGGACGTCCATCGGTCCGAAGGTTGTTCATCCGCCTAAGGAAGAATAGTTTGTTTTTCTCTGAAGTCCTTGTCCCATTAGCTCGCATGGAAGGCCTTACGCTGCTTGATAAGCTGTCCTTTTAAATCAGTTACGGGCGTATCAGCGGAGGCGATCTCCGGGAATCTAGGTTAACCTGACTTGAAAGGGTCAGACAGCCCCCCTGTCTGACGGGTTCCAGTAAGAACTCGATTTCAGTTAAAATGTTTTTTTTCTCAACTGATCGGAAACTGACAGCGAACGTCACCTCGGCTCTGTCTTGTTAGCGCTTAGCAACTGAAAATGAAGGCTTCACAGTCCTGGATTAGTGGATTAAGTACTCCCAATCCCAGTTCCCACGGCCCTAATCCAGAATAAGTCGGGAGGAACCAAAAAGCACGCCGAGGGGGGCCGCAAATCCTTCAGACTTGAGAGACTCGAGAGGGGGAGTGAGGGGGGAGAGATTGAGGAGCGATAGAGACGGGGAAGGTCCCAAGTCTTTCTCCGGACTTTTTAATTCTTTTCTACCAACTCCACCCACTTGAAACTGGGCGGGCTTGATTCTACTGAGTGCTTTGCGCGCGAAGCTAAACTGCCTGATAGAATGCCGGCGCATGGGGGAAGTAATCTGCATTCAGCTTTTGCATGGGTGGCTTTTTTGCTAAACAAAACTTGACGAGGAAAGTTTATTTGCTAATGTGTCGGCGCATGCAACGGTTCCGTGATGCTGCTGAGCAAGTTGGCTCGATTGAATTCCTTCCTGAGAATGCTGAACTGCTGGCTGGGGAGTGAGGTGGTTGGGGAGTGAGGTGGCTGGGGAGTGAGGTGGTTGGGGAGTGAGGTGGTGAGGTGGCTGGGGAGTGAGGTGGTTGGGGAGTGAGGTGGTTGGGGAGTGAGGTGGTTGGGGAGTGAGGTGGCTGGGGAGTGAGGTGGTTGGGGAGTGAGTTGGTTGGAGAGTGAGGTGGTTGGGGAGTGAGGTGGTTGGGGAGTGAGGTGGTTGGGGAGTGAGGTGGTTGGGGAGTGAGGTGGTTGGGGAGTGAGGTGGTTGGGGAGTGAGGTGGTTGGGGAGTGAGGTGGTTGGGGAGTGAGGTGGTTGGGGAGTGAGGTGGTTGGGGAGTGAGGTGGTTGGGGAGTGAGGTGGTTGGGGAGTGAGGTGGTTGGGGAGTGAGGTGGTTGGGGAGTGAGGTGGTTGGGGAGTGAGGTGGTTGGGGAGTGAGGTGGTTGGGGAGTGAGGTGGTTGGGGAGTGAGGTGGTTGGGGAGTGAGGTGGTTGGGGAGTGAGGTGGTTGGGGAGTGAGGTGGTTGGGGAGTGAGGTGGTTGGGGAGTGAGGTGGTTGGGGAGTGAGGTGGTTGGGGAGTGAGGTGGCTAAGTATGTCAATCTGTCAAAAGCACCAACTCCCCAACTGACAGGTGCAATTAACCTTCGTTTCGATGGCGATAGTGCTGAGTTTTTACCTGTTCATGCTGCCCAACGTCATCCTGACCACCGTGGACGTGCTGGGTGATTCCGCCTTGGGCGAGCGATACGCAGCTCAGCTGGCGATTGCGGCCACCAACTTCCTGGTCCTCATCAACTCCTGCCTGAACTTCGTTCTCTACTGTCTCATTGGCAAGCGGTTTCGCCAAGGACTGCGGGACCTCCTTTGCCTGTGGCGGCGGCGACCAGGGCCTGCGCGGGGCCAGGCGGGCCTGAACTCGATTGTCCACGCCGACGGAAGCCGGCGGGAGAACCTTGAGATGCAACCGTTGACTGACTGACTGACTGACTGACTGACTGACTGACTGACTGACTGACTGACTGACTGACTGACTGACTGACTGACTGACTGACTGACTGACTGACTGACTGACTGACTGACTGACTGACTGACTGACTGACTGACTGACTGACTGACTGACTGACTGACTGACTGACTGACTGACTGACTGACTGACTGACTGACTGACTGACTGACTGACTGACTGACTGACTGACTGACTGACTGACTGACTGAGTGCCGCAGCACTGTCTACATAAAACAATTCAAACCCCGCAAAAACTGCAGTTCCTTTTTACAATAAACTTCGTACCTGCATACCTAAAGTCTGGGTTGGAATTTTTCTATTCATTCATTGGTGAAAAGGAAGTCCTTGCGGGTCAAGTCTCGCATGGCAGATCAGACAGAAGAATGCATTGGTTTGAGCACAACAAGGGAAGATTGATCAGGCTGAGCTTCGGTTTCAATGCTGTCGTGAGAGTTGCAGTGAGTAAGTGACAGAGCAGCTACAGTGAAACTTTCTGATTGAGGTTCTTCTCCATGGAAAAGCTTTCTTTAGCAGATGCACTTCAGTTACGCCCGCATCCAACCAGCTGCGACTCATTCAGGCAAGCGCAAGGCTGCGCTGTGAAAGGCTTGGCTGAAACTCGCAGCTGATCGGGAAACTGCACTAATTGCCTGCCGCTTTGACTCCCGGGTGGGGACTCGCTTGGCTTCCGGAGACTGGCTGCATCTCTTAGGAATGCAGACAGAAAGACAGACAGACAGACAGACAGACAGACAGACAGACAGACAGACAGACAGACAGACAGACAGACAGACAGACAGACAGACAGACAGACAGACAGACAGACAGACAGACAGACAGACAGACAGACAGACAGACAGACAGACAGACAGACAGACAGACAGACAGACAGACAGACAGACAGACAGACAGATAGACAGACAGACAGACAGGCAGACAGACAGACAGACAGACAGACAGACAGACAGACAGACAGACAGACAGACAGACAGACGGATTGGGGTACGAAAACAGACAGAACAAGCAGGCACTCACGGGCAAGCAGAAGAGAAAGCACAAAGCAGAACAGCAGAAAAGAGACGGCAGAAAGAACCCCGCCGTGCCCAGTGACCGAGAGGCCGGGCGCAGGAAGCCAAGGCCGCACAATGCCAGTTGGCTTCGGTAGCTGCTGCAGCGAATTGCCAATTGTAATTTCCCAACCGCCGTGCCCGCGGCCCCGCAACCGGAGCTGCAGGCTGGAAGACGTGATTAGGCCAAGAAAAAAGCAGAGTTGCTCTGCCTATTTGACCCACCATCTAAGCAGTCTGGGCCTGTGAAACTGGAGTAGAATTGTGGAAATGAGTACAACTGATCTCATTTGCCTGCGGGGGCCTCGGGAGGTGACTGAAGACGAGAATTCAATTGGGAATGGGGTACGAAGCTTTGGCTAATGACGAGAGATTAGGAAGAGGGAGCTTGCATCCTAGGGAGAAGCGGACTTGCAGGCCTCATTGCTTACTGATTGTCTCTGTGTTTGTTGCAACACAGACTTGGTTTGAGGCTCGGGTTTTTGAGGAAAAGGACACACCTGATCATTTTCATAGTCAATTAATCAAGGACACACAGATCTTTGTTCATAATTAAGATCATACCTGGTCTTTTTGTTCACAGGCAAGTACACACTGATCTTTGTTCATTGTCAAGGACACACCTGATCCTTGTTCATAGTCAAGGACACACCTGATCTTTGTTCACAGTCAAGGACACACCTGATCTTTGTTCACAGTCAAGGACACACCTGATCCTTGTTCATAGTCAAGGACACACCTGATCTTTGTTCACAGTCAAGGACACACCTGATCTTTGTTCACAGTCAAGGACACACCTAATCTTTATTCACAGTCAAGGACACACCTGATCTTTGTTCGTAATCAAGTTAAGACACACCTAATCTTTGTTCATAGTCAAGGACACACTGATCTTTGTTCATAGTCAAGGACACACTGATCTTTGTTCATAGTCAAGGACACACACAGATCTTTTTTCACAGTCAATTAAGGACACACCTGATCTTTGTTCGTAATCAAGTTAGGACACACCTAATCTTTATTCACAGTCAAGGACACACCTGATCTTTGTTCATAGTCAAGGACACACACTGATTTTTGTTCATAGTCAAGGACACACCTGGTCTTTGTTCAGTCTAGGATGCCTGATCCTTAAAACTTTAGTACTCAAAGTTTTCTGCTATGTCTTACCAGAGTCTAATTTGTCCACTAAATGCAAAAAAAATTATTTCAGTCGCGGATTTCCGTTTCAAGAGTTTCCACATTTTCTATTACAATGGTTAATAAATAATTGTATACCTATATCTGCATCACAGAATAAGACAGCTCATGCAGTGACCAAAAAATCGACTACTTGCTTAAAAAACATTTTACCTGTTTGCTCAGTGGAACCGGGAGTTAGGCAGCTATAAGCAAGTCCTTGGCGAATTCATTTTTTCTAATCCGGCAAGCAAAATAAACAGTAAATCGAAACGAACGACCGGCTCCGTGGGTTTTCATTTCATTTCACTGGCTCTGGGGGCTTTGACCGGCTCAAATTCTCTTGGCTTAATTTTAACCAAAGGTAAAATGCAACTGCGAGTACTATATGAGAATAAAATCACTAATTAGAGGCGTTCTTCTTTTGCCTAGAGACACAGAAGACTGTTGTGTGTGCTGCAACTACATGTTACGGAGGCTGACTTCAACAGAACCTTGATTTGGACGAGTAGCAGACTGATAATGCGACCGGATATTGCGTCAAATGGAAATTTTTTGGCAGCCATGTATCTCTCTTTAGGTGTGCGCTTGTGTCACATCTGCTCTCTCTGAGGTGTGCGCTTGTGTCACATCTGCTCTCTCTTTAGGTGTGCGCTTGTGTCACATCTGCTCTCTCTTTAAATGTGCGCTTGTGTCACATCTGCTCTCTCTGAGGTGTGCGCTTGTGTCACATCTGCTCTCTCTGAGGTGTGCGCTTGTGTCACATCTGCTCTCTCTTTAGGTGTGCGCTTGTGTCACATCTGCTCTCTCTTTAGGTGTGACACACCTAAAGGTGTGACGGTGTGACGCTTAGGTGTGACGCTTGCATCAGTGCAAGTTCACAAGACATTACTGCAAGCATGCAGTCTCTCGCAGCTTGTTCCCCTTCTCCTATGCATTTTGTCTGTCTGAAGGGATTTTTGTTGAGGATATTTTTCAAAAAGTCTGCGTACATGCACGCGTTAGGCTTTCCATACTGGAGTGTCTCGTGATATGAATTCGACCGTATCGTCTTCCCTTGGAATTCTAAACAAAAAATTTCCTACCACTTTGTTTACCTTTGAGGTGAAATAGAAAACCTCGGACCGACTCGATTCAGGAAGTAGCGACGATTCACATCGGGGATTTCCGGGTTGCTATGAGAAATACTGCGTGAACTGCTCAAGCCTGAGATCCGAGTCTTGCGCTCGGGCCGGAAGAATGCCTGCTTGCTGCTGATAGCAGATATTTTTTGGATAAGAAGCTATGACTGCTTTGCTAAGTTTTTATTCAAAGCTTTTTTCCAGTTCAGCCCACAGGCACCGCTGCTAAAGCACCATATCGGCCCTTAGTTAATGATACTACTTCCAGTTGGGCATCTGTTCTGAGTTTTTAGTATTAATTTATATGAAACACTAGAATTTCTGACTTTTAGGCCTGCAGAATTTTAGTAGTGCATTAGATGAACCTGCACTGGCTTAGCATGTTTGTAAATATAATAAAGTCCTTGGCGATGTGACTTTGTGATACTGAGCTTTCAACGATAGTCACCCGGTGCCATCTGTTGAAGGTGCCGACATCGTCGGGGTGAAGACGGTATGCTTGAGAGTCTAGTTGAAGATGTCCAGCAGTTGAGGCTTGCCCACTATCGAGCCTTCATGGAAGACATCGGAGACATTCGCAACAGGGTCTCCATAGTCATCTGGTGCAACCTGTTGAAGGTCCAGAAGCTCCGTATGGGTGAAAAGTGATGCCGTGTTCTGGAATTTATTGCAGGAAAATTATTACAGGAAATCCCCTCCACAGGCATGCATGCATCTCCAGGGATCATAATTTTCCAATTCGTTCCACTTTGACTTCGACTTTGTTCAAACTTGACACTACACTACACTACAAAACACGACACTGCAAATGCACCGCAAAAGTGCTTCAGAATCAAAACATTCAGATTCAAAGTAAAGCAAACAGTCAATTTTTGTTAGTGTTCTACAGCTGCACACTGCAAGTTTTAAAATTTGTTTTACTAAGACCGTCAAAAATCTTGCAGCAGGCCCGTAGAAGGCAGGTCCCCCTAGATTTCCAGCACTCAACAGCCCCTCCAATCCGCCCGATAGTCCGGCTCCGCTCCAGCTAAGAGCCGCCAAAGTGCACTTGCACTAAACAAAACAAGCAGTTATTGACTGTTCCACTCATTGGTTATCTGGGCGCCCCCCCCAGCCCCGGCCTGCTGATACTGAAGCGGGATGGCTATAAAACCCGTCAGGCCTGGGGTCAGGCGCCAGAGGCTTCACGCACAGTCTGCACAGAGCCAAAGGCGCGCCAGCGATCAAATTCAGTCAAATACAAGCCATGTCATTTTTTAATCTGCAGAACATGCCAGACCTGGTCGAACCGGACGATGGCACCCTGCTGTGCGACCTGCTGTCCGACTTCACTTCGCCGACTGTGAGCCCCGGCAACAACGCCGGCAGTTCGGTGTCGTCTCCAGCCTCCGCCACCGCCTTCACTTATCCTCCAGCCCCGCCTCTGCAGCCTCAGCAGCAGCAGCCTCAGCAGCAGCAGCAGGACTGGCCACCGCCGCTGGATCCCGAGCTCTGGACCGCTGCCGTCAAGCCAGGCAACTTTGATGACCGCTACGACTTCGATTGCAGCTTCTTTGAAAAGTCGCCGCCGCCGCCGCCGCCGACACTGCAGCAGGCGCTGCTGCCCCCGCCGCCGTCTGCAACGCCGCCAGCGGCCGCGCCAGCTCCGGCTCCGACTGACTTGGAGCTGGTCTCACTGAGCATCCGCGAATTGAACGCCCGGCTTCGCAGCCTTCCCCGAGCGACGGTGCAGCGGTTGAAGCGGCGCCGGCGGACGCTGAAGAACCGGCGCTACGCCCAGACCTGCCGGCAGCGACGACACAGCGCCCAGACCGAGCTGGCCAACGAGAGCGCCGGGCTGGTGAGCAGGCTGGACAGCCTGCGCCAGCAGCTGGAGTCGGTGACGCGCGAGCGGGACAAGTACCGCCGCTGCCTGGAGGAGCTGCTGAGCGACGAGAAACGAAAGTGCAAAGGCTGGTCTGGGTGATCCCGAAGACCAGCTCAGGCCAACTGTTAGCCCTCTGCTGTGTACTCTGTAGTGCCGATAATTCCATCGCACGTTCGTCTGCATTTTTTCCCGAGTTGCTGCTTGACTCCGCGAATAACTTTTAGCTGGAAACTGCTGGGGTGTCGCCCGCCTGGCCTTTGTAGTTAATCAACTCGAGTGTTGCTGAGCTGTTCAGTTCAAATTCTATACTGTGTTTAGTTTGTTAGTCCCTGTTGCGTAGTCATTTATCGCCATGTCATTGCGCGCTTCGTATACTCTAAAAGCCTAATTCCCAAATGTTTGTTATAATAATAATAAAATTTGTCATTGAGTCAGAATTCTGATTGCGTCAATTTTTGGAAATTACGTGGCCAAGCAGTAGATAATAGTTAGTTTGACAAAAAGCGCACAAGTTTTTCGAGAGTCAGACAGAGAGATACGAGTATATAGTGCAGATGCACCTGCTGCACGCAATCGTTCTGCTGTGGGAGTTTAATTTTGCATTTTAATCGGGCTCCAAGGACCCTCGGACTCCAACAGTATTGGCTGCACAGCTCGCGCCTCTGCAAGACTGCAGACGCAATACAAGAAGAGATAAAACGCAGCTAAAGTTTAAAATAAAGCCCTGAACTTATAGGACCGTCTGGTTACACAGTAAGGAGACTCGATCCTTTCTTTCTTCTTTCTTAATTTCTTTCTCTATCATTGGAACCATGGCGCTAGATACAGATATACGCAACCGCAAGTGAAGAACTCTTTGTGTTTTTGGGCAAGATTACCAGCGCAAAGAATTTTTTTTCAACAGAGCCAAGTTTGCGCATAAAAAAATTCCGACCGACAACTGTCAGCTGATACCGCGAATGCCCGCCTCTAAACATGCCAAGTGCGGCTGCACCAAACAGTTGACAGATATTGTTATTGCCTCTCTTGCACCGGGCCTATAAGAAGGAATGCCAAATGAGAGGCCCGTCTGTCTGAGTCTGGCTAGCTAAGATATTGAAGGCGCTGCCGCCTTGGATGTGAGTCGGAACCTGACCGCCCCCAGCCTCTCTGTGTTTTTTGATGTCTTCATCATTTATCGCTAGTGCTCGATATCCGGTCCGTATGTGACCCGCAAAAATAGCTGAAAAGGCCGTGTTTACAGTGTCAGGGTAAATTTGCATTGGTTCAAGCTCATCAGCTTATCACTACCCGGCGGTAAAAATCACGTCGAAATGACGTCGAAAAGCGACGTCGAAATTTCATGTCGATTTGAACCACGATTTCGACGTCGAAATTTTCGCCATCAGATGTCGAGTATGCGACGTCGTGTTTTCCACTATTGATGGCGAAAAATCGACGTCGTTTATACTCGTAGATCACAGAAAGCAAATGGCGATTTTCGACAAATTTTCGATTTTAATATTATGGCTGTTAATACTAGTACTTAATATTATTAATATGCTATAGCAATGTTTCATACAATTAGCCATAAACTACATGTACGTAACTTACAGCTGACGGAACATAAGTTTTATAACTCATACGCTGAAATACTCTAAGCAGTAAAAGAAGTGTTAAGGCATAAAAATGCTAATTAGGGCTGACGTTTCATTTGCTATCCGCGCAAATTGCAATAATCTTGCAACCATGAAAAAAGTATAGTACCGTGTATTCAATTCCAATTCAGCAGCAATTGGAAACGATCATGGAAATCGGCATCCAGCAATTGCGAACAGAAAGCAACGATGAGAAAAAAACGATGAAAAACTGTGAGCAATGATACACGGATACACGCAATGGCAACAGAGTATACATTTAATACAGTAGTTACACTTAATCAATGGCAACATCTAAATATAATAAATGCACCTATACTAAATCTCTAATCTCAAAATATATATACTAAAAATGGTCTGCTCTGATATACTAAACTACATACATCTAATAGCATCATACTAAAGAATGGTAGGGTTTATAAGCAATTATAAAAACTACATACTAAATATATTTATTCTATCAGTCTTTATTTTAATTATTTCTTCTTTTGCTTAGAGCTCAGCAATTATTTGGCCATTGCAATTTAGTTTTTACTGTAACTATGAGCATATGCTACAAACACAAACTACAACTTCTTTACTTTCTGCAATTTTGACCTTGATAAAGAACTAGCAAAAGCATGACATAATGGACAAAAGATGATATTGAGTCTAACTAGAACTACACTCAAAAATGTAAAATGTGAAATAAAAAATGAGAAGTAACAATAACAGCAAAGCAAATAAAAGAGGAAAATGAACAATTATCTTTGTTGTTCCTCTTGACTGGAAAGATAATTAACAGCAATGGCAGCAAAACAAACAATAAAAAATTTATGGCTACTTTATTGATTCGCTTATACATATATAAACGATTAAAACTCTAGGCAGCAATATTATGTTAAACCAAATTATACACACAATTTATGACACACAATCACACATTAATACAGCCACAAATATAAAAAATGCATTGAAAGGAAGAAGCTGCCATGCGTAATACAGAAGTATAAGTTAAACATTTATGTATATAAGTTAGGCATCAAAAATAATAAATCGACATCGCATGGCGATATTTTTAAAAAATGCGCGTATCTAGCGCTGAGTTAAAACAAAAAATATAACCTCTGTTGTACTGAATTTTTAGGTCAATTTTGTAAAATCGCAATCACGTTGAAGAAAACATTGTAAAATATCATAAATGATATATTTGGCTAATGAGAAGATAAAATAATTCATATCGAAATTTCGACGTCGAATGAAGGTTCAACCGACAACTAATTCGGCGATAGTCTTTAAAAGGCGAATATCGACGTCATTTCGACGTGATTTTTACCGCCGGGTATTGAGGCAAATTTTCAAATCCAAGCTATTCTACAAGTCACGTACTTGTTTACGTGGCGAATTAAATTTTACTTGTACGTGTAATTATTAATTGCATTAAAATCAGTGGTCCTCAAAATCAGTGATCAATTTTTTTTATTTCGGTCATGCCACACCGCAGTATTGGGAGCTGTTATGTACTTATTCATCCCGCTCAAGCATTTTAAATTTATAGAGAATCCCGAGAACAATGAATCAATGCACATGTTGACGCGTTTGAATGGTAATTTACAATGATACATACTGTACATGTAATATGTAATCCCATCTGCTCTACATGTGCATGCATTATAAAGTCTTTATTAACAAAGCAGCTCTGCGTATATTTCTCTTACACTCTATTAGTAATACCGATCTTTTCGGGAGTACATTGTTATTTATTTCTGTACAGATATGAATTAATTTATACATTTCTAACATATTAATAATTCTTAAAGAATGATTCCACGAACATAAAATCTGAAATAAATGTAGAGATCAAGGAAGATTTGCTCAATTAGGGACTCAATTCTTCTTTGGTAGAGACAGTGAAAAACCCCGATAATTTAGGAAGTCAGGGATATGGCAACACAATTAAATGATATATGGCGATTGAAGCCCGTTGGTTTTACAATCACTGAGTTTAACAAACTTTGTGAATCTGGGGCCTACATTTGTAGTATGATGAATATTATTCAGTAAATAATAAGTAAATTTCTGTAAACCTTTAGTATTAGGACTCTTTTTGCAATTTAAAAATTTCAAAAAGAGTCTACTCCTCATTTTAACATGTTCATTGGGCTGTAATTTTTTAGTAGGCGGGCGCACGTTTGATATATTAATAATAATCTCCGAACAGTTTGAAAGCCAAGTTTATGGATACATTGTCAGAAAAATATTAAAACCCATCAAATTTTTTGCAACAATATATTTAATAATGATCAAGTGTCTTCGTAATTTATTTATTTCTGGTTTTATTAATAAAACCAGATAAAGCGACATATTTTTGAAAAATATGTCGCTACTTCACCCACTATGCGCTTATCGTTGTCAGTGCGTAATAAATTACATGTTATTGAAGTCATTCATGTTTATGTAGAAACGTATGTATAGTAATTATGATTGTGGTTAAGTGACATATACTTCGAGTCATTTATAGGGTAGTTATAGTTTATAGGCCTAACCCTTATATATATAATATATAGATGCTTAACAACTTTTTCTAAACTTTTGAAATTTTGAAAGTTATTTTTTAATTAAACTTCCTTTGATTTTTTACTATTTATAGATTTTATTAGCAGGATTTCATTTTAAGTAGTTTTTAATTATCATGCTTTGTTTATTTATTCGACGATAATCAATGAGGTACTAAATTATTTTCTCCATTAAGTTGTCTACTTAAATTTTTTCCATATTCAAAAAATAATTTATTTATCAAAAAATTAATGTTGCATATTATTTAAACAATTCTGAATGTTTAAATCTAACAGAGAGCAAAATTTAAATGCACTCCAGTTAAAATAAAGCTGATATGCTGTCTTCCAACATCGAAGAATCAACTGAAAATATTGAGCCGGCCGTGATCATTATGACAAGTAAGGCATAGACAGTTTAATTTTTCCTTTTATTTTTGTTTTTTTTAACTATTTCTTTAAATTTTTTTACAGTTTACAGTGCACTCAACTTGCCCGTTCCTGTTGATGAAACAACAGGTAAGGTCAGCTGTTTTAACTGATACGAAGAGTACGAGGTATTCGTGTTTAGCCTTGGGTGCTGTTGTTTTATTAATATTATTTTCATTGTTTCCAGTGAAAAAGAAAGCGAAATGGCAGGTCACGTGTTATCAAGGTGAAAAGTTGAAATTTTCTAGCCGCTCAGTGTCTGACGCGTCGGGCAACCCCAAGTGGGAGATCACCGAGGCCATGTGAGTACTGATTGAATTTGGCATTTTCCAGTTCTCTAATCTAAAAGCAAATAAAAACTAAAGCTAAGCAACCTGAATTGCGCCCAGCGAGCTCGGCGAATCCCAGCAGCCGCTGACGCTGCGCCTGCTCAGCCGCGGTCGCCTCCTGGGCCAGGCGGAGCTGCCGCTGTCTCTCGTGCCGAGCAGCGAGGACGCCGCATTGCCGACAGACGCCGCTCTGCTGCCGCTGCCCGGAGCCAACGGCGTCGGCCGCGCCGTCCTCCGCTACCGCTGCTGGGTGGCAGCCACGCGGCGGCGCAAACTTGAGTCGCGCGGCGCCCGCAGCGGCGCCCAAGGCCGTCGACAATCGGCGCCCGCCGTTCGCTTCGTTTGGCGCCGTCTCGGCCGACGACACGACACGACGAAGACACCCGACGATGACAAAGATATTGATGAAGGCGTTGAAGAAGACGAAGTTGACGATGCGCTGTCGCCGCTACCGTCGAAGGGCGGCGTAGCCGGGGTCGGCGAGGTCAACGGGCGACTCGCCGCTGTGGTCAGCAGCGGCGATGAAGGTGAGAGACTGGGCCGGTTTTTCCTCAGCACGCAGCCACAGGTGGCGCTATTTTTGACGCTGTCTGACACTGGAGTTTGTGCTCCTGTGCAATAGTGAGTGCAACCCCTGACACTGGAGTTTGTGCTCCTGTACAATAGTGAGTGCAACCCCTGACACTGGAGTTTGTGCTCCTGTGCAATAGTGAGTGCAACCCCTGACACTGGAGTTTGTGCTCCTGTGCAATAGTGAGTGCAACCCCTGACACTGGAGTTTGTGCTCCTGTACAATAGTGAGTGCAACCCCTGACACTGGAGTTTGTGCTCCTGTACAATAGTGAGTGCAACCCCTGACACTGGAGTTTGTGCTCCTGTACAATAGTGAGTGCAACCCCTGACACTGGAGTTTGTGCTCCTGTACAATAGTGAGTGCAACCCCTGACACTGGAGTTTGTGCTCCTGTACAATAGTGAGTGCAACCCCTGACACTGGAGTTTGTGCTCCTGTACAATAGTGAGTGCAACCCCTGACACTGGAGTTTGTGCTCCTGTACAATAGTGAGTGCAACCCCTGACACTGGAGCAGATGTTCCTGATACTAAAATCGCTGTCACTGATACTAAAATGAACACCCATGATGCTAAAATCGGTGACTTTTCTGACACTAAAATCGGCCCTTGTGCTGACACTAAAATCAGCCCCTCTGCTGACACTAAAATCGGCCCCCTCTGCTGACACTAAAATCGGCCCCCTCTGCTGACACTAAAATCGGCCCTTCTGCTGACACTAAAATCGGCCCCCTCTGCTGACACTAAAATCGGCCCCTCTGCTGACACTAAAATCGGCCCCTCTGCCGACACTAAAATCGGCCCCTCTGCTGACACTAAAATCCACCCCTCTGCTGAAACTAAAATCGGCCCCTCTGCTGACACTAAAATCGGCCCCTCTGCTGACACTAAAATCGGCCCCTCTGCTGACACTAAAATCGGCCCCTCTGCTGACACTAAAATCGGCCCCTCTGCTGACACTAAAATCGGCCCCTCTGCTGACACTAAAATTGGCCCCCTCTGCTGACACTAAAATCGGCCCCTCTGCTGACACTAAAATCGGCCCCTCTGCTGACACTAAAATCGGCCCCTCTGCCGACACTAAAATCGGCCCCTCTGCTGACACTAAAATCGGCCCTTCTGCTGACACTAAAATCGGCCCCTCTGCTGACACTAAAATCGGCCCCTCTGCCGACACTAAAATCGGCCCCTCTGCTGACACTAAAATCCACCCCTCAGCTGAAACTAAAATCGGCCCCTCTGCTGACACTAAAATCCACCCCTCTGCTGAAACTAAAATCGGCCCCTCTGCTGACACTAAAATCGGCCCCTCTGCTGACACTAAAATCGGCCCCTCTGCTGACACTAAAATCCACCCCTCAGCTGAAACTAAAATCGGCCCCTCTGCTGACACTAAAATCCACCCCTCTGCTGAAACTAAAATCGGCCCCTCTGCTGACACTAAAATCGGCCCCTCTGCTGACACTAAAATCGGCCCCTCTGCTGACACTAAAATCGGCCCCTTTGCTGACACTAAAATCGGCCCCTCTGCTGACACTAAAATCGGCCCCTCTGCTGACACTAAAATCGGCCCCTCTGCTGACACTAAAATCGGCCCCTCTGCTGACACTAAAATCGGCCCCTCTGCTGACACTAAAATCGGCCCCTCTGCTGACACTAAAATCGGCCCCTCTGCTGACACTAAAATCGGCCCCTCTGCTGACACTAAAATCGGCCCCTCTGCTGACACTAAAATCGGCCCCTCTGCTGACACTAAAATCGGCCCCTCTGCTGACACTAAAATCGGCCCCTCTGCTGACACTAAAATCGGCCCTCTGCTGACACTAAAATCGGCCCTTCTGCTGACACTAAAATCGGCCCCTCTGCTGACACTAAAATCGGCCCCTTTGCTGACACTAAAATCGGCCCTTCTGCTGACACTAAAATCGGCCCCTCTGCTGACACTAAAATCGGCCCCTCTGCCGACACTAAAATCGGCCCCTCTGCTGACACTAAAATCCACCCCTCAGCTGAAACTAAAATCGGCCCCTCTGCTGACACTAAAATCGGCCCCTCTGCTGACACTAAAATCGGCCCCTCTGCCGACACTAAAATCGGCCCCTCTGCTGACACTAAAATCCACCCCTCTGCTGAAACTAAAATCGGCCCCTCTGCTGACACTAAAATCGGCCCCTCTGCTGACACTAAAATCGGCCCCTCTGCCGACACTAAAATCGGCCCTTCTGTTGACACTAAAATCAGACTCCTGACACCGAATCTGGCACCTCGATCCCGACCGCGACTTCTAACAGTGACAAAAACAATAGCTGCGCAAATCTCAATCCTCTCCGCCATCTCAGCAGGCAGCAGCAGCTCCTCCTCCGAGGCCGATGGCATATCCAAGAAGCCGCCGAAGCCGCCCGGCAGCTGCTGGAGCTGCGCATCGATGGCCTCCGTTCAGAGCTCGAGTCCGTCAGGCGCGACTCCGCCCAGCTGCTGGCCCGCCTGCGCCAGGCCGAAGCTGCTGCCACCGCCGCCGAGCTTCGAGTAACCGAGGCCGAGGCGAAATCCTCCGCGCTGTCCGCTGACCGCCAGGAGCGAGTCCGAGACCTGACTCAGTTCATCGACCGTCTGGTGGCCCGTCTGATGGACAGCGGCCTGGAGCACCTGCTGGAGAGGCAGCAGCATTCTGGCAGCCGGCTGGTTCAACAATGAGCCTCTCTCTCTCTCTCTCTCTGCCAGTTGCGGTCCCGGACTCGATTCCGGGCTAGGCTGCTTTTTTTCTGCTTCAGCAGTTGCTTAGTTAGAAGGACGTAAGGCTTCGGTAAATTAAAAAAATTAAAAGTACACTGTGGGATCTCCTGTATTCGTGTTCAGCACTAAAAGTTTCAGAAAAAATCAATGGAGCAGAAAACACAGTCATGTCGAATTAAAAGATGGTGTGTGGCGACCCCCCAGTCCTTGGACTGAACAGCCGTACGCAGCCTTCAGAAGCGCCGCGCAATAGCTGCGGCTGAGCTGTCGGTTGCACATCTGCCGAATCTGGCCCAATAACAACTATTATTGTTATTCCAATTGAAGGAAATTACAGTTCCTATCTCCGCAGTGTATTTTTAGCTTATATCCAAGCCTTGAAAACCATTTTTAAACAACAAAGCTCGCCGTCCTTGATTGTGTTAGGTCTTCTAAAGTCAGACATACCTTTACTGTGTATTATTTTCCATGAACAATCTCCTTTACTGCTCAAATTTTTGTTATTGTTTTTGTTAGATTTCGGCTAATTTATGAATATTTATTTACTCGAAGCTCAATATTTTTTTAATGTCTTCCCACAGTTTATACACAAGCCTCTGCCCGGCAGTGCTATAGAAGTTTGTAAAAACATCTTTGGATCCTGCAGGCTGCAGTGCATTTAAACACCGCAGAGATTCTTGTTTCTGTAAATATTTGTCTCGAGACTCGCATAAATTTGGCAACAGCTGAGCTTGAATTTGGGGTTAAATTTTTATTGCTCAGAGTAAACACAATCACGAACAATGGAGCATCTTGGCTTGAGTTTCTCAGTCTTTCTTTGCATGTTGGCAGAGCTGAAAGAATAAATTTATTATTTCAATGCGGTTTAGTTCGTGAAAAATAGTATTAACACAGTGTCTACTACTGTAAGTAGCAGAACAGGAATATTTGTTGCTTGCAGGGCAGAGATTGCTAAGAGAAATATTTGAATTTCAGCATAAAATCCAGCAAAGGTTATGCATGAGTCAACTAATACCAATGAATGGCGGCTTTCACAGGTAGATTATGCTAATGAGCCACCTGGAGAAAGTAAGTGTGGCCTGTTTGCTGAAGCTCGCATCTCTGAATGACAGACAGCCGCATAAGCCTGATCAACTTCCGGCCCCGGTGTCTGCAGCATGTCTGCTTCAGGCCTAGAGGACTAATTAAATTCAGTGCCGCAGGATCTGCTAGCGCCTATACAGGGCGAGTCAGAAAATTGTCAACAAAAATGG
>NIVC01001915.1:0-102500 GCA_002269645.1 Macrostomum lignano | reverse complement strand
GAGCTTGCCACTGGCTGGTGGGGTGGCTGCTCCAATATGCTCCAGGTAAGCTGGCCCGCTATAGCAGCTGTAGGAACTGAATGAATGGGTGAATGAAAGCGCAGAAGCACAATGCAATGCAGATCAAACAATGGAGCTGCATATGCAACACTGTAATACTCAATTGAGAGTGCTTGATCTTAAATACGCTGTTTTTGTAAGGGGAGCGTGCGCTCAGGGTGCCCAGCAGAGGCTCAGTAAGACTCTAAAATCTAGTTCTGGCGCCATTCGACTCTAGTTCTGGAGCCATTTGACTCTAGTTCTGGCGCCATTTGACTCTAATTCTGGCGCCATTTGACTCTAGTTCTGGCGCCATTTGACTCTAATTCTGGCGCCATTTGACTCTAGTTCTGGCGCCATTCGACTCTAATTCTGGCGCCATTTGACTCTAGTTCTGGCGCCATTCGACTCTAATTCTGGCGCCATTTGACTCTTACTTTGGGGCCATTCAACTGTAGCTTTGACTCTAGATTTGGTGCCATTTGAATCTAGTTCTGGTGAAATTCGACTCTATTTCAGGCGCTACTTGACTCTAAATTTGGCGCCATTCGACTCTAGATTTGGCGCCAATTGAACCTAGTTCTGACGCCATTTGACTCTAGTTTTAGCGCCATTTCGACTCTAGATTTGGCACTATTTGACTATCGATTTTGACTTTACATGTAGTTTCGGCGCCATCTGACTCTTGCTTTGGGGCCACTCTGAATCTATTGTAGGCGCAATTTATGATTAGATTTGGCGCTGACTCTGAAATAATCAACCGCTTGTCGGAGCTTTGACAGGGCATATCGGGTGGGTTGTAGGGGGGGGGGGCTGTGGGGTTAGGGAGCTAATCCCATAGCAAAGGGCTAATGGCGGCAGCCTTCAAAGGAACCCCAGCCGAGGGTTGTGACTCATCTAAAGCCGACTTACTCCCGAACCAGGCCCTCCCCGTTGCCAGTTAACTAATCTGGCCAAAACTACATGCGCTCCGTGAGAAGCTGCTGCTGGCTCAGTTCAAGTCGGATGAATTGGCTGCGCATTGTAAAATTATACGAGCGTACGGGAACGAGCAGGGTTTTATGACTTTTCACTTTTCCCTCACTTACCCCTACCCCCCCCCCCTGTGTTCCGATGCAGTTCGCCCTGTAGATTTATATTGCCAACCTTTTGTCACCAAAACCTTTCGGCAACTATTTTCAGCCAGTGCGTATCGAAATTTATTTTATACCTCCTGAAGGATCTGACAGGAGTATATTTTCGTAGCAATACTTACTGAATAATCTGACACGGTTATATATTCGTAGCAATACCCACTGAATAATCTGACGCGGGTATATAGCAATACCCACTGAAGGATCTGACATGGGTATATATTCGTAGCAATACCCACTGAATTATCTGACATGGGTATATATTCGTAGCAATACCCACTGAATTATCTGAAACGGGTATATATTCGTAGCAATACCCACTGAATTATCTGAAACGGGTATATACTCGTAGCAATACCCACTGAATTATCTGAAACGGGTATATATTCGTAGCAATACCCACTGAATAATATTGACACGGGTATATAGCAATACCCACTGAAGGATCTGACACGGGTATATATTTGTAGCAATACCCACTGAATAATCTGAAACGGGTATATATTCGTAGCAATACCCACTGAATAATCTGAAACGGGTATATAGCAATGCCCACTGAAGGATTTGACACGGGTATATAACAATACCCACTGAAGAATCAGAAGGGACTGAATAGCCAGCTGGATCATCTAAATGCCGGTTTGCAAGCTTGGCAAACCTAAAAGTACATTGTACGAATCGCCAAACCAACGAGGCTGCATTCCAGCCCGCCTTTGCTGCGCCATTCCAGGGTTCGAATGCACTCGCAAATGTCATTCGTGCCGAGCCGGAACTGGGGCTAAGCACTGGACTGACAGACAGTCCGTTTGGCATTTTGCTGGGCAAGGCTGGCAGACTTTGGGCTGCGTAGTTTCGTGTTGGAAACATGAGAATTATAGAGATGTGAATGAATTCTGGAATGCACATCTGTGCACTGAACTGCTTTGTGCTGATCTGTGGCTTTTCTGTTCACGCATCCTCTGATTGTTTCTGTCTCTCTGCCTGTCTCTGTCTCTCTGCCTGTCTCTGTCTCTCTGCCTGTCTCTGCCTGTCTCTGTCTCTCTGCCTGTCTCTGTCTCTCTGCCTGTCTCTGCCTGTCTCTGTCTCTCTGCCTGTCTCTGCCTGTCTCTGTCTCTCTGCCTGTCTCTGTCTCTCTGCCTGTCTCTGCCTGTCTCTGTCTCTCTGCCTGTCTCTGTCTCTCTGCCTGTCTCTGTCTCTCTGCCTGTCTCTGTCTCTCTGCCTGTCTCTGTCTCTCTGCCTGTCTCTGTCTCTCTGCCTGTCTCTGTCTCTCTGCCTGTCTCTGTCTCTCTGCCTGTCTCTGCCTGTCTCTGTCTCTCTGCCTGTCTCTGTCTCTCTGCCTGTCTCTGCCTGTCTCTGTCTCTCTGCCTGTCTCTGTCTCTCTGCCTGTCTCTGCCTGTCTCTGTCTAGCTGCCTGTCTCTGTCTCTCTGCCTGTCTCTGTCTCTCTGCCTGTCTCTGCCTGTCTCTGTCTCTCTGCCTGTCTCTGTCTCTCTGCCTGTCTCTGCCTGTCTCTGTCTCTCTGCCTGTCTCTGTCTCTCTGCCTGTCTCTGCCTGTCTCTGTCTCTCTGACTGTCTCTGTCTCTCTGCCTGTCTCTGCCTGTCTCTGTCTCTCTGCCTGTCTCTGTCTCTCTGCCTGTCTCTGCCTGTCTCTGTCTCTCTGCCTGTCTCTGTCTCTCTGCCTGTCTCTGCCTGTCTCTGTCTAGCTGCCTGTCTCTGTCTCTCTGCCTGTCTCTGTCTCTCTGCCTGTCTCTGTCTCTCTGTCTGTCTCTGTCTCTCTGTCTGTCTCTGTCTCTCTGTCTGTCTCTGTCTCTCTGCCTGTCTCTGTCTCTCTGCCTGTCTCTGTCTGTCTCTGTCTGTCTCTGTCTGTCTCTGTCTGTCTCTGTCTGTCTCTGTCTGTCTCTGTCTGTCTCTGTCTGTCTCTGTCTGTCTCTGCCTGTCTCTTTCTGTCTTTCTGTCTGTCTCTTTGTCTCTGACTCTCTGCCTCTTCCTGTCTTTATCTGTCTCTGTCTCAATATGTTTACCAGTCCCTCTACCTGTATCTATCCATGTCTCTCCTTGCCCTGCACTGTGAATCGTCAACGAAGTGAATTGCATCAACCACATTAGCAGCTGGAGCCTCAACAGTCGCGCAGCTGTCGTGCAAAACCAACTGGCCAATTCATGCCAAACTGTTTTCAAATACAATCAAAATGTCAAGCGAACTCTTATAGCTATGACCGTACAACCCGAGCCCGATACATGAATGAGTCACTCAGTCCAGCTAGCGGCTCTGAACAAATATTAACTGCACTTACTGCATTTCATAGTGGCAAATGATTTGTGAGCGGTATTGATTTAAGTGTGCCAGATAGCTGGGCACTGGCAATATTGTTGTCGCCTTATAAACACTTTTCGATGACGCTTCGATCGCAGAATTTCTTTACAACATTGACTGAGTCCGACAAGCATGGAAGAAGCACTTCAGGCTTTAACTTCATCCTATAGAGATAGCGCTGCTGCTGCAGACTCTACTTATAGCCCTAACCTAACCCTACCCTAACCCTAATCTAACACTGCTGTTGATCCAAGTTCTAACCCTACCCTAAACCTACCCTAACCCTAAACCTACCCTAACACAAGTCTACCCTAACCTTAACCTACCTACCTAACCTACCCTAGCAGAATTCAGTGATTTTAAAGCGGCCCCCCAAAAAATACGGTCAGTTAAATCGAATACTTAGTGCCGATGACCACCGCATGCTTGACTTTGACTGCTTATGAATGATCCCTACTCCTTCTGGGGGCTAATTAATGACCTCGCAACCGCTGGTTACAAGGAAGCAAGCATATTGCAGTGCTGGCAGGCGGGATGGGGCGCATCTTTACAAGCTTTTTACCATTTACCAAAGTTTGGTGCACAGGCCGCTGGACTTACCTGCCTGCGCGCTGTGACTCAGTAAAGTAGGGAGGGGGGGTTCGTAGATATCAAGGTGTGCGCGAGCGTGGGTGGATAGAGGGCGCGCGCCGATGCTGCTGTGTGAGTCAGCCGCTGCATCAGTTTAGCTGCTGCGCCAGTGCAGTAGCTGTATTTAGCGTCAGGCCTGGTTTGGCAAGATGGCGCTGATGGCTTTGGAAGCAGTGAATAGATTAAACGATGGTCGAGATCACCTTGGTGGACACATTAATCAAATATTTACAAGCGACATCCTTGATGCGTATCTAGGGGTGGACATTGGACTGGCGCGATGAGAGATAGCGAGAGAGTCAGAGGGATCTGCTTTTAAAACGAATGAATTATTATAATTAATTTCACTGGGTCGCTGCAGAGGAGAAATTGATGAGTGAGACAGAGAGTCCAGATGGGTGAGATTGATGAGTGAGACAGAGAGTCCAGAGGGGTGAGATTGATGAGTGAGACAGAGAGTCCAAGAGGGGTGAGATTGATTGAGTGAGACAGAGAGTCCAGATGGGTGAGATTTATGAGTGAGACAGAGAGAGTCAAGAGAGGTGAGATTGATGAGTGAGACAGAGAGTCAAGAGAGGTGAAATTAATGAGTGAGACAGAGAGTCAAGAGAGGTGAGATTGATGAGTGAGACAGAGAGTCAAGAGGTGTGAGATTGATGAGTGGAGTGAGATGTCTATCGAGAGCCGTGAGTCGGGATGGCTCACTTTCTCAAACTGCATCAAAAATGTTTCACACCAACTAAGATCAAATAATCAATATCCTGGAGAAGGGATTATTGCGAGAGAGGTTGGAAGACTTGTCCACAGTGAAAGATGAGGATTTATGGATTAAAGAAAGTTAGGGAGGTAAAAGGCTGGACAAGAAAGTGGCTGATGAAGCTGGAATATTCAAAATAAAGTAACGAGCAGGTCACGCAAGCCAGCTTCTATCAGAGATTACTCAGCTATAGAGTTGAGCAGAGCAGAGCAGTGACCCCAAATCTGAGTAAAGGTCAATCCCTGCAGCTGATGGACAGATGCGAAGATGCTGCATTGATTGAGCCTGCAGCTGTCAAAACCAAAAAGGAAAGCGTTACTGTGGCCCCGCGGGTGACTGGGTGAGCATGGAGAGCTGCAGAGAGTTCTCAGACTGAGTTCTGCTGCTCAGCTATCTAGATAAGCTAGTAGAAATCTGTGAGCATTGCGTAACACCACTCACTCACTCTGCTAACTTCCTTTGGCGCCTATCACTCTGCCTTCTTTTGCCCTCTCTTTCTTTGATGAAGCTCTTTCCTGCCTCTTTGGCCCGAGGGCTGCGGCCCGAGGTGTCCTCCAGATCTCTCTCTCTCTCTCTCTCTCTCTCTCTCTCGCATCCAGAATCACGTGATGATGGAACGCGCGCGGCAAGACAGCGACCGAGTTGACCTGAGCTGACCCTGCGAGTCGTGTGTGCAGGATTTAAGATGCCAGGAGAAAGGGAGGCTGGGGAAGTGCAGGGGGTTCCATTTCTCAGGTCAGAAACTTTGTCTCATAGATGCTTTTGAGCTTGAGTCCCAGGCTGTCTACAGTATCTATCTCCATCTATTCAGATATACAGTAAGGCGAGGCTCTTTGAGCTTTGGTTTGTCAGCTTCATCGCAATGAATCCGGTAATCACGTGATTTCTCCTCTGCATGCCGACATTGGGACTGCGGACTGTAGACCAAAGCGGGTGACCTGAGGTGACCTCTGCTTCCCCATTCCTTCTCCCCTCCGCTGCTGCCGCTCAGCATATTATCATTCTTCCTCATCGATTTTAACTGGAAGGGAGGAACCGTCCATGCGGTTTAGAACCACTCTGTTCCCTGGCAAATCCCGGGGGTGAACGAGTTGGATACGGAGGGGGTCTCCCACTCCCCCTCTGCCCTTAACTAGTGCGAACACATTTCTAGATGCCATGCGTGTGGGTGGGCTGGATTGGGTTGCTCTGGCCTTGGGGTTGCGCGCCTCAAATGTCTCTCTCTCTCTTCCCTCTCTCTCCCCTTCTCTCCTTACCGCGTGTGCACCAAAGCAGTACGGCCGACCTCAGGAGTTGGATGAGACGAATAGACGACCGGACCGCCGGGTTGGCGAGGGTCGAGAGAGGAGGGAGAGAGAGCGAAAGAGACGGAATAAGAGAGAGGGAGAGAGAGGGAGAGGGTTAAGGGAGGTACAGAGAGGCTCTCCTGCCTGACCTATCCGCCGCCCCTACCCTCCCGAGGCCGCAGTCCCGCGTTGACCTGGCACACTCCCTGTGCGCCGTTGGGGGTGGGCGGAATGGGTCAGGCCGGGACAGCGGAGCCGGCGCTGCATAAAAAGGCCGGGGGTTCGCTCGAGGTGGCTCCCCCCGGCCGCCTTATTCTGGGTGGGTACAAGAGCGAGACCGGAGAGCCTGGTGTTCTGCGCTGCCCGCCCCCTACAGGGGGCCGACCGGGTGTGTTGGCGCTCTGACACACGCACAAACCCGGAAGGAAGGCGAAACGTAAGCAGCTGGATTGTCTTTCTCTGTTTTGCTCATAAAAATCCCGATATACATGTAGAGCATTGCTCCCCTTATGTTGAGTTATGACGCTGACAAAAACATTCAGTCTACTGAGTGCATGCGCACTTTCCCAGCGCAAAGTAGATCTTCCACTCCGGAGTGGCAGACGAAATTGAGGAAGGGCAATGCAGCAGCGGAGATGCACGCAGCCTACTTCTGCATAAGCTAATGGCGCAATTTGTGTTTTGACTGAACAGAGGTTTCAAGCTCGTAACTGAATTTATTTAGCCGAATTTCAGACGTCTAGAATGAACTCCTATTCCGAATTCATCAACCGGAGAAATTACTCCGGTAACCAGGAGACCAAACTTGCGATCAAAGCGGGTTGGTGATCAGCCGGTGACACAGGCAATTAGCTTACCTGCTGACAAAGCGGTATACCTGTCACCGGGTGGTCATTCATCCGCAGTGCGCAGGTAAAGCAGCGCCCCCAACTGCAATCCCACTCTAACTATCGACTCTATAGGTCAGCTGAGGAGTTACTTAGACCGCCTTTTAATGTTTAAATTCATTTTTTTATTTTCCAGGAACTCGCATGACCGGCAAACTGACTGGCAACTGGGAGGCATTGGGTGTACAAGAGACCTATTGTGCGTACACTTGTACCTGTACCAATTTGAACTAGCATTTCTATTAATATATAGCAGTAAAGCTTGTTAACACCCCCAATTCGCGCCATGCTAAGCTTCGCTCATTTCTTTTTCATAATCAATTTTAAATAATCTTTTCTTCAATATGTTTTGCCCTAATCCAGCTATATGACAGCTGCCTATGGCAACTGCACCGAAGCCGCACTGTGATCCATGCAACTTTGAATTGTCGCGTTCAGCAGTCACGTGACCTATAGCACGTCTTGCGCGCGAAATTTAAATTGTTCAGTAAATAGAAAATTTTTGTTATATCCCTACAAGCCCATTCTATTATTATATTGTTTAGTTACCCTGTTGTGCAGCCGTGTTTACAGTGCAGTAAAGTTCCATAGTTCCGTAGCGGTGCAGGTCTACTGAGGGCAAATGCTTTTTATTCCCAATAGGTATAACCGTTGTTCCGACTCCCCATGTTATATCTCATGTTTTATCATCCCAACTCCATGCTATTTCTCATTTTTCATCAATCGATAGCTGATGCGTTTTAGTACACAAAACTGTACAAATTAGCTGGTAAGAATATCAGCGTCATCCAATGATCATATAACTAGATTGTTTTTGTCGTCTTCAGAGACGCTCCACGCTGTCTCCAGTTGTAACATGTAGACAGTTGTAGACATGACAAGCGGCCATCAATTGCACTATAAATCTATCTGATTGCACCCATAGAGTCATCTATACAGAATCAGAGTCTGTTTAAAACATCAGGTGTCCATTTTCAAGGCTTTTAGTATTCATTTTGCATTCGAGCTCTCTTTCATTGCAATTCAACCATGAATTGTTTGTTTCAAATAAATATATATTATTAAAATTTGCTGGGGCAGCTTCAAGTGTGTCTGATGTTGCTTCATTCCTTGTCTCAACTATACAATAAATTAGTTTGTGGTATGAGTTCATTCTTGAAGCAAAATCCATCAATGAATGAGTTGCTACAGTTTCAGAACATTGTCCTTCTGACCACTCCGACCAGTCCTCTGATCTGACAACCCCTGGTCTCTGAGATTGTAGTCCTCTGACACCCCAGTCCTCTGATCTGACAACCCCTGGTCTCTGAGATTGTTGTCCTCTGACACCCCAGTCCTCTGATCTGACAACTCCTGGTCTCTGAGATTGTTGTCCTCTGACACCCCAGTCCTCTGATATATGACAACCCCTGGTCTCTGAGATTGTTGTCCTCTGACACCCCAGTCCTCTGATACATGACAACCCCTGATCTCTGACATTGTAGTCCTCTGACACCCCAGTCCTCTGATATATGACAACCCCTGGTCTCTGACATTGTAGTCCTCTGACACCCCAGTCCTCTGATATATGACAACCCCTGGTCTCTGACATTGTAGTCCTCTGACACCCCAGTCCTCTGATCTGATAACCCCTGGTCTCTGACATTGTAGTCCTCTGACACCCCAGTCCTCTGATATATGACAACCCCTGGTCTCTGACATTGTAGTCCTCTGACACCCCAGTCCTCTGATATATGACAACCCCTGGTCTCTGACATTGTAGTCCTCTGACACCCCAGTCCTCTGATCTGATAACCCCTGGTCTCTGACATTGTAGTCCTCTGACACCCCAGTCCTCTGACACCCTAGTCCTCTGACACCCCAGTCCTCTAACATACATCTCCTCTGACACCTCAGTCCTCTGACACATGTCCTCTGACGCCCTAGTCCTCTGACACCCCTGTCATCTGACATCCCTGTCCTCTGACACCCCTGTCCTAAAACCTTGTAATCTGATATTTGACAATCTCTGAGAAACTATACTTCGTCTTCAAATGTATTAATTATTTTAGTGCAATACAATATAGTCTCCAGCACTAGGCCAACTAAAGAAATTGATGGGTGCAGCACAATTTTGTTGACGAGTTGTTACATTCTTACCGTACACTGCCATCCAGTCCCAAGCTTTACAATTAAATGTCAAATTTGTCTACAGATCCTCGTCCTCAGTTAATTGTGATTTAAAATTCATTATTCGTAGGACTTTGAGTAGTAGATATCTTAAAATAACCCCTCCGTCCCTCGATCTGTACAAGGGAATTAGTATCTCTGTGGGAGCTGCATTGCTCTGCTCCCGCCTTAGGAAGAGGCAATTAATTATAGCATGACTTAATTTTTTGGTAGCAAACGTACGTGCGGCTTCATGGGCGCTCAAAAACTAGAAAGGTTCAACAAGCTGTTTTAAAATGTTTTAACACCCCAATTCCTAGTAAGGACTATTTACTGAACAATTGAGATTGAACAATTGAACAATACCTAAATGTTACTCTAGGGGATCTATAGTGGGTATATTCTTCTCCTCCCATTGGGTACATGTACATGTACGTGTTGGTTAACTCGGATCCGCCTCTTATATATTCTTAGACATTCTTGAGGCAGAGGCAGATAGTTATCGCTTTCTATATACATTGTACCAATGTTCAGGAGGATACTATTGTATTAAAACTATTGTATAAGTATTATAAACATATACATACA
Organism: Macrostomum lignano; assembly: GCA_002269645.1. Taxonomy (NCBI): domain Eukaryota; kingdom Metazoa; phylum Platyhelminthes; family Macrostomidae; genus Macrostomum; species Macrostomum lignano. Next base: position 92,720 of record NIVC01001915.1, on the reverse strand, counting down.
TGTACATTGGGACGCAGAAGGAGAGACCGCTCGCAGAACATGTGGGAGGGGCAGGCAGCAGCGGCCGGTGGGGTCAGTGCAAGCGCCTGCAGGTCATAAGGCATATTTACAATCGACGACGAGTGGCAGGCCGCGGCGCAGTTGCTCGATCGGCTAGTGCAGCTGCTATAGCACCCAGCGCGTAGCGGATAAAATATATAATATAACAAATACTTAGCTGCAGGGCTGTCCCGGAGGGGACACAGCGGGGGGCGCGGGCGCCCATTCCGCTAATATAACAAATACAATGGTAAACAAAGCCTTTCGTCGAATTTGTTATATATAGGTACACAATCGAATTAAAATTTCTTTTCAACGGTATGGTGTTGCTGAAAAGTAGTCTTTAAGAATCAAAACCACATGACTTCGGATTTACATTGCATCCTTTAAACTCGTTTATTACGTGCCAATTTGCAACTATTTAAAAGTCCGGCCGCCGCCGCCACCAAGCCGCCACTTAAAAGCACTAACTGAAGATAAACTTTCCCAAAGCTTTAATAACGAGAAATACCTAGTGAAAAAGCACCTCAAGATACACAGAGAAAGAGAACTTAGCCAAAAGCTAGAGAATCAGCAACATATTAAACTCTATAAAAACGCCTATCTCTACAAAAAAATCTGCAGGCCTGACCTTTCAGATTACTTTCCATGCACTTTTAGAAACAAAAAATTCCTAACAACCCTCCTAAAACTGAAATGCGAAATTACACCCAACATTTTCTCTCATGAACCATGTAGACTGTGTGGAGCGAGAAATGGTTCCGATATCCTACACTACTTGACCGAATGTCCACAAACCGAAAAGTTCAGAAAAAAATACTTCTGTCAGTACCTCCTAAATGACAAGCAAGTACACAAGTTAGGATATGCTACAAATGAAAAAAGAGTCAGAAAAGAGCTCACTGGTGTAGCTAAAATATATGAAGTCATGAATAGCTAAAACAGTTATGCAAACTGAAACAGACATATCAGCAGTGAAATAAATCCGCCTTTCCCATTTTTAATTTCCTACTTAATTAGCACTTAATTAGTATTTAATTAGTTTCCTATCTAATACCTATTTAAATCGTCGTCATTCGCTTAACGTAAAGTCCCTTCGAAGTTCGTTTTTGTTCATTTTTCTTTCGTTTTTACTTTTATTAACTGCAATACTTTTTTTAACTCCTTGCTTTTTCTTTCGCTTCGTTAGTCGTCCAAGTATCGTTAATAACTTTTCCGCGTTCTTTCAAATACCATTTTGCAAAACTCGTACTAATCATAATTAAATAACTAGTGCTAAAATATTGTCTCCTATTCCTGAAGCAATCTTAAATACATAGAAATATATTGGCCAAACAGGCTTCTTGCCTGAGCCAACTTACTACTACTACTACTTACTACTACTACTACTACCACCTTCTGGGCAGTGCAGAACTATCTATTACGCTTCAAATCAAAAATGCGATGACTAGCGATATTATTTAATTTAGTAAAAGCGCACATTTTAATTTCTTGCTCGTTAATAATTCGATATGTAAATACTTTGTCTGTCATCAAACTGATATTGATAAATTAGGCCTACAATTCAATTACAAATAATGAGGGAATGAAAGAAAATTTTGCAAAATTTATAGGCCTAATCGACCTGAATCGGCCGAACAGGCTGCTTGTTTGAGCAATTTCTTTACTACTACTACTACTTACTAATTTAGATAAAATTAGCACATGACTTTGTGGGCTAGGGATAGGGCTAGGCCCACGGGCTAGGGTTACATTAGCTCATTGACATCGTGGGCTAGGGATGGTTGCGGCTAAAGTTAAGATGAACATAGGCCCTATTCATTTAGGCCTACAATGTAAGAAGGGATTTTAGTCTCTTTTTGGCTTTGCCTCGGCTGGGATTAACAGCTTAAAGCTAAGCAACATAGATTTTCAATTCTATATACAATATATTGTATGATTGTATAGTTGAGGTAGGGCCTAAGGTAACTAAAGTTTAAATTAATATAGTCCTAGCAATTCTTCTTGTAAAGTAAATAAATTAAATCTAGGCAATCTTCAAGAATCATTTACTAAACTCAAAATTGTGCTATTCAAGGCTAGAGTTTAGCAAGTGATTTTTAAATATTATAATGCCAAGATCTCTTAATAAAAGATAAATTTAAACCTAAGCTAGGTTAAACCACACAAATTTAAATTTTAACTAATAGTGGTACTAAGCTAGCTGATCTAGCTAGCAGGCCTAGGCTATAAATTATGGTAGATTAAAGGCAAATTGTTATGTTGTTATATTAATAACTTTGTTTTATAATTTTGTATTTTGACAAAGTTTGATCTAACAAATTTAAATGTTTTTATTTTGTTTTGGAATAATTTTAGGCTAAAACTGAGTTGCATTTTTAATTTTAGTAAGTATAAAACTTTGCTTTCACATGGGCTTAGGTCACAGAGGTTGACCAATGGCTACAAATTGGCAGGATGTACTATATTTACTGTAGGCACTTAAGGTGAGGTTGTCCAGCCATGACTTACGCTAAAAATAACAAAAATAGGGTCAAAATAATTTAAGGCAAGAAACTAGGACATTGCCTAGTTGCTATCAGTATTTTCATTTTTATTTAACAATTTGATATTTCAATTATCTATACAATAAAATTTGTTTAACTAAAGGAATAACAATATGATTTTGACTAGTAGAAATATGACTTGGACCAATCAGGAGGCAGCACAAGATGATAGAGGAAAAAGTACAATTACATAATAGTAAATACACAAAAAACACTATTTATAAATATATTTAATTCTATATCGTTATAACTATCTAACAAGCTACTAGTAGCTAGCTAGTATAAACAATTCCATGTTTATATTTTATACATATACAGTACAGTATATACAGTATATATATAGTATATAGGTAATATAGCTTTATTTTATACTTTTAAACTCAAAAAAAAATTTGTAACTTTTTCATGCCATTGGCATTACTATTTTGTTTGCATCTTTGTGATTAGGACACAATTGATATAAATTATAGTGCAGTATATAAAGTGTGAACTGTGAACTAGTAAACTATAAAGTTCAAAAAAAGTATAAAGTTTTCAACAATCAAAGTCTTCAAGTTTAAAATATATAAACAATAACATAGACTAAACTATAAAAATATGTATACAGTATGAACTATGAAATGAAGCATATGAGAATAATCACTATTATAAATTGATTGAAAAACTCAATACTTGACTCAACTCAAACTACTTGAAAAAACTCAACCAAGTTCTTCACTCATCCAAAATCCAAGCTTAGAAGTAAGTATCATATAATATCTAGTCATTCTTCGATTGATTTTTTATACTAATTAAAACACTTTAAAATCAATTCTAAAATATATGCAAAACTATAAGTGAATCAAATAGTGAAAGCAAAGCTGATAGCATTAAAATCTAAAGATAAATTGTATCATGTATAATGTTCATTGCAATGTCTATTATATGTTGGCTATATTTACAAGATATTAAATTGTAATCTTTGTTTAAGATTTTTAGCTGCAAGTTTTTATTAGGCAAGGGCACTATATCTATATAATAGAGGTTGAGATTTTGTAATAATCAAATAATCCTGCAAAATTAGAAATGGTTTATAACAATCCATATTTCAGTTGGCCTCTCAATGTCTGCTCAAATATGAATACAATTCCAACTGGCTGGCACTTATGTGCCTGTACAAATTTTAAGAGTCCACGTAGTTTCCATGTTCAACTGCGTGATGATGGCGGCAGTGGCTTACGAATGCTCACTAAAGATCTTATTAAGCACCACCGATCAATGCAGGTATGGAACTGTTGGAGTGATTCTGTGGTAATATAATTCTTTTACTCAGTTCCTTGCAGCCAATCTCATGAGATAAGACTCGAATATCAGCAGTGAATCTCATGAGATAAGACTCGAATATCAGCAGCAAATCTCATGAGATAAAACTCGAATATTAGCAGTGAATCTCATGAGATAAGACTCGAATATCAGCAGCTAATCTCATGAGATAAGACTCGAATATCAGCAGCTAATCTCATGAGATAAGACTCGAATATCAGCAGCAAATCTCATGAGATTACACTCTAATATCAGCAGTGAATCTCATGAGATAAGACTCGAATATCAGCAGCAAATCTCATGAGATTACACTCTAATATCAGCAGTGAATCTCATGAGATAAGACTCGAATATCAGCAGCAAATCTCATGAGATAAAACTCGAATATCAGCAGTGAATCTCATGAGATAAGACTCGAATATCAGCAGCTAATCTCATGAGATAAGACTCGAATATCAGCAGCAAATCTCATGAGATTACACTCTAATATCAGCAGTGAATCTCATGAGATAAGACTCGAATATCAGCAGCAAATCTCATGAGATTACACTCTAATATCAGCAGTGAATCTCATGAGATAAGACTCGAATATCAGCAGCAAATCTCATGAGATAAAACTCGAATATCAGCAGTGAATCTCATGAGATAAGACTCGAATATCAGCAGCTAATCTCATGAGATAAGACTCGAATATCAGCAGCAAATCTCATGAGATTAAACTCGAATATCAGCAGTGAATCTCATGAGATAAGACTCGAATATCAGTATCGATTCTCATGAGATAAAACTCGAATATCAGCATCGAATCTCATGAGATAAAACTCGAATATCAGCATCGAATCTCATGAGATAAAACTCGAATATCAGCAGCAAATCTCATGAGATAAAACTCGAATATCAGTATCGATTCTCATGAAATAAGGCTCGAATATCAGCAGCAAATCTCATGAGATAAAACTCGAATATCAGCATCGAATCTCATGAGATAAAACTCGAATATCAGCATCGAATCTCATGAGATAAGACTCGAATATCAGTATCGATTCTCATGAGATAAAACTCGAATATCAGCATCGATTATCATGAGATAAAACTCGAATATCAGCAGTGAATCTCATGAGATAAGACTCGAATATCAGTATCGATTCTCATGAGATAAAACTCGAATATCAGCATCGAATCTCATGAGATAAAACTTGAATATCAGCAGCAAATCTCATGAGATAAGACTCGAATATCAGTATCGATTCTCATGAGATAAAACTCGAATATCAGTATCGATTCTCATGAGATAAAACTCGAATATCAGCATCGAATCTCATGAGATAAAACTCGAATATCAGCAGTGAATCTCATGAGATAAGACTCGAATATCAGTATCGATTCTCATGAGATAAAACTCGAATATCAGCATCGAATCTCATGAGATAAAACTCGAATATCAGTATCGATTCTCATGAGATAAAACTCGAATATCAGCATCGAATCTCATGAGATAAAACTCGAATATTAGCAGCGAATCTCATAGGATAATATCCCATTGTATTCGATCCCCGCGCACAGAACGTGGAGATTCAGCCGGTCCTGCAGCCGGGCAGGCTGGTGTGCGCCTTCCAACCCGACACCGGCCTGGCGTACCGGGCTCGAGTCCTGCCGCCGAATAATTACCTCAGCTCGGTCAGCGTTGAAACCCTGGACTTTGGCGAACAGCTCAAATTCAGTGCCGCCGATTTGACGCCGCTGCCGGACGAACTGGCTGACCGGATGCCGCCTCAGGCCGTCCACTGCCGCCTGGCCGGCCTCGGCAACTCCTGGCCGGAGGTCGCGAGTTCGAGCCTAGCCGAAAGAATGCTCGAACTCGAATCCGGCGCAGACGAGGAAGCGGATGATGTGAAGCTGTGGGTGGAGTTTCCGGCCGCGACAGCTGAAACTCCGGTGCCCGTTGAGCTGAGCTCGGAGCAGGGCGAGCAGCTCAATCCGTGGTTTCTCAGCCTGTCCGGGGTTCAACCTGAAGAGCGGCCTTCACCGGCTGCCGCTGTCACTGACAATGGCGACAATCCCTGGTTCGCCGCCGATGTTAGCCACGTGACCGACGACGATGGCCAGCTGCTGGTGCACCTGCTGAAGCGCTCCGATCGACGCAAGCTCGACCAGCTGGCCGCCGACTTGGACGCCTTCCTGCGCTCCGCTCCGCTCATGTCGCCGCCATCGCCGCCGCCGCCATCAGCCGCAGTCAGGCAGGTGCTATTCGTTGCCCGCCTGCCCCAGCGCGGCCCCGTCCGGATCCGCTTCGAAGCCTCGGCGGCCGCTGTCTCTCGCCGCCTGCTCCGCCTGGTGGACTTTGGCTGCACTGTTGTTGATTTGGCCGCCGTCCCCAGCCTTGAGCCGCTGCCGCTTGACCACCCGCTGGCCAAGCTCGATCCCTTCTGCATCGCCTGCCGGCCGGTGTCGGCCGCAGCCAAGGAGGTTTCAACAGTTGGTGCCGCTGTCTCAGTCAATCTGCTCAGCCTTGCCGATGCGCACCGGCTGATCTGGCTGGCTGACCTGCGCCCGCTAGAGCCGGGAATCCCGCCCTATGCAGCCGCCAGCCGCCTGAAGGTCGGCCAGACACAGCCGGCCCTGCTCTGCTGGCTGGACCCGGCCACCGGCACTGGCCGGTTCTTACTGCGAGACGACCGGCGGCATCTGCGCCGGCTGGCCGACAAGCTGCCCGGCCAGGATGTCAGCCCGGCCACACCGCCCCTGCCCGCTGGCACCCCCGTGATGCTGGCCGCGACACCGACAGCTCCTGCTCGACGGGCAACCCTGCTGATGGAGCTGCCAGACGGGGCCGGCCCAGAATCCCACTGCCGACTGCTGCTGGTTGACTACGGAGTTGAAGTTGTTGCCAAGCTGGCCGAGCTGACTGTTGCGCCGAGAACTGTCGCGTCGACCCCGGCCTGGTCTCTCACCGCTCGGCTAGCCAACTTCGGACAGGCCGACTTTCCGACCGGCCAGTTGCAGTGCGGCCGGCTGACCGTGGTGTCCGTGTCTCTAGGCTCCACTGTTGAGGTCTCATTCAGTCCCGATTTGAGTCTGCTGCCCGAGCTGCTGCACGCGCTGAAGCCGGCTTCGAATAGTAAAAAGCACTCGCCCACAGCTGAGACTGTTGGTCTGCCTGCGGCCTATCCTGTCAGGTTGGTTAGCTAATTGTGCGTAGAATGATTAAATATAGAACCCTAATTTTCTAAACAAAAAGCTCTATGAATATCAATAGGGCTACTTATTGGCACAGCATATTAAAAGATGAATATTGGGTCTGCCTCCTCAAATTTTCCAAGAAACAAGGTTTCCCATCCTACTTGAGTAGTCCTTGGCTAAAAAAATGTGAAAGTAGCTGACAAGAATGCTAAAAAATGTGAAAGTAGCTGACAAGAATGCTAAGAAATGTGAAAGTAGCTGACAAGAATGCTAAGAAATGTGAAAGTAGCTGACAAGAATGCTAAGAAATGTGAAAGTAGCTGACAAGAATGCTAAGAAATGTGAAAGCAGCTGTCAAGAATGCTAAGAGATGTGAAAGTAGCTGTCAAGAATGCTAAGAAATGTGAAAGTAGCTGACAAGAATGCTAAGAAATGTGAAAGTAGCTGTCAAGAATGCTAAGAAATGTGAAAGTAGCTGACAAGAATGCTAAGAAATGTGAAAGTAGCTGATGGGTTTTAAAGATTTTTAATTTTCCTCATCCGTTGCTAAGGACGCCGGTCAAAGGCCGCGACAGTTGCGTCGTGCTGCACGCTGACCACGCCGCCTCGCTGCACATCCTGATGGACTGCGACGCCGCCATTGCCAAGCGAATCGCGGATCGCCTCAGTCGCTACCGGCCTCCGGCCAGGCCCGGCCGGGGCGGCGGAGATCAGGCCGACAATGCTGAGGACAATTTCCCTCGGGACTCCGCCTGTCTGGCCATGGATCAGCGGGACGCCTGCTGGCGCCGGGCTCTGGTACTCAGCCAGGGCGAGTCCGGTGGACACTACCTGGTCCGTCTGGTAGACACTGGCAGACTGGCCTGTCTACCAGGCAGCCTGTTGGCGCCACTGCCGGACAGTCTGGCCGAGCAGCCGCCCTGCGCCCTGCACTGCTCGCTGGCCAACCTGCAGCCAGGCGAGCTGGCCGGGCCCAGCGTCATTGCCAGCCTGCGCAAGCTGATTGGCCGGCCGGCTATTGTAACTTTTACCTGCTGGCGAGCCTCAGGCGTCCAGGTAGCGCTGGAGGTCAACGGGCGCGACGTCTTGACCCGGCTGCGTCAGCTGCGCGACCAGCAGCAGCAGCAGTCGCCATCTAGCAGGCGGCAGAGCAACTCATCTGAGAGCAGTGCGCAGCAACAGCAACAGCAGAATCCGCAGACGCTACAGTCTGCTTTCCAGTTTCAGCCCCAGAATCAGACGCTCCCGCAGCAGCAGCAACAGCAGAATCCGCAGACGCTGCAGTCTGCTTTCCAGTTTCAGCCCCAGAATCAGACGCTCCCGCAGCAGCAGCAGCAACAGCAGAATCCGCAGACGCTGCAGTCTGCTTTCCAGTTTCAGCCCCAGAATCAGACGCTCCCGCAGCAGCAGCAACAGCAGAATCCGCAGACGCTGCAGTCTGCTTTCCAGTTTCAGCCCCAGAATCAGACGCTCCCGCAGCAGCAGCAACAGCAGAATCCGCAGACGCTGCAGTCTGCTTTCCAGTTTCAGCCCCAGAATCAGACGCTCCCGCAGCAGCAGCAGCAACAGCAGAATCCGCAGACGCTGCAGTCTGCTTTCCAGTTTCAGCCCCAGAATCAGACGCTCCCGCAGCAGCAGCAGCAACAGCAGAATCCGCAGACGCTGCAGTCTGCTTTCCAGTTTCAGCCCCAGAATCAGACGCTCCCGCAGCAGCAACAACAGAATCAGCCAGACCGCCCGCAGCAGCAGCAACAGAATCAGCCAGACCGCCCGCAGCAGCAGCAACAGAATCAGCCAGACCTCCCGCAGCAGCAGCAACAGAATCAGCCAGACCGCCCGCAGCAGCAGAGCGAGGAGCAGTCGACCATCCCGGCAGGGAATTTTCCGCCGCAGTTCGTTGGCCTGGTTTGCCACGCCTGTCGCATTGGGCCGGAGGAGCTGGCGCTGTTTGCCCAGCGGGTGGATGAGCAAACGCGGCTGGAGGAGCTGCACGAACTGCTGCAGGAACGGGCAGCTGACCAGCCGGCGCTGTCGGCAGCTGAGCTCACTGTCGGGACGCCCTGCATCGCCCTGTACGAGGAGGACTGGTACCGAGCTCGCATTGTTGAGCCGGCCGATGCCGCAGGCCGGCTGCGAGTCCGTTTTGTCGACTACGGCAACGAGTCGTTCGGTTCAGCCGCCGACGAGCTCCGGGTTCGCCGAGTGCCCGTCTCGGCCGCCGGAGTCCCAGCCCTGGCCGCCGAGTGTCGCCTGCGGCCGCCCGCTGGCCGCCGATTCGCTGACGGCTGCGCCGCTAAGCTGATCGCCCTGGGCGAGGAGGACGACGGCGGCCTGCAACTGCGGCTCACTTCGCCGCGTCAGCCGGAGGGCTGGTGGCGCGCCGAGGTGCTGGACGATAGAGCTGCGACTCTGCTGGAGTGAGCTGCATTGTTTGACTGATTTTTTCCCGCGCTCCTAGCGCTCCTAGACGCTGATTGGCCGTGTCGTGTAATGGAAATTCTTTATGAGACTTTATGGACGTGTAATGGACTTTACTAACCATGAAGTAATTGGCCCTCCTTTGTGCTGCTATAATGCTATGAACTCTAATAAAATAGCAAATTTTGCTGTGTCTGCATGGCTTCTGTATTTCTTGTTCTTGTTATTCTGTATTTTCTGTTGTTTAATACCGTATGGATGTCTGATTCATTACACATTTTTGTTTTAATGATGCTTCATTGGCCCACCAATATATAAACGGTTGTACCTTCTAAGGTGTCAAATACAAAAGGGGGAGTAACAAAATCACGAAAGAGCACTAAAAACTGGGGTTAAAGGTAAGCGAGAGAGAAAAAGAGAGAGAAAGAGCGCATTTTAAGTTTGATTTTTTAATATTAATTAAGCAAGCAAGCCTACCACTGATAAGATAATATCAATACATTAGTACCCTATTCGTGTACTTTACTGTACTTTCTGGAAGTACGCTGGAGTAGAAGCTTGCGCCGTTTTCATGTTGTCTGCTGTTAACTTTGGTTAGCAGTGTTATTACTTTTAGTAGTGCCCGTAGCGCATGATAGGGTAATTTTCTTCAATAATTTTTTTCTTCCGGTACGTTTACCCTTGTTTAATTTTTTGTGTATTTTTTACTTTTGTTTGAATTTCTTCAATTACCTGCAAATACAGCCACTTGCATTTTTAAACCTGTGCCAATGCCGGCAGCAGGGCATGTTCAACTTGAAAGTATGGGCGCATTTTTTAGCTCTTAAATCTCTTGACTGACTGACTGACTGACTGACTGACTGACTGACTGACTGACTGACTGACTGACTGACTGACTGACTGACTGACTGACTGACTGACTGACTGACTGACTGACTGACTGACTGACTGACTGACTGACTGACTGACTGACTGACTGACTGACTGACTGACTGACTGACTGACTGACTGACTGACTGACTGACTGACTGACTGACTGACTGGATGACTGACTGGATGACTCCAATTATATCTAGTTGGGCTAATGAATAAACTTAACGCAATTTTGCTTAGTAACAATCCAGCTCATGGCTGCGAGCCAGATGAGAGAGAAAAGTAGAGAGAATGGAGGAGATAAGAGAGGAGAGGAGACAAAAAAGCTGAGAAGAGACAAACCTTGAGCAGCCGGATTGCTATTGTGAAGTTTCAAAGGACCCGAGACCCTTATAGAGAGGCTTCGCGGGCCGGAGTTTTACGACTCGACTTACAGTATTCGTACATACATGCATGTACGAGTATACTCTTCTTAACATGTCCAATATATCAGCAAGATTTCATCCAATCAGCGCTGGTTGTAATAAGCTGACCAGAGGAAACCTCATTGGTCAGAACGTCGCACCCCTCCCCCACCCCAACCGTTCACCCTTTTACTCCTGCCCCCAGCCCGACCCACCCCACCCCCAAAGCTGAACTAATAAAATCGATAAGCAGTCATAAAACACCCGGCGCTTGCAGGGCAGCCAGTCTAACTTGCCTAACTAGAGAGAACTAGATTAGAAGCCTCCGTCTAATTAACTCAACTGTACTCTTGTGGCTGGCTATGAAGACGAGCCTTGCACGACACCAGCTAGTACTCGATGTACTGTTATTATTGCTGGCCTCGGCGGCCACAGTCTACGCTGGCTCGGGCAGCAGCAGCAAAATCCGGTACGTACCGGTTCGTTCGCCCACGGCCTCCCTGTTCCACCCCGGGGCCACCGGCCTAGTCAAGGTGGTGCAATCCGGCTATAAGTACGGCAACCTTGGCAGCAACGGTCTCTATGGACGAGGCAAAGGCAATAACGGCGGCTACGTTTATTATGACCAATTGCCGAGCTACGGCAAGGGCTACAGTAGCGGTGGTAGAAGCGGCCATGGTTACTATAGTACAAGTAATGCGAATGGCTACGGTGGCAAGGGTTATATCTATTATGACCAGCTGCCTAGCTATAGTAAAGGACGCAACCGCGGCTACGATAAAGACTACGATTACTATGGCGACGAGTCTAACGATTATTACGACAATAGCTACTACGGTTACTATGGCAACGATGGCTACGGCTACGGCTACTACGGAGAGAAATACCCGACCAGGCCGAGGTCCCATCGATACTAAAAAATGCTCGCACTCTGCCAATATAGTACTTGTAGTAGTTTCCGGACTGCTTAAGCTAAATTGAATTGGAAAGAAATAGACTGATGTTGATGATGGCTATACTATATAGTTTTTGATACAAATTATTCATCCAACTTTTATATGGACTGCATTTGACTTGAATATGTTGTCGAGAATTAATCAGACACAGGTCCACCCTCTGGAGGGGGGTTGGGAAGTCATGGCGAGTTCGAGCATTGGACCGCGCGTAACTATATAAAACTCTTGTAAATCGCTATAAGTGATAGAGAGAATTATTGATCAATTAAGACACAAGGATTTGGAGGATTAGGGCTCACTAATAGTGGTATGAAGACCGCTAATTCTTATTACATTGGTTAAAATTAATCGAATTCGGGGGGGATATTTGAACGCATTGCCAATTTTCGAGCTTGAAACAGAATTTGAGAAGATCGCAGGTTGAAGCTGCTTGAGCACTGGAGAATCTCTTCACGGGAGAGAATGAGTAAGAGGAGAAAGAGAGGTCCGGGAAAGAAGCCTATGAAATTACCTCAAGTACCGTTTCTTTGACTTTAGCCATGGGCTTCTGGAAAATCTATAGTGGACTGGCGGAAAGGCCACACAGAAAAACTTCGAATAGTTTTATTTCAATTAACCCAAAAATTTTTTTTTGGTCTTTGAGGGCGGCATTTCATTTTATTGGGTGCCATCTCATATGAGTGGGTGGCGTTTCTTTTAGATAAAAAATTACCCACTACTAGTGAATTGGCGCCAAAGACACTGTGAAGGGGCGCCAAAGACACTGTGAAGGGGCGCCAAAGACACTGTGAAGGGGCGCCAAAGACACTGTGAAGGGGCGCCAAAGACACTGTGAAGGGGCGCCAAAGACACTGTTAAGGGGCGCCAAAGACACTGTTAAGGGGCGCCAAAGACACTGTTAAGGGGCGCCAAAGACACTGTTAAGGGGCGCCAAAGACACTGTTAAGGGGCGCCAAAGACACTGTGAAGGGGCGCCAAAGACACTGTGAAGGGGCGCCAAAGACACTGTGAAGGGGCGCCGAATGCTTCTCCAGCCGATTTGGGAGGGCTTCACCTCCCAGCTACCGGCTGAATTTCGTTGCAGCTACGAGCCATGAATCATCCGGCAAAGGGTGTCGTTTTATTACCAACTATATTTGGTTTCTAGTACAGGAAAAGTTTTTAAAGCAGTCCATGAGCAGAAGCCACTAAAAGTTGCGTGCCTTCCTTCCTTCGGACCGATTCTGCACCAGTCGCGCCGTGAAAATCTTGAGAAACAAGCCAAGCGTTCATCTACAAGAATGAGTTTCTATTGAGAGAGTCGGGAGTGCTAAAGGCGAGACGGTAAGGCCGGGACATGGACTACTCAGGTTAAACATCTGGACTGGCAAGCTATCTATGTATCTATCTATCTATCTATCTATCTATCTATCTATCTATCTATCTATCTATCTATCTATCTATCTATCTATCTATCTATCTATCTATCTATCTATCTATCTATCTATCTATCTATCCATCTATCTATCTATTTATCTATCTATCTATCTATCTATCTATCTATCTATCTATCTATCTATCTATCTATCTATCTATCTATCTATCTATCTATCTATCTATCTATCTATCTATCTATCTATCTATCTATCTATCTATCTATCTATCTATCTATCTATCTATCTATCTATCTATCTATCTATCTATCTATCTATCTATCTATCTATCTATCTATCTATCTATCTATCTATCTATCCATCTATCTATCTATCTATCTATCTATCTATCTATCTATCTATCTATCTATCTATCTATCTATCTATCTATCTATCTATCTATCTATCTATCTATCTATCTATCCATCTATCTATCTATCTATCTATCTATCTATCTATCTATCTATCTATCTATCTATCTATCTATCTATCTATCTATCTATCTATCTATCTATCTATCTATCTATCTATCTATCTATCTATCTATCTATCTATCTATCTATCTATCTATCTATCTATCTATCTATCTATCTATCTATCTATCTATCTATCTATCTATCTATCTATCTATCTATCTATCTATCTATCTATCTATCTATCTATCTATCTATCTATCTATCTATCTATCATTTCATTCTAATCTAATCTAATCTATGTCTTCTAATATATCTATCTTCTATCTTAATGTACATCTTCTGTGTGTAAATGGGGAATTTAGAGAAATTATCGCAGCCAGAGCTCCGTGGCCATCCAGACTCTCCATCCAGTACTCCCTGACAGCTCAGGCACGACAAGCTCCTCAAAGGAGCTTGAGGAAGATAAGAAGGCAGCTTCTCCAGCCGGAATTCCCACGGCGGCAGCTGGGGGGACAAGTACAATGCAGCGCTGATTTCCCATGCCTGAAGCCGCGGGATTTCTGGCCCTCGACAAGTCCCAACCGTGTGGGCATTTTCCAACATCCCAATTTACTTTACCTCCCATTTTTATCCCAATATCCCAAATCAATTCGGCTTATATTTTATTTCGAACTCAAAAAAGCCTCCAGTTGCTGATTGGACTCTCAATGGAGGGAATTCGGTTGGAGCGCCCCAGCCAACCAGTGGGCAACTTGCAGATCCCCAGCTTCATATATAATATTCCCCATCCTTCAGAGCGAACCTTCGCTATTTATCCCTGCGATAAAGCACAGTTTCTAAAAATACTTTGATTTCTCGGGATTTCTTCGAATTCATGCAGGTGTAAAAATGAACTCGCTCTGCATTCTGCTTTGGTGAGAATTTTTATTCTGTTCGAAGCTGATTTAATTGCTGAGAAGTTGCCTGTTTCTGATACTTCAGGAGTCTGTGGCTTCCTTCAGGTTCCCATTTAGATTTCCCTTCAGATCTCTCTCAGGTCCTCCTTCAGGTCCCTCTTAAGGTCACCCTTCGGCCTTAGAGTCTCCCTTCGGATCTCCCTTCAGGTCTTCCTTCAGGTACTCTTCATCAGATTCTCTTCAGGTCTCCCTTCAGGTCTCCATTCAGGTCTCCCTTCAGGTCTCCCTTCAGGTCTCCCTTCAGGTCTCCCTTCAGGTACTCTTCATCAGGTTCTCTTCAGGTCTCCCTTCAGGTCTCCCTTCAGGTCTCCCTTCAGGTCTCCATTCAGGTCTCCCTTCAGGTACTCTTCATCAGGTTCTCTTCAGGTCTCCCTTCAGGTCTCCATTCAGGTCTCCCTTCAGGTCTCCATTCAGGTCTCCCTTCAGGTCTCCATTCAGGTCTCCCTTCAGGTACTCTTCAGGTTCTCTTCAGGTATCCCTTTAGGTCTCCATTCAGGTCTCCCTTCAGGTCTCCCTTCAGGTCTCCCTTCAGGTCTCCATTCAGGTCTCCCTTCAGGTACTCTTCAGGTTCTCTTCAGGTATCCCTTCAGGTCTCCATTCAGGTCTCCCTTCAGGTACTCTTCAGGTTCTCTTCAGGTCTCCCTTCAGGTCTCCATTCAGGTCTCCCTTCAGGTACTCTTCAGGTTCTCTTCAGGTTCTCTTCAGGTATCCCTTCAGGTCTCCATTCAGGTCTCCCTTCAGGTCTCCCTTCAGGTCTTCCCTTCAGGTTTCCCTTCAGGTCTCCCTTCAGGTCTCCCTTCAGGTCTCCATTCAGGTCTCCCTTCAGGTACTCTTCAGGTTCTCTTCAGGTATCCCTTCAGGTCTCCATTCAGGTATCCCTTCAGGTCTCCATTCAGGTCTCCCTTCAGGTCTCCCTTCAGGTCTCCCTTCAGGTCTCCCTTCAGGTCTCCCTTCAGGTCTCCCTTCAGGTCTCCATTCAGGTCTCCCTTCAGGTACTCTTCAGGTTCTCTTCAGGTATCCCTTCAGGTCTCCATTCAGGTCTCCCTTCAGGTCTCCCTTCAGGTCTCCCTTCAGGTCTCCCTTCAGGTCTCCCTTCAGGTCTCCCTTCAGGTCTCCCTTCAGGTCTCCTTTCAGGTCTCCTTTCAGGTCTCCCTTCAGGTCTCCCTTCAGGTCTCCCTTCAGGTCTCCCTTCAGGTCTCCCTTCAGGTATCCCTTCAGGTCTCCCTTCAGGTCTCCCTTCAGGTCTCCCTTCAGGTCTCCCTTCAGGTCTCCCTTCAGGTCTCCCTTCAGGTCTTCCCTTCAGGTCTCCTTTCAGGTCTCCCTTCAGATCCTTTTCAGGTCCCCTAGCTTCAGGTCGTCTTCGTGTCCAACGTCAAGTCTCCCTTTAGTTCCCCTTTCAGTGTCCCTTCAGCTAACATTCAGCCCCTCTTCAGGCCCCATTTCAGTTACACTTCAGCTCTCCCCCACCCAGGAGTGCCAGCCCAAGCCCAGATCAAGTCAGACCGCATTCTGTGCTGAAGCGGACAGCTCGTTAGGCCAAGTCAGCCGCTAGAAATTCCTTGGCAACAGAAAATTTGTGCAGCAGCACTGACTGACTGATTGGCTCTGTCATCTCCCCTCCCAACTTGCTGATGCATCGACCCAAGAAGAGTCTCGACCGCCATTTCCCTTTCTAATCGCTACAAAAACGAGCATATCTTCCTTTCTTGTCTCACTCAGCATCATTAATCCTTGAATTAGTGCTGCTGATGAAGTTCGGCTTTGCTCAGCTGCAGGCTTAATTATTATTTTGCAAACTGGTGCGCCCTCAGCTGCCTGATGGTCTCCGCTCGGTTGAAGCGCGCGGCATCGACTGGAAATGATGTGGCGGCTTCCGCTCTCAAGTCTGCGCAGTTTCCCGCTCCGGATTCCGCTCCTCATCCCGAGCAATCCGCCCCTCATCCCGAGCAATCCGCCCCTCATCCTGAGCAATCCGCCCCTCATCCCGAGCAATCCGCCCCTCATTCTGAGCAATCCGCCCCTCATTCTGAGCAATCCGCCCCTCATTCTGAGCAATCCGCCCCTCATTCTGAGCAATCCGCCCCTCATCCTGAGCAATCCGCCCCTCATTCTGAGCAATCCGCCCCTCATCCCGGGCCGCCCCGAGCTCGCCGCCTGCCGGCCTGCATCATCATTGGGGTTCGCAAAGGCGGCACCCGGGCGGCGCTCCGCTTCCTGGCGCTGCACCCCGACGTGGCCGCCGCCGAACGCGAGGCGCACTTTTTCGACCGGTTCCCCGACGAAGCCGACGGCACCGACGAAGAGGCCCTGCGCCCGGAGCTCTACCGTCTCCGCATGCCGCTGTCGCTGGCCGGTCAGCTGACGGCGGAGAAGACGCCGGCCTACTTCCACACACCGGCCGTGACGGCTCGGATGAGCAGATTCTTCGGCAACGAATCTCAGGCACTGCGCAAACTTGTGCTGGTGGTTCGGAATCCGATTGACCGGCTGGTGTCCGACTACCTGCAGGTGCGTTGGTTGGTTAGTTAGTTAGTTAGTCAGTAAGTTGGTTAGTTAGTTAGTTAGTTAGTTAGTTAGTTAGTCAGTAAGTTGGTTAGTTAGTTAGTTAGTTAGTTATTTAGTTAGTTAGTTAGTTAGTTAGTCAGTAAGTTGGTTAGTTAGTTAGTTAGTTAGTTAGTTAGTTAGTTAGTCAGTAAGTTGGTTAGTTAGTTAGTTAGTTAGTTAGTTAGTTAGTTAGTTAGTTAGTTAGTTAGTTAGTTAGTTAGTTAGTTAGTTAGTTAGTTAGTTAGTCAGTTAGTTAGTTAGTCAGTTAGTTTGTTAGTTAGTCAGTTAGTTAGTTAGTCAGTTAGTTAGTTAGTCAGTTAGTTAGTTAGTTAGTTAGTTAGTTAGTTAGTTAGTTAGTTAGTTAGTCAGTTAGTTAGTTAGTCAGTTAGTTAGTTAGTTAGTTAGTCAGTTAGTTAGTTAGTTAGTTAGTTAGTTAGTTAGTTAGTTTGTCAGTTAGTTAGTTAGTCAGTTAGTTAGTTAGTTAGTTAGTTAGTCAGTTAGTTAGTTAGTTAGTTAGTTAGTCAGTTAGTTAGTTAGTTAGTTAGTTAGTTAGTTAGTTAGTTAGCCAGTACATTAAGCACTCTGTTTTTATTCGCCAGGTCAAATCGAATCGCAGACGCCGCGGTCGCGGTCATCCACCGCTGGAGCGGCTGCTCCTTCTGCCCGCGAACGGACCCAGGAGCGGCCGCAACCAGCTGAACCTGCGCTACCGCCCGCTGCGTCGCTCCCTCTACGACGTCCACATGAGCCGCTTCCTGGCCCGCTTCCCGTTGGAGATGTTTCACATCGTCGACGGGGACAAACTGGCCAGGCGGCCGTACCCAGAGATGCGCCGCCTCGAGGCCGCGCTGGGCCTGGCGCCCCGGCTGCGGCCGGACATGTTCTACTATAACGCCACCCGCGGCTTCTACTGCATAGCCGGAAAGAGCGCCGGACGCAAAGCCGGAAGCAGCGTCGGTTGGGGCTGCCTGGCGGAGTCCAAAGGGCGTCGGCATCCGCCGTTGAAACCGTCGACCCGACGGCTGCTGGCCGGGTTTCTTCGGCCGCACGCGAGTCGCTTCGAGCGCCTGGTTGGTCGACAATTTCACTGGCGGCTGTGATGTGACGGCTGGTTGAAGAGTCTGACAGTGTCTGAAGAGAGTCTGACAATGTCTGAAGAGAGTCTGACAATGTCTGAAGAGAGTCTGACAGTGTCTGAAGAGAGTCTGACAATGTCTGAAGAGAGTCTGACAATGTCTGAAGAGAGTCTGACAGTGTCTGAAGAGAGTCTGACAATGTCTGAAGAGAGTCTGACAATGTCTGAAGAGAGTCTGACAGTGTCTGAAGAGAGTCTGACAATGTCTGAAGAGAGTCTGACGCAGTGTCTGAAGAGAGTCTGACGCAGTGTCTGAAGAGAGTCTGACGCAGTGTCTGAAGAGAGTCTGACGCAGTGTCTGAAGAGAGTCTGACGCAGTGTCTGAAGAGAGTCTGACGCAGTGTCTGAAGAGAGTCTGACGCAGTGTCTAAGGAGAGTCTGACACAGTGTCTGAGGAGAGTCTGACAATGTCTGAAGAGAGTCTGACGCAGTGTCTGAAGAGAGTCTGACACAGTGTCTAAGGAGAGTCTGACACAGTGTCTGAGGAGAGTCTGACAATGTCTGAAGAGAGTCTGACGCAGTGTCTGAGGAGAGTCTGACGCAGTGTCTGAAGAGAGTCTGACGCAGTGTCTAAGGAGAGTCTGACACAGTGTCTGAGGAGAGTCTGACAATGTCTGAAGAGAGTCTGACGCAGTGTCTGAAGAGAGTCTGACACAGTGTCTGAGGAGAGTCTGACAATGTCTGAAGAGAGTCTGACACAGTGTCTGAGGAGAGTCCTACAGTGTCTGAGGAGACTCAGACTGTCTGAAGAGATTCTGACACAGTGTCTGAAGAGAGTCGGATACAGACAACAGAATGGCTGACAGAGGCGGAAGAGAGTCTGACGCAGGTAAAGGAGAGCTGACGCAGACAAAGCAGAGTTTGACAGTGGTGTAAGACGCAGACACAGTGGGAAGAAAGTTTGCTTAACACAGAGCAGTATGTGCTAATAGCGTGTTATTAATGTTTCATTCATGTGTTATAAAGTGATATTAATGTGTTCGCTTATTTTCCTAATTGAGCCATAATTATATGAAGAACCGATGCACCTATTTCGAAAGACCGTAAGACATATTTTTCATATCATTAAAATCCTATTGCCGAGCACTAAACCACTGAAAAACGATGAGTCACAGCCGTCCTTCATTTCAAAAGCTCACAACGATTTCTGGACGAAAATTCACGCTCTCAACAGCTGATCATTTATATTGTTTTATTGACAGCGACACAGTCACTTTTCTGATCGTGCGGCGTGCAGAACCCAAAAAGGGAAGTCAAGTGAAGTCACGGTGTGCCAGCTACAAAGACACGGCTAGGGTAGACAGACAAAATTTGGGGTGACGTCATTGCTAATTATAGCCTACAGCGCTATAACCGACAGGACTAAGTAAAAAAACCTGCACTACTACTGCGCATGAGTAGAACTGGACGATTGAACTGTTGAAACACAACGGGGAAATATTTAATTGTCTGCCAGATAAAAGGGACTTTAAGGCAAGGACTTCTAGATATAGGGCCAATGGACTGGAAGCCAGAATCTGGTGCTGAATTTTGAATTCGTAAGCGTTTTTACCAAACCCCCTTTCCAGTCCACCGGTTCTATCGCTAGGAGTACCTGGAGTCCAAGGGGTCAGTTGCCCCCCCTCCTTGTCCCGTCCTGGCCCTACAGCACCGAGCAGCCGCCCTTCTCTTGGAACGGATTGTCCTTCTTGGACTGGAAACCGGACACCAGGCAGTCCTTGTCCTTGTTGCTGTCCATGAACTGGATCATGTCCTTGACGCACTCGGACACCGGCTTCCGGGCCATGCTGGCCTCGGCCCGCAGCTGCTCAACAATCTTCTTCTGCTGGGCGATGGACGACATTTTCGGCCGAACTGTCGAGAAGGGTTGGGTGGGGGGATATTGGATTTTTGATTGACAGCTGCGCCAATGCTGCTACTGACAGTAGGCTAGTCTGGAATGTAACACAGAAATCGGTAGATGCCAGTCATCCCTTTCACTGCTCTCCCTGCTTGACTGCTAGAGGCTGTGGCAACAGGGGGTCCAGCTGCAGAAACACTGATTCAACTGGGTGAGTAGACAGCGAGGCCGAATGCTCAAACTCAGGTTCTAAGATTACGGACAGCAATGCTCAGTTTGCTACTGAAGATTCCTATATTCAATTGCAAACTATTTCAATACCGAATTCCTAAGTATGAACTTATTCCGGTTTATAAAAATTCATCGAATTTATTTTCCAGAGAAGCTGGTCTCACCTTTATTTAGAGCTGGTTCGAGATTCCTTCTGCTTGGCTTCGTCTGTTGAGCTGGATTTCCCCTCGGTGAGAGATTGCTGGGAGCAGAAGAGACAGCCGCCGGCTTTTAGTGACTTCGCCGTTTCCCGGCCTCCCTTCTTCCCTCTTCTCCCCCTCCCTGTTGTGACGCAGCCTCTCCTACCCCCCCCACACTCTGTACAGCCCGCCTCAACGCCCCTTCTCCCCTCGAGTTTTGAAGAAAGAAGTCTTCCTCAATTCCTTCTCCCAAGCCCCTGGGTGTACATCTCCTGAGTACAGGGGCCAGAGGGGGCCTCGGACGCAGTCCGGGACGTTTAATAACCGATCCTCTGGATTGGAAAGCCATTATTACAGCTTCCGCTCACATCCAGTCCAGTCATTATCTATTAGATGTCCTTGCTCGAAAGCTCTCTCGTCCTCAAGGCACAGCCAGTGCAAACCCTTGCCCTCCATCTGGAAGCCTGACCCCCAATCACCCCAATGATCCTCCAGTCAAGGAACTCGGGCAAGGAGTGAAGATGAGTACAGACAGTCTTCTCAACTCCGCTTTCTTCATAGGCAAGAGCTGGGGGAAAGAATCCCTGCTTCGGACGTTCGGCAGAGGACTTCCACGCTGTCCTTCCTTTCCTCGCTTTTTTGTCTGGCCTGCTCGAGCTCTGAGCAGTTCGAATCCTTCTGCAACTGACCTGATCAGCTTTTCTTCCCCAAGCCTGTGCACTCTGCTGTTATAAAAGCTCTGAAGTAGATTTGCAGGAAGCACACGCGCCCTGCACTACTGACAGTAACTGAACTAGACATGAATAAATAATCATTTCAGCGTTTTTTATTCTGACGTCAATACTTCGGATATTTCGCCTCCCAAATCTCTCACGATATCTATATCTAATCTCCCTGTATCTCAGATCTCCAGGGAGCTCAATTTCTAATCTCCCTATGTTTGAAATCCCCAGTGAGATCTATATCTAATCTACCTATGTGTCAAATCTCCAGTGAGCTCAATATCTAATCTCTCTTTATCTCAAATCTCTAGTGGGATCTATATCTATTCTCCCTAATGTCTCAACTCTCCAATGAGATCTATATATAATCTCTCTACGTCTCCAATGGGATCTGAATCTAATCTCCCTGTCTCAAATCTCCAGTGAGATCTGTATCTAATCTACCTATGTCTCAAATCTCCAGTAAGATCTATATCTAATCTACCTATGTCTCAAATCTCCAGTAAGATATATATCTAATCTCTCTATGTCTCAAATCTCCAGTGAGATCTGTATCTAATCTCCCTATGTCTCCAGTGAGATCTATAGCAAATATTTAACAAAAGCTCTATGTAATCTTTCATTTCTCAATGGTGCTAATAATGAATCAAGGCTGCAAAGCATCAGTGGACAAAGCATTGTATTCATAAGATCTGCAATCAAAGGCACCCAGAGCTCAGCAAGTATTCCGAGCGCATGCTTAATTTGCATAATTTCACCGCATCAGCTGATTGGGTAGCTGCGTATGCATTTCCAGCGCTGCTACAGGCAAATTCCTCCAATGGGAAGGCTGGGACAGAATTCCCACAAATAATTTTAAATATATCTGGCTTCGGGCAGTGAGCTCCAGGTTTTCTGAGGATCCCCACATTATTAATCCCAGCCATTGCTCAGGGGACACAGCGGGTGAAATCCCAACTAAACCCTCAACGATGAGTTGCCGAACTCAAAAGCCAGCCGATCAATTTTAATCCCTAGCTTTGCCTGACTTTGTCTGCAAGTGCAGAGTGACTGAGACTGCGGATGCTCAGATGACAGCCCTCGGCCTGCTCGGTAAGCAGAAATATTGCAGAGTTTCTCAACCTTCAATTTTACACACTGAGCCACAGATCTGTTTAACCTCCTCAACAGTTGTTGCGCTGCTGTCGGTTGCCATGACAACAGTGCAGGAGGCCGCCATCAGCGGTGAGTTTTCTACAAGTATCCAACCAAGGGGTCGCCATCACAAACCCGAAATATCACAAACCCGAAATATCACAAACCCGAAATATCACAAACCCGAAATATCACAAACCCCGAAATATCACAAACCCGAAATATCACAAACCCGAAATATCACAAACCCGAAATATCACAAACCCGAAATATCACAAACCCGAAATATCACAAACCCGAAATATCACAAACCCGAAATATCATAAACCCGAAAACCAAAATAGTGTTGGACATTGCTAAAACTTTCGGAGTTGTGATTTTTCAGGTTTTTGATGCCCCCCCCCACCGAAGCCTCGTGAAGCGACTCGAAAAAAATGAATTAAGCAATTAATTTCCGTCTAATAGAAGACAAATCTCCTGCCGCAGGAGTCCTGCCGCAGCAGCCGCAGGTCTGCACAGAGTTCATTGGCAGCCAGGGCTGGCGCGATGACTCCTTCTGCTTCACCAGCCCCTTCTATCCGGCACAATATCCCAACAACACCGACTGCATCAAGGTCATCCAAGGTCAGTCGCGACATTGTTGAACTAATTCGATTTTAAGTTTAATCCCAAGTGGCAGCCTAATTACTATCGATACATGACCCCCACAGATAAGTATGACTCCCATGAGTAGCCTGGTAGCTTATCCTTACAACAGCTCTAATTAAGCACCTAATGACCCCATAATGACCCAATGACCCCATAATGACCCCATAATGACCCGATGATGACCCCATAATGACCCATAATGACCCCATAATGACCCCATAATGACCCCATAATGGCACCCATAAAAACACCCATAATAACATCCATAATGATACTCATAATGACCCCACAATAACCCCATAAAGACCCCATAATGACCCCATAATGCCCCCATTAAGACTCCACGATGACCCTATAATGACACTCATAATAACACCCACAATGACAACTCACAATGACCCCATGATGACATCATAATTACCCTATAATAACACTTTTAATGACACTCACAATGACCCCCTAATGACCCCCTACTGACCCCCTCAGCAACCATGCTACTGACCCCCTTAAGCATCCTCCTAACGAATCCCCGAACGTCTCGCGCAGGCTGGGTGGGGCAGCGCATTGAGCTGGACTTCAAACTGTCCAGCTTCCTAATCGAGCGGAGCAGCGAATGCCTCAACGACTATCTGGAAATCCGGGACGGCCCGTTCGGCTATTCGCCGCCGCTTAGGGGCCTGCCGGATGGCAACGACGGCCGGCTGTGCGGCGAGTGGCCACCGACCCGACACGGGCGCGCCTCACCTGACCGGCTGCTCCGCTCGTCAGGCCGCTTCCTGTGGCTGCGCTTCCGCTCCGACGAGGTCATCAGGCACCGGGGCCTGCGGCTGGTGTACCGGTTCGTGTCTGCGGCACAGCTGAGGGCCCCGACGGCTGCGGCGGCTGACAGTGAGAGGCTAGCTGTGGTCTAGCTGGGGTGCTGTGGTCTAGCTGGGGGTGCTGTGGTCTAGCTGGGGGTGCTGTGGTCTAGCTGGGGGTGCTTTGGTCTAGCTGGGGTGCTGTGGTCTAGCTGGGGTGCTGTGGTCTAGCTGGGGTGCTGTGGTCTAGCTGGGGGTGCTGTGGTCTAGCTGGGGTGCTGTGGTCTAGCTGGGGTGCTGTGGTCTAGCTGGGGGTGCTTTGGTCTAGCTGGGGTGCTGTGGTCTAGCTGGGGTGCTGTGGTCTAGCTGGGGGTACTGTGGTCTAGCTGGGGGTGCTGTGGTCTAGCTGGGGGTGCTGTGGTCTAGCTGAGGTGCTGTGGTCTAGCTAGGGTGCTGTGGTCTAGCTGGGGTGCTGTGGTCTAGCTGGGGTGCTGTGGTCTAGCTGGGGTGCTGTGGTCTAGCTGGGGTGCTGTGGTCTAGCTGGGGGTGCTGTGGTCTAGCTGAGGTGCTGTGGTCTAGCTAGGGTGCTGTGGTCTAGCTGGGGTGCTGTGGTCTAGCTGGGGTGCTGTGGTCTAGCTGGGGTGCTGTGGTCTAGCTGGGGTGCTGTGGTCTAGCTGGGGGTGCTGTGGTCTAGCTGGGGGTGCTGTGGTCTAGCTGAGGTGCTGTGGTCTAGCTAGGGTGCTGTGGTCTAGCTGGGGTGCTGTGGTCTAGCTGGGGTGCTGTGGTCTAGCTGGGGGTGCTGTGGTCGAGCTAGGGGGTGCTGTGGTCTAGCTGGGGGTGCTGTGGTCGAGCTAGGGGGTGCTTTGGTCTAGCTGGGGTGCTGTGGTCTAGCTGGGGTGCTGTGGTCTAGCTGGGGTGCTGTGGTCTAGCTGGGGGTGCTGTGGTCTAGCTGGGGGTGCTGTGGTCTAGCTAGGGGGTGCTGTGGTCTAGCTAGGGGGTGCTGTGGTCGAGCTAGGGGGTGCTTTGGTCTAGCTGGGGGTGCTGTGGTCGAGCTGTGGTGCAGATCTAGCTGAGTGTAAGTGCAGATCTAGCTGAGTGTAAGTGCAGATCTAGCTGAGTGTAAGTGCAGATCTAGCTGAGTGTAAGTGCAGATCTAGCTGAGTGTAAGTGCAGATCTAGCTGAGTGTAAGTGCAGATCTAGCTGAGTGTAAGTGCAGATCTGGCTGAGTGTAAGTGCAGATCTAGCTGAGTGTAAGTGCAGATCTAGCTGAGTGTAAATGCAGATCTAGCTGAGTGTAAATGCAGATCTAGCTGAGTGTAAATGCAGATCTGGCTGAGACGGGCAGTGGTCCTTGCTACGGCAATTACACGCCAATCAGGGGGGGGGGGTAACCTTCTCCACCCGTGGAGTTTCCTCGCCCTCGGCAATGGCAGCTCAGTTCCCGGGCAGCCGCAGCCCCTCTCCCCGTTTGAGCTCCTCCCAGTTGTGCGGAGGCGTTCGCAGGCAATTCGGCAAACCACCTGCTGCTCAAGCCACGCCGGGACTGCGCGGCAACAATGGGTTATTGGGATATTGGGATATCCGATCCGGCTCAGCTGGGAGATATTAAGACTGTTAGGGGATAAGATAGGCAGATCCCTACTTGAAAGCTTGGAAGATTTGCTGCTGCTCCGCTCTGAGTTAAAAATTGCCCTCTGGCAGCGGGGCTCAATTTCTGCACTTGGCTGGGCGCGTGCGCACTTTTGTGTAATGCAGATGTTCTTTATCAAATCAGAGTGGGATCTGGATGGTCACAGTGGGATCTGAACAGTCAGAATGGGATCTAAACTGTCACAGTGGGATCTGAACTGTCAGAGTGGGATCTGAACTGTCAGAGTGGGATCTGAACTGTCAGAGTGGGATCTGAACTGTCAGAATGGGATCTGAACTGTCAGAATGGGATCTGAACTGTCAGAGTGGGATCTGAACTGTCAGAATGGGATCTGAACTGTCAGAGTGGGATCTGAACTGTCAGAATGGGATCTGAACTGTCAGAGTGGGATCTGAACTGTAAGAATGGGATCTGAACAGACAGAGTGGGATCTGAACAGCTAGAATGGGATCTGAACAGCCAGAGTGGGATCTGAACTGTCAGAATGGGATCTGAACTGTCAGAGTGGGATCTGAACTGTCAGAGTGGGATCTGAACTGTCAGAATGGGATCTGAACTGTCAGAATGGGATCTGAACAGCCAGAATGGGATCTGAACAGCCAGAATGGGATCTGAACAGCCAGAGTGGGATCTGAACTGTCAGAATGGGATCTGAACTGTCAGAATGGGATCTGACCTGTCAGAGTGGGATCTGAACTGTCAGAGTGGGATCTGAACTGTCAGAATGGGATCTGAACTGTCAGAGTGGGATCTGAACAGCCAGAATGGGATCTGAACAGCCAGAATGGGATCTGAACAGCCAGAGTGAGATCTGAACTGTCAGAATGGGATCTGAACTGTCAGAGTGGGATCTGAACTGTCAGAGTGGGATCTGAACTGTCAGAATGGGATCTGAACTGCCAGAATGGGATCTGAACAGCCAGAGCGGGATCTGAACAGCCAGAATGGGATCTGAACAGCCAGAATGGGATCTGAACAGCCAGAATGGGATCTGAACAGCCAGAATGGGATCTGAACAGCCAGAATAGGACCTGAACAGCCAGAGTGGGATCTGAACTGTCAGAATGGGATCTGAACTGTCAGAGTGGGATCTGAACTGTCAGAGTGGGATCTGAACTGTCAGAATGGGATCTGAACTGCCAGAATGGGATCTGAACAGCCAGAGCGGGATCTGAACAGCCAGAATGGGATCTGAACAGCCAGAATAGGACCTGAACAGCCAGAATGGGATCTGAACAGCCAGAATGGGATCTGAACAGCCAGAATGGGATCTGAACAGCCAGAATGGGATCTGAACAGCCAGAATGGAATGCTAGCAATCTAAATGGGATTTTACCAATGGAAAAATTGAAAAACAAACTGAAAGGAATCTCGCGCATCCTCCACAGAGTGCCTGCTGAGGTACAGAATTCACTCGGGCAGGCAGCAGCTGCTCACCAGCAAGCAGTTCGGGTCAATTCTGGCGCCCAGCGCCCAGAAGGACGCTGCGGTCGAGTGCACCGCGGATTTTTCGGCTCTGCGTGAGGACACCAAGGTGAGATGAGAGTCTTGCTTATGAGGTTCTGTTCTCATGCAGTCTTGCTCATGAGGTTCTGTTCTCATGCAGTCTTGCTCATGAGGTTCTGTTCTCATGCAGTCTTGCTCATGAGGTTCTGTTCCCTGGGATCATTTTTTCAATTTATGGCTCAAATCTCATTCGATGCTCTCATCATACAGTCGTGCGCTTTCGCCCTCAGCTGCTGGTTTCCATAGCAACCGCGCAGTTCCTTCGCGAAGGCCAGTGCCACGCCAACTCGATCTCCGTGTACGATGGCTTCACAGCGGCCGACAGGCAGCGCAAGGACTTCCAGCCCGTGTGCGACAATCTGGCTGGCTGGACTCTCATGGCTGCCACTCGGCGCCTGGTTGTGCGGCTGACTGCCAAGAATCTCGAACACCTGCCCCTGCTGCAGCTGGCCGTCACGGCTGTGCGGATCGGTGAGCTTGAGGATTGGGGAATTAGAATTGGGGGTTGGGCAATCGGAAATGGGATTGGGGAATTGGAAATGAGATTGGGGAATTGGAAATGGGATTGGGGAATTGGAAATGGGATTGGGGAATTGGAAATGAGATTGGCGAATTTGAAATGGGATTGGGAAATTGGAAATGGGATTGGGGAATTGGAAATGGGATTGAGAAATCGGAAATTGGAATTGGGGAATTAGAAATGGGAATTGGGGAATTAGAAATTGGGAATTGGAGAATTGGAAATGGAGATTGGAGAATTGGAAATTCGGATTGGGGAATTGGAAATGGAGATTGGGGAATTAGAAATGGGTATCGGATAATTGGAAACGGGGATTAGAGGCAAGCTGAAAAGTGGAATCGATAAAGGGAGAATGAAAAATCAGGAGATAGAAACGGGGAAGTGAAAATGTTGACATTTACAATCAACAATTAAAACTTACAAACCCGGCTATCGGCCGCCGCATCAGCTGGCCCAGACAAAGCAGCAGACAGTTGGGGGAGGGGGCTGAAGGCTGCCGTCCCCCCCCCCCACCACCACCATCAAATTTCCAAGCGGACAGTCCGGCAAAAGAAAGTTCAGTCCAAACCAAACCAAAACTTCACAGCCGGCTTCGCGCCACCAGAAAGAAGCCAGGCCTGAACCTCCCCTCCCGGATCCTTCATCGCGTGGATCAATGTTTGGCTCTCTTTGACCAAACCAAAACCTGCAGCTGTTTACCTTCCATCCCAGGTCCCGGGCTCCCGTGTTAGGATGGGGGGGGGGAATGCAAGTGCAAACACAAGCCTTTGCGATGTTTAACGAAGTATCTGCCGGTTGGTTGGCGAGCGCCAGGGTCTTCTGTCTGAATCTTCTGAGTCAACTTTAAATGGCGGGTGCCAAAAACTGAATACAAATCCAATAAATGGTTACTATAGGGCAGCTGGCGGCACGAAATTGGATTTTTGTTAAAAAATGCATTCCCGTTTAGAATCCGACTGGTTGTGTCACATGTGAAGGAACTTGTGTCACATGTGAAGGAACTTGTGTCACATGTAAAGGAACTTGTGTCACATGTGAAGGAACTTGTGTCACATGTGAAGGAACTTGTGTCACATGTGAAGGAACTTGTGTCACATGTGAAGGAACTCGTGTCACATGTGAAGGAACTCGTGTCACATGTGAAGGAACTTGTGCCACATTTGAAGGGATTTGTGTCACGTGTAAAGGACTTGTGTCACATGTGAAAGGACTTGTGTCACATGTGAAAGGAC
The DNA here is from genome assembly GCA_002269645.1 of Macrostomum lignano. Taxonomy (NCBI): domain Eukaryota; kingdom Metazoa; phylum Platyhelminthes; family Macrostomidae; genus Macrostomum; species Macrostomum lignano. The sequence goes on along the minus strand of NIVC01001915.1, from coordinate 64,078 downwards.
TTGTGTCACATGTGAAAGGACTTGTGTCACATGTGAAAGGACTTGTGTCACATGTAAATCGACTTGTGTCACTTGTGAAGGGACTTGTGTCACATGTGAAAGGACTTGTGTCACATGTAAATCGACTTGTGTCACTTGTGAAGGGACTGGAGAATTGAAGCTACTTGAGGGCTGTTGGCTTCAAGATGTTTGGGGATCAAATGCTCTGAAAGGCAGATGTTTACAGGCCAGTTTAACAGGCACACTTTGCTCCCCCCCCAGGTCCCTGCCAGTCCGACACGGAATTCGACTGCGGCGCAGGTCGCTGCATCGACTCGAGACTGCGGTGCAACGGCTACGCGAATTGTCCGGACGTCGAGGACGAAGGAAGCGACTGTCCTGGCCGGGGCGCCGCTGGCGATGCCCGTGAGAGAATTGGCGGGGACATTTTATATTGAATTGCCTTACTGGTTTTTGAAGGGTCTCTTTTAAAGCGAGTGGCTTTAAGCCAACTTGGGTATTGGGATGGCTGCCGGTTGTAGGATGGGGTGGTGGGGTGGCTGCTGATTGTAGGATGGGGTGGTGGGGTGTCTGCTGATTGTAGGATGGGGTGGTGGGGTGTCTGCTGATTGTAGGATGGGGTGGTAGGGTGGCTGCTGATTGTAGGATGGGGTGGTGGGGTGTCTGCTGATTGTAGGATGGGGTGGTGGGGTGGCTGCTGATTGTAGGATGGGGTGGTGGGGTGGCTGCTGATTGTAGGATGGGGTGGTGGGGTGTCTGCTGATTGTAGGAAAGGCAGTGGGGTGGCTGCTGATTGTAGGATGGGGTGGTGGGGTGGCTGCTGTTTGGAGGAAGAGGGTGGGGTGGCCGGAACGAGGGTGGGGTGGCTGGAACGAGGGTGGGGTGGCTGGAACGAGGGTGGGGTGGCTGGAACGAGGGTGGGGTGGTTGCTGGTTGGAGGGAGATGTCCCCAATAGAGACGGGAGAAAGTACGCAAAGACTAAAAGTACGAGGAATTGCTTGAAGTACATCTTAGGCCGGAGTAAAAACGCAGTCAGGGAGAGAATAGTTTTTAATGTCTGTTAATCGTCTGCTCCAGTTGAACTTTTATTCTCAAACAGTTGAATTTCTGAATTTAATTTCTTAGAAAAATGCATGCTAGACCGAATTTAATTTCTTAGAAAAATGCATGCTAGACCGAATTTAATTTCTTAGAAAAGTGCATGCTAGACCGAATTTAATTTCTTAGAAAAATGCATGCTAGACCGAATTTAATTTCTTAGAAAAATGCATGCTAGACCGAATTTAATTTCTTAGAAAAGTGCATGCTAGACCGAATTTAATTTCTTAGAAAAATGCATGCTAGACCGAATTTAATTTCTTAGAAAAATGCATGCTATACCTTCTCCGATGCCCAGTTCTCTGCTGACCGAATTTATGACAGAAGGCCCAGAGTCCGGCTTGAATATTCTGCTAATGCGTGGGGACGCTGAGGATGGGAAAAGGCAAAAATGTCTAGAAGATGCCGCAGACTGGTACAGACATTTGTAGCCTTCGTTGGGATTTGGGATTCTGGGCTTGCGCCGCGTGGGAGCCAAATGGGTTTCACATCTGAGCTCTAAAAGCCCCACCCGGAGGTCACAATGGGTCACAGAAGCCCTTCAAACAGTATGGAATAAGATGGGAGCCAAGGTAGCAGATGAGAACATTCTATACAAGAGCGTCGGATGGCCTCTCATAATGTCAGTGTTCATTAAGTTCCAGGACTTTCTCAGATCATAGAGTTCCGCTGTAATAGTTGCCGCAAAAGTACAACATGGCGCAGGGAAAGAGTCAAAAAATTCTTGTGCATCTCGGATTGGCTCAGTTCGAAAAATAACGGTGCAATAACGAATTTTCGGAGCGATCTGGCATCTACTTGTACTTTTCTATGCCATTCAGGTAGCAGATAATGTCTGGAATTCCAGATACCATGCATCTAACCAGCTCAGACATTCTGAGATACCCTGCATCTAACCAGCTCAGACATTCTGAGATACCCTGCATCTAACCAGCTCAGACATTCTGAGATACCCTGCATCTAACCAGCTCAGACATTCTGAGATACCCTGCATCTAACCAGCTCAGACATTCTGAGAAACCCTGCATCTAACCAGCTCAAACATTCTGAGATACCCTGCATCTAACCAGCTCAGACATTCTGAGATACCCTGCATCTAACCAGCTCAGACATTCTGAGATACCCTGCATCTAACCAGCTCAGACATTCTGAGATACCCTGCATCTAACCAGCTCAGACATTCTGAGAAACCCTGCATCTAACCAGCTCAGACATTCTGAGAAACCCTGCATCTAACCAGCTCAGACATTCTGAGATACCCTGCATCTAACCAGCTCAGACATTCTGAGATACCCTGCATCTAACCAGCTCAGACATTCTGAGATACCCTGCATCTAACCAGCTCAGACATTCTGAGATACCCTGCATCTAACCAGCTCAGACATTCTGAGATACCCTGCATCTAACCAGCTCAGACATTCTGAGATACCCTGCATCTAATCAGCTCAGACATTCTGAGATACCCTGCATCTAACCAGCTCAGACATTCTGAGATACCCTGCATCTAACCTGCTCAGACATTCTGAGATACCCTGCATCTAACCAGCTCAGACATTCTGAGATACCCTGCATCTAACCAGCTCAGACATTCTGAGAAACCCTGCATCTAACCAGCTCAGACATTCTGAGATACCCTGCATCTAACCAGCTCAGACATTCTGAGATACCCTGCATCTAACCAGCTCAGACATTCTGAGATACCCTGCATCTAACCAGCTCAGACATTCTGAGATACCCTGCATCTAATCAGCTCAGACATTCTGAGAAACCCTGCATCTAACCAGCTCAGACATTCTGAGATACCCTGCATCTAACCAGCTCAGACATTCTGAGAAACCCTGCATCTAACCAGCTCAGACATTCTGAGATACCCTGCATCTAACCAGCTCAGACATTCTGAGATACCCTGCATCTAATCAGCTCAGACATTCTGAGAAACCCTGCATCTAACCAGCTCAGACATTCTGAGATACCCTGCATCTAATCAGCTCAGACATTCTGAGAAACCCTGCATCTAACCAGCTCAGACATTCTGAGATACCCTGCATCTAACCAGCTCAGACATTCTGAGATACCCTGCATCTAACCAGCTCAGACATTCTGAGATACCCTGCATCTAACCAGCTCAGACATTCTGAGATACCCTGCATCTAACCAGCTCAGACATTCTGAGAAACCCTGCATCTAACCAGCTCAGACATTCTGAGATACCCATTACCCAGCATCTAGCCAGCAGAAGGCTCAACCAACGACCCCCATACAAGCCATTTCACACTAAGTTCCAATCCTGTAACTGCCGATCTCCGCCTCAATTCTCTGCCCGCCTCCGACTCAACGCAGCGTCCGCCTCAACCGAAAGGGACTCCACTGAGAAGCCAACAGGCAAAGGCGATGAAGGCCACCACGCTGTCATCCTAGGGACGCTGGGCGGCATCATTATTGTCGCTGTCCTGCTGAGCCTAGTCTGCCATATTCGTCGGATTCGCCGTCACCGAAGGCGTCAGGAGCAGGGACAGCGCGACGACGCCGCCTGCGGCACCCCGACATCCGAGCCGGCCAACGGATCCGTCCGGCTGCTGTCCGAGACGAAGCTCTGGCGACAGTCGCCGTCGTCAATGCCGCTGACGGCCACACAGTCGCTACGTCGGCTCCAGCAGACGACTGCTGTACCCCTGCTGCAGCTGGAAGCTACCGGGCCGCTGTTCCCTGTGCCGCCGCCACCGCCGCCGCCGCCGGGGCTCCTGTTCCAGCCGGAGCCGGGCAGTCTGGCCTACCTTGACCCGGGCTCGCTGACGAACAACCTGACGGCCAGGCAGCAGCATCAGATTTGGCGGCCGGCATCAGTGAAAAGAGTTTTTCAAGCATGATGGACTATCGAACCAGCTTCTCCATGTCAAGCGCTTTTAGCCTTCTGGAATAAAGGCAGTCGTTTAATTAGTTTTTTTTATTTATAATCTTCACGATTATACATGTAGCTCGTAATAATTGCGTGGTCTTAATTGGGTCTACGACAATTCACTGTCAACAATTGACTGCATCGAATTGACTGCCAGTGCCGGACCTAATACCCTAACCTAAACGCTAACCTAAACCCTAATCCTAACCTAACTTAAACCCTATCCTAAACTTCAATGCCTGAAGCCAACTCTAAATTCTATCGTTAATTCCTGAACCCCAATCTAAACTCTCACCTAATCTCTACCAAAACCCCTAACCTAAACCCTAACCCGAACCCTACCTAAACCGTAACCTAAACCCTAACCCTAATCCTACCTAAACCCTAGCCTAAACCCTACCTAAAACCTACCTAAACCCTAACCTAAACCCTAGCCTAAACCCTAACCTAAATCGCCGACAGTCAATTGTTCCGCTTTACTTGGTTGCATATTCCATAGGCAAGTCTAATTGAGTTACCCTGACATTGCTTATCGGTTGTTTATTTCGTTTCACAAAAATCGTGAAGTTTCGAGCTTGTAAAAAAAGCGATCAGTTCAGCAGACCTGCCTCAGTTTTGGCTGCTTGAAGTCCCGTCGTTCTTATTTAAACGTATGGATTGAGGCGTGGGGTTGATGCCTGGGGGCAATTCAGTGTACATTTAGAGTCTGTATATGTACATTTAGGGGGAGAGTGTGTGCAGATGAATATCGATCGTGTGTGTACATTGACTTTCATGGGAAGGAGTTGGGTGGGGCTTTGACCTAGCCACAGAGATACTACGCTCGTATTGCAATAGAATAACTAAATGGACCAGTCAGCACATTTGCGTATAAGCTACTTTCAGTTCAGTAGTAAGTTTGAATTAGAAATGCATTCACCGTGACTAAACAAGTTTTGTGCGGCAGTCAGACAATCACTCTGTCGGTCTCCGCGCGTGTTGTGCAGCCTCTTGTAGCTCTACGTCGCGGCCAGTCCAAGATGTTGTTCAGAGTTGTTCCGTTGATCAAATGACCGAACAAATGGCCGAACAAATGACCGAACAAATAACTTGAGCAAATGAACGAGCAAATAACCGAGCAAATGACCGAGCAAATGACCGAGCAAATGACCGAGCAAATGACCGAGAAAAATGACCGAGCAAATAACCGAGCAAATGACCGAGCAAATGACCGAGCAAATAACCGAGCAAATGACCGAGCAAATAACCGAGCAAATGACCGAGCAAATGACCGAGCAAATAACCGAGAAAAATGACCGAGCAAATGACCGAGCAAATAACCGAGAAAAATGACCGAGCAAATGACCGAGCAAATGACCGAGAAAAATGACCGAGCAAATAACCGAGCAAATGACCGAGCAAATGACCGAGCAAATAACCGAGAAAAATGACCGAGCAAATGACCGAGCAAATAACCGAGCAAATGACCGAGCAAATGACCGAGCAAATAACCGAGCAAATGACCGAGCAAATAACCGAGCAAATGACCGAGCAAATGACCGAGCAAATAACCGAGAAAAATCACCGAGCAAATGACCGAGCAAATAACCGAGAAAAATGACCGAGCAAATAACCGAGAAAAATGACCGAGCAAATGACCGAGCAAATAACCGAGCAAATGACCGAGCAAATGACCGAGCAAATAACCGAGAAAAATGACCGAGCAAATGACCGAGCAAATAACCGAGAAAAATGACCGAGCAAATAACCGAGAAAAATGACCGAGCAAATGACCGAGCAAATAACCGAGAAAAATGACCGAGCAAATAACCGAGAAAAATGACCGAGCAAATGACCGAGAAAAATGACCGAGCAAATGACCGAGCAAATAACCGAGCAAATGACCGAGCAAATGACCGAGCAAATGACCGAGCAAATAACCGAGCAAATGACCGAGCAAATGACCGAGCAAATAACCGAGCAAATGACCGAGCAAATGACCGAGCAAATGACCGAGAAAAATGACCGAGCAAATAACCAAATGATCAAACAGCAAGCACTAGGAGATCCAAGTCTAACCAGACAACTGCTAATTTTAAAGCAGACCATCAGGGCAAAAAAATACGATTCTATTCCAGTATAAGCTGCGATATGCAAGCGGCAAGAGTAGTTTCCAAACGATTAAATTTGGAACTTCTTTGTCTATGACTGAAACTGTGCAAAATTATTTTGAGTCCGAATGTCGCCCGCATCGACTGGATAAACATCGTTAGCTGCTTTTTGCACGCAGTTCATAATATCGTCGGAGGCCATAATTTTATATGCTTCGGTCAGTAGCGTTGCGGTCATTTCAGGCTTAAAAAAGTCTAAGAAACCATTGAATGGCAGCAGGTAACAGCCAAGTTACAAATCTGTTTAATACATGTTTTACTGAGTTTCATGTCACTAATGAAACTTGCCATTGCAGAGCCCAACAAGCTGAAGAATGCCAACGTCCTCTTTGTGTTGGGTGAGTTGTGCTACCAATGCATGCGAGGTAGTGAGTCCAATATGCATGATGTCAGACTAGAGCTACAGGCAGTTAGGCTACAGGCAGTTAGGCTACAGGCAGTTAGGCTACAGGCAGTTAGGCTACAGGCAGTTAGGCTACAGGCAGTTAGGCTACAGGCAGTTAGGCTACAGGCAGTTAGGCTACAGGCAGTTAGGCTACAGGCAGTTAGGCTACAGGCAGTTAGGCTACAGGCAGTTAGGCTACAGGCAGTTAGGCTACAGGCAGTTAGGCTACAGGCAGTTAGGCTACAGGCAGTTAGGCTACAGGCAGTTAGGCTACAGGCAGTTAGGCTACAGGCAGTTAGGCTACAGGCAGTTAGGCTACAGGCAGTTAGGCTACAGGCAGTTAGGCTACAGGCAGTTAGGCTACAGGCAGTTAGGCTACAGGCAGTTAGGCTACAGGCAGTTAGGCTACAGGCAGTTAGGCTACAGGCAGTTAGGCTACAGGCAGTTAGGCTACAGGCAGTTAAGCTACAGGCAGTTAGGCTACAGGCAGTTAGGCTACAGGCAGTTAGGCTACAGGCAGTTAGGCTACAGGCAGTTAGGCTACAGGCAGTTAGGCTACAGGCAGTTAGGCTACAGGCAGTTAGGCTACAGGCAGTTAGGCTACAGGCAGTTAGGCTACAGGCAGTTAGGCTACAGGCAGTTAGGCTACAGGCAGTTAGGCTACATGCAGTTAGGCTACATGCAGTTAGGCTACAGGCAGTTAGGCTACAGGCAGTTAGGCTACAGGCAGTTAGGCTACAGGCAGTTAGGCTACAGGCAGTTAGGCTACAGGCAGTTAGGCTACAGGCAGTTAGGCTACAGGCAGTTAGGCTACAGGCAGTTAGGCTACAGGCAGTTAGGCTACAGGCAGTTAGGCTACAGGCAGTTAGGCTACAGGCAGTTAAGCTACAGGCAGTTAGGCTACAAACAGCTAGGGCTCAGGTAAATGAGGCTCATGAACTCCAGGCGGACCGGGCAGCGGCAAGGGCACCCAGTGCGAGAAGATCACGGCCACGTACGGCCTGACTCACCTGTCAACCGGCGATCTGCTCCGCGCGGCGGCCACAGCTGGCGCCACCGAACGGGACAAGATGCTTCGAGCAGCGATGGAGCGGGGTGAACTCGTGCCCCTCGAAGTGGTGCTCGACCTGCTGCGCTCGGCGATGCTGGCGGCGCCCCCGGCAGCCCCGGCTTCCTCGTTGACGGCTACCCGCGCGAGCTCGACCAGGCGGTGCGGTTCGAGGCCGACCTGGCGCCCTGCCGGTCCGTCCTGTTCTTCAACCTGGACGAGGCCGCCATGAAGCTGCGGCTACTGAAGCGCGGCGAAACCAGCGGCAGGGTGGACGACAACGAGGCCACCATTGTGAAGCGCTTCCAGACCTTCCAGAAGCTCACCAGGCCCGTGGTGGAGCACTACGAGAAGCAGGGGAAAGTTGTCAAGGTGCGAAAATAATTGGGGTGTGGGATTCTGATTGGGGTGTGGGATTCTGATTGTGGTGTGGGATTCTGATTGGGGTGTGAGATTCTGATTGTGGTGTGGGATTCTGATTGGTTGAGGTGTGGGATTCTGATTGGTTGAGGTGTGGGATTCTGATTGGTGTGTGGGATTCTGATTGGGGTGTGGGATTCTGATTGGAGTGTGGAATTCTGATTGGGGTGTGGGATTCTGATTGTGGTGTGGGATTCTGATTAGTTGAGGTGTGGGATTCTGATTAGGGTGTGGGATTCTGATTAGTTGAGGTGTGGGATTCTGATTGGGGTGTGAGATTCTGATTGGGGTGTGGGATTCTGATTGGGTGTGGGATTCTGATTGGAGTGTGGGATTCTGATTAGGGTGTGGGATTCTGATTAGTTGAGGTGTGGGATTCTGATTGGGGTGTGAGATTCTGATTGGGGTGTGGGATTCTGATTGGGTGTGGGATTCTGATTGGGGTGTGGGATTCTGATTGGGGTGTGGGATTCTGATTGGGGTGTGGGATTCTGATTGGAGTGTGGGATTCTGATTGGTTGAGGTGTGGGATTCTGATTAGGGTGTGGGATTCTGATTGGGGTGTGGGATTCTGATTGGGGTGTGGGATTCTGATTGTGGTGTGGGATTCTGATTGGAGTGTGGGATTCTGATTGTGGTGTGGGATTCTGATTGTGGTGTGGGATTCTGATTGTGGTGTGGGATTCTGATTGGGGTGTGGGATTCTGATTGTGGTGTGGGATTCTGATTGGGGTGTAGGATTCTGATTGTGGTGTGGATTTCTGATTGAGGTGTGGGATTCTGATTGGAGTGTTGGATTCTGATTGGTTGAGGTGTAGGATTCTGATTGGGGTGTGGGATTCTGATTGGAGTGTGGGATTCTGATTGGAGTGTGGGATTCTGATTGTGGTGTGGGATTCTGATTGTGGTGTGGGATTCTGATTGGGGTGTGGGATTCTGATTGTGGTGTGGGATTCTTATTGGGGTGTAGGATTCTGATTGTGGTGTGGAATTCTGATTGGAGTGTTGGATTCTGATTGGGGTGTGGGATTCTGATTGTGGTGTGGGATTCTGATTGGTTGAGGTGTAGGATTCTGATTGGGGTGTGGGATTCTGATTGGGGTGTGGGATTCTGATTGGAGTGTGGGATTCTGATTGTGGTGTGGGATTCTGATTGTGGTGTGGGATTCTGATTGTGGTGTGGGATTCTTATTGGGGTGTAGGATTCTGATTGTGGTGTGGAATTCTGATTGGAGTCTTGGATTCTGATTGGTTGAGGTGTGGGATTCTGATTGGGGTGTGGGATTCTGATTGGGTGTGGGATTCAGATTGGGGTGTGGGATTCTGATTGGAGTGTGGGATTCAGATTGGGGTGTGGGATTCTGATTGGGGTGTGGGATTCTGATTGTGGTGTGGGATTCTGATTGGGGTGTGGGATTCTGATTGTGGTGTGGGATTCTGATTGGAGTGTGGAATTCTGATTGTGGTGTGAGATTCTGATTGGAGTGTGGGATTCTGATTGGGGTGTGGGATTCTGATTGTGGTGTGGGATTCTGATTGTGGTGTGGGATTCTGATTGGGGTGTGGGATTCTGATTGGGGTGTGGGATTCTGATTGGGGTGTGGGATTCTGATTGAGGTGTGGGATTCTTATTGGGGTGTGGGATTCTGATTGGTTGAGGTGTGGGATTCTTATTGGGGTGTGGGATTCTGATTGGGGTGTGGGATTCTGATTGTGGTGTGGGATTCTGATTGGGGTGTGGGATTCTGATTGGAGTGTGGGATTCTGATTGTGGTGTGGGATTCTGATTGTGGTGTGGGATTCTGATTGTGGTGTGGGATTCTTATTGGGGTGTAGGATTCTGATTGTGGTGTGGAATTCTGATTGGAGTCTTGGATTCTGATTGGTTGAGGTGTGGGATTCTGATTGGGGTGTGGGATTCTGATTGGGTGTGGGATTCAGATTGGGGTGTGGGATTCTGATTGGAGTGTGGGATTCAGATTGGGGTGTGGGATTCTGATTGGGGTGTGGGATTCTGATTGTGGTGTGGGATTCTGATTGGGGTGTGGGATTCTGATTGTGGTGTGGGATTCTGATTGGAGTGTGGAATTCTGATTGTGGTGTGAGATTCTGATTGGAGTGTGGGATTCTGATTGGGGTGTGGGATTCTGATTGTGGTGTGGGATTCTGATTGTGGTGTGGGATTCTGATTGGGGTGTGGGATTCTGATTGGGGTGTGGGATTCTGATTGGGGTGTGGGATTCTGATTGAGGTGTGGGATTCTTATTGGGGTGTGGGATTCTGATTGGTTGAGGTGTGGGATTCTTATTGGGGTGTGGGATTCTGATTGGGGTGTGGGATTCTGATTGTGGTGTGGGATTCTGATTGGGGTGTGGGGTTCTGCATGAAAAGTACTTCACTGGAACTCCAGCACGGTGCTTAAACTCTACCTTGAGGTCACCTGTGCTCACCCGTTCCAGATCGATGCCTCCGGCTCAGTTGACGAGGTGTTCCAGCTGGTGCAGAAGAGCCTGCAGAAACTGGGCTTCAAGCCTGTTAAGAATTTGAAATAGTGGAACAAACAAGTCCAAAAGTTGAGTTCTACTTTGGGCTCGAGTTGACTTATGAAGCCAAATGTGACAGCTTGTTGAACCAACCAGAAAAATAAACTCGACTTAAATACTCGATAATTTTCAGTTTATACTGACAATCTGTGCTTTGATGACTTTAAAACTTGTGAGTTTTTGCATCAGGGGTTAAGTGTTTGAGGAGTCCGATTTAACACTACTTACTTTGTAAGTAGTATAAATCATGGTCCATGTAGGTTTTGTCTTTTTGTCTGCTAGAATTACTGACTGAGAAGTCTATTAAAAGAAGTATTGTTTTAATTCAGCAAAGTCCTTTTGTCTATGTCCCAATCAGCCCAAAAAACCTTAAATGTCTGTTGAATAAATAAACACCAGACTATTATCGTTAGCAGCTGTGCTCAAACTGCGGGAATTCTGTCGGTTCGCAGTCCTTCAAACAGAAAAGGTCATCAGAGGGTGTCATGACCTGAAGCGTCTGGCCCTGCGGCCCGCGGTGAGTGCACAAGTCGCTGGCATTGCGGTATCTGAAAACGATTTTTGCCTGCCTTCGATGTTCAGAAGTTCTTGGTTTTGCACCTTGTTGAGGGTGCAGGTTTAGGGTTCAGGTTTAGGGTTCAGGTTTAGGGACCAGGTTTAGGGTTCAGGTTTAGGGACCAGGTTTAGGGTTCAGGTTTAGGGTTCAGGTTTAAGGTTCAGGTTTAGGGTTCAGGTTTAGGGAACAGGCTTATGGTTCAGGTTTAGAGTTCAAGTTTAGGGATGTTCAGGGATTTTCATATTTTAGCGACCGGGTTTAGAGTTCAGGTTTAGGGATAATAGGGACCAGGTTTAAGAGCCAGGTTTTGGGGTTCAGTTTAGGGACAAGATTTAGTGTTCAGGTTTTAGAGTTCAGGTTTAGGGTTTAGGTTTAGGGTTCAGGTTTAGGGTTCAGGTTTAGGGTTCAGGTTTAGGGTTCAGGTTTAGGGTTCAGGTTTAGGGTTCAGGTTTAGGAAGTTAGGGTTCAGGTTTAGGAAGTTAGGGTTCAGGTTTAGGGTTCAGGTTTAGAGTTCAGGTTTATGGTTCAGGTTTAGGAAGTTAGGGTTCAGGTTTAGGGTTCAGGTTTAGGGTTCAGGTTTAGGAAGTTAGGGTTCAGGTTTAGGGTTCAGGTTTAGGGTTCAGGTTTAGGAAGTTAGGGTTCAGGTTTAGGGTTCAGGTTTTGGAAGTTAGGGTTCAGGTTTAGGGTTCAGGTTTAGGGTTCAGGTTTAGAGTTCAGGTTTAGGAAGTTAGGGTTCAGGTTTAGGGTTCAGGTTTAGGGTTCAGGTTTAGGGTTTAGGTTTAGAGTTCAGGTTTAGAGTTCAGGTTTAGAGTTCAGGTTTAGGGTTTAGGTTTAGGGTTCAGGTTTAGGGTTCAGGTTTAGGGTTTAGGTTTAGGGTTCAGGTTTAGAGTTCAGGTTTAGGGCTTAGGTTTAGGGTTCAGGTTTAGGAAGTTAGGGTTCAGGTTTAGGGTTCAGGTTTAGGGTTCAGGTTTAGGGTTTAGGTTTAGAGTTCAGGTTTAGAGTTCAGGTTTAGAGTTCAGGTTTAGGGTTTAGGTTTAGGGTTCAGGTTTAGGGTTCAGGTTTAGGGTTCAGGTTTAGGGTTCAGGTTTAGGGTTCAGGTTTAGGGTTCAGGTTTAGGGTTCAGATTTAGGTGTTAAGCTTTGGGTTAAAGTTTAAAGGTTCCGGGTTAAAGGCTTAAGGTTAAAGGTTTAGGGTTAAAGATTTAGAGTTGAAGCTTTGGGTTCAGGTTTAGTGTTAAAATTTTAGGTTAAGAAGTTCCCAAAGTGTCAGGTTTGCAGAGCTGGCCGTGACATCGCATCGCATTGATTTCAGGTGTGGCCACGTCAAGCTCCAGCCAATCTTTTTTCGCCTGCTTGCGTTGGCTAGCGAGCCAACGTTGCTCAAAGCTCAGTTGCTATGGCGGAAAGTGAGTGATGAATTTGTTTGAACTTTTTTGAAGTGACGAAGCAAAAGAAACTAATGTACTAAATCAATTTTTTTCAGACGGTGACCTTAAATCTGCCAGAGTGATTTTCATAATGGGTGAGAATTAATCATTGATGTTTAATAGCAATTCCCCACTGAGCAATTCCCCACTGAGAAATTCCTCGTTGATAAATTCCCCATTAAGCAATTCCCCACTGAGAAATACCCCACTGAGAAATACCCCACTGAGAAATTCCCCATTAAGCAATTACCCACTGAGCAATTCCCCACTGAGCAATTCCCCGTTGAGCAATTCCCCATCAATCAATTCCCCACTGAGAAATACCCCACTCAGAAATTCCCCATTAAGCAATTCCCCATTAAGCAATTCCCCACTGAGCAATTCCCCGTTGAGCAATTCCCCGTTGAGCAATGCCCCGTTGAGAAATTCCCCATTAAGCAATTCCCCATTAAGCAATTCCCCACTGAGAAATTCCCCACTCAGAAATTCCCCATTGAGAAATTCCCCATTAAGCAATTCCCCACTGAGCAATTCCCCACTGAGCAATTCCCCGTTGAACAATTCCCCATTGACCAATTCCCCATTCAGAAATTCCCCATTAAGCTATTCCCCACTGAGCAATTTCCCATGTACCAATTCCCTGACTGGCGTCCAGGAGGCCCGGGCAGCGGCAAGGCCACCCAGTGCGAGAGGCTGGTGTCCACCTACGGCCTGACGCACCTGTCCACCGGCGAACTGCTTCGCACCGAGATCGCCCTGGGCGCGGGCTCGGCCTACCGGCTCCGGAGGACTATGCTCAATAACGACCTGGTGCCCGTGGCCGATGTCCTCCGGTTGCTAGGCAACGCGATGCGAGCCCGCCTGCTAGACAGCCCCGGCTTCCTCATCAACGGCTGCCCGAAGGACCGGGAGCAGGCCATGGCCTTCGAGATGATGCTGGTGCCCTGCCGGGTGGTCGTGTTCCTCGACGTGCCCGAAGATGTCATGTGGCAGCGGCTGATGCGGCGCGGCAGGCGGACCGATCAAGAGGAAGTTATTCAGAAAAAGATCAAGACTTTCAGAGAGAAGACCCTGTCGGTGGTGAAGTACTTCGAGAGGCAGGGCAAGCTGGTTCGGGTGAGTTCTTCAGGCTTGCTGCATTCAATACTCCTCGACTCTGTGCCTACCAACAGGTACTTGGGGGTTGTAGCCTAGTGGTTAGAGCGTCGGACTCACCACTTGAAGGTTGGGGGTTCGATTCCCGTTCTCACTGAAACAATTTGTGTCCCTAAGCAAGACACTTAACTCTGCATTGCTTCAGTTCACCCAGCTGTAAAATGGGTGCCAGCATTAGCTGGGGTAATTGAGGGTGTGTGGCGACCCCCAGTCCCTAGTCCTTGGACGGAACAGCCGTACGCAGCCTTCAGATGCGCCGCGCAATAGCTGCGGCTGAGCTGTCGGTTGCACATCTGGCCCAAATTGGGCAGGTGTAATCAATTATTATTATTGTTATTATTACTATTGTTATTATTAAGTAATGTGAAAGAATTTAACGCGAATCTTACACTCTCCGTGCTTTGGGGGTTGGTCTTTGGTGTTGGAACGGCCCTCATAAATTTCATCGCACCTTCAGGTGGACGGTACAGGCACCGTGTCCGAAGTGTTTAGCCGGGTTCGCGACGGTCTGATGAACTTTCGGCCAAAGACAGCCAGCAAGCAGGTGAAAAGGCTTTTGCTTTTTTGTTCTTTAAAGTCAGTCCAGCGACAAGTCGTGACAGTGCGTCATCGACTTCTTTTGATATAATCTCGTAGAGTTCTGTGAATGAAGCGTTGTAAGTCGTACTTGAACTTTAAGCATCTACATATCGATCCAGAAACTAAAACACGCGCTGTCTCACGACGGCCTTTGTACTGCCATTTTCAGCCCGCTAACGCCGCGAGAGGCAAGATGAGCTCCCGGGTGATGGCATTCAAGGCCGCGGTAGCGCGGCACCCAGCGGATGGCAAGGCGCACAGAGCCGCTAAGGACGCAGAGATCAAGTCCAACAAAACCAGCGACAGCATCCCGTCAAGCCCGACCAAAGGCGTGAAAGCTGGGTCCACTGACTCGTCAAGCCCGTCCCACAAGCACAAGAAGAAGCAGGCCAATCCAGGGCAGAAGCATCAAAAGCAGCACGGACATCAGAGTCAGCAAAAGTCAGACAGAGACGCCGCGAAGCACAGGGATCAGCCTTCGCCGAGGCATCGTCAAGGCAAGAAAGAGCACGAGCCAGCAGCAAAGCAGCAGACTCCAGAAAAGCAGCACCATCAAGCAGCAAAGCAGCAGACTCCTGAAAAGCAGCACCATCAAGCAGCAAAGCAGCAGACTCCAGAAAAGCAGCACCATCAAGCAGCAAAGCAAAAAACTCCCCAAAAGCAGCACCATCAAGCAGCAAAGCAGCAGACTCCCGAAAAGCATCACCAAACAGCCAAGCCGAATGCTTTCGATAAAAATCATCAGTCTAAAAAGGCTGACCAGCAGAAAATCTGAGAAGCCCTCACGCAGCACAACGGGCATTATTAGCTGAGCTGCCTGCCGTGTTATTTCTGTTGCATTTCTTCCAGAAGAGTAAATACATTTAATGCTTAAAAAGCAGATTTTGCTTTTGTTTGTTTGCGCCAAGGACGCAATTTATGAACTTTTCTCTGCCAGTGATGAATTGTATTACATTGAAGTTACTTCCGTGTCCATGTCGCTTAGCCTGTGATGCGGGAACTTGGGAAGCCGTGTGTTTTGCTGCTTGGGAAGCCGTGTGTTTTGCTGCTTGGGAAGCCGTGTGTTTTGCTGCTTGGGAAGCCGTTTGTTTTGCTGCTTGGGAAGCCGTTTGTTTTGCTGCTTGGGAATTCATGTGTTTTGCTGCTTGGGAAGCCGTGTGTTTTGCTGCTTGGGAAGTCATGTGTTTTGGTGTTTGGGAAGTAATGTGTTTTGGTGTTTGGGAAGTCATGTGTTTTATTGGTGTTTGGGAAGTCATGTGTTTTGGTGTTTGGGAAGTCATGTGTTTTGGTGTTCGGGAAGTCATGTGTTTTATTGGTGTTTGGGAAGTAATGTGTTTTGGTGTTTGGGAAGTCATGTGTTTTGGTGTTTCGGAAGTCATGTGTTTTGGTGTTTGGGAAGTAATGTGTTTTGGTGTTTGGGAAGTCATGTGTTTTATTGGTGTTTGGGAAGTCATGTGTTTTGGTGTTCGGGAAGTCATGTGTTTTATTGGTGTTTGGGAAGTCATGTGTTTTGGTGTTTGGGAAGTAATGTGTTTTGGTGTTTCGGAAGTCATGTGTTTTGGTGTTTGGGAAGTAATGTGTTTTGGTGTTTGGGAAGTCATGTGTTTTATTGGTGTTTGGGAAGTAATGTGTTTTGGTGTTTGGGAAGTCATGTGTTTTGGTGTTCGGGAAGTCATGTGTTTTATTGGTGTTTGGGAAGTCATGTGTTTTATTGGTGTTTGGGAAGTCATGTGTTTTATTGGTGTTTGGGAAGTCATGTGTTTTATTGGTGTTTGGGAAGTCATGTGTTTTATTGGTGTTTGGGAAGTCATGTGTTTTGGTGTTTGGGAAGTCATGTGTTTTGGTGTTTGGGAATTCATGTGTTTTATTGATGTTTGGGAAGTCATGTGTTTTATTGGTGTTTGGGAAGTCATGTGTTTTATTGGTGTTTGGGAAGTCATGTGTTTTGGTGTTTGGGAAGTCATGTGTTTTATTGGTGTTTGGGAAGTCATGTGTTTTGGTGTTTGGGAAGTCATGTGTTTTATTGGTATTTGGGAAGTCATGTGTTTTGGTGTCAGATGTCACTAACGGTGGAACTTTGTAAAAGTGGAAACCAACTTAAAATATTATTAAGGGTGTTGACAGTTCAATCAACTGGTTCAATTGACTTGCAAATTGCAACTTCATGTAAAAAAGCCTCTACAAGGAATGCCATTTCCATATTGTGCGGAGAAGTCGCACCCACCAATCCACTACACGTGACAACCCACTGAAAATCTATCTTATAATACGCTCGCATATTGAGCAGCAATTATAGCAACTAATTCGGGCTTATTCATACTGCACGAGCATCAGAATGCACCGAATAAACACACTAAAAATGGACTACCCGCCCGTATGTCACGGTCGCTTTATGGCTTGGGGATTGGGGAGGCTTCAGGCCTTTGAACTTGAATGAATTATTGATCTATCAGGCTGCAAAGCAGGGAGGGGGCTGCGGCTGACACTGACGTCATTAATTCCCATTGGCTTTTGTGTGGCCCGCTTGCCCAAGTCTTTGTTAAAACTTATTCTGGGACTGCAGTGTGGGGGGGGCGGCTGCGGGTCCCCTACCGACTGGACACCCACTGGAGGTCTCTTCCTCCACAATGGGGGAATGGGGGAGGGCTTACCGACATCGAACAAAGGGGGGGTATAAAAAACAGGAGTTTTGCGGAACAGAGAAGGGGGAAGGGGGGCAGATCCCAAGCCTGCCCGGACTTCCCCAATTCATGGAGCTCTAAGCTTAGAATCTGGACTGTCACTCGCGTTCTATGAACAATTTATTTAAAGATTTGAGTTTGAGGCCAAGCCAAATCACCGTTTCTTCTGCCTTTTTAATGTTGCTTTTCCAGACAGATTTTTCTCATCCCAAGATTGTCTGTGGTTGGAGGTGCCGCAACCCTGAGAAGCTGTCTCTTGGTGGGCGCCCTTTGTTCTCTTGGTGGAGATCCTGTCTCTTGGTGGAGATCCTGTCTCTTGGTGGGAGCCTTTGTCTCTTGGTGGGAGCTCCTGTCTCTTGGTGGGAGCTCCTGTCTCTTGGTGGGAGCCCTTTGTTCTCTTAGGTGGAGATCCTGTCTCTTGGTGGAGCTCCTGTCTCTTGGTAGGAGGCTAGGAGCCCTTTGTCTCTTGGTGGGAGCCCCTGTCTCTTGGTGGGAGCCCCTGTCTCTTGGTGGGAGCCCCTGTCTCTTGGTGGGAGCCCCTGTCTCTTGGTGGGAGCCCCTGTCTCTTGGTTGGAGCCCCTGTCTCTTGGTGGGAGCTCCTGTCTCTTGGTGGGCGCCCCTGTCTCTTGGTGGGTGCCCCTGTCTCTTGGTGGGTCCCCCTGTCTCTTGGTGGGAGTCCTTTGTCTCTTGGTGGGGAGATCCTGTCTCTTGGTGGGAGCCCCTGTCTCTTGGTGGGAGCCCCTGTCTCTTGGTGGGAGCCCCTGTCTCTTGGTGGGAGCCCCTGTCTCTTGGTGGGAGCCCCTGTCTCTTGGTGGGAGCCCCTGTCTCTTGGTGGGAGCCCCTGTCTCTTGGTGGGAGCCCCTGTCTCTTGGTGGGAGCCCCTGTCTCTTGGTTGGAGTCCCTGTCTCTTGGTAGGAGGCTAGGAGCCCTTTGTCTCTTGGTGGGAGCCCCTGTCTCTTGGTGGGAGCCCCTGTCTCTTGGTGGGAGCCCCTGTCTCTTGGTGGGAGCCCCTGTCTCTTGGTGGGAGCCCCTGTCTCTTGGTTGGAGTCCCTGTCTCTTGGTAGGAGGCTAGGAGCCCTTTGTCTCTTGGTGGGAGCCCATGCCCTTTATCTGATGGGGCGATGGGAGCCATGTCCAAGGCCACTGGTTAATGTAATGAAAAACAATGAGTTTCCATTCCAGTGAGATTTTCAATTTAGAACTCTTTGCTTGACCAATTCTATTTTTAGCTCTAGCTGGGCCCAAGATTACGGAGCTTAGCAGAAAGCCGCCCCAACCACCGAGCGGCCAGTCACGGAGCGGTGATGACTACTGCCCTCCAACCAGCCAACCCCTGATTCCCAGGCACCCTCTAAGTACTGAACAGAGCGCATTGCATACAGCTATGCTACCCAGTTCCGGCCCCTACTACTGTGCTATAAATGTTAAACCGATGAGAGACAAAGAGAAGTTTTCATAGCAGCTGATAAAGGATTTGCATTGCAGTCCTCGAAACACAACCGAGAATGTTTTTACCTTATCAGCCTGGCCTCATCTGTCAGCAGTTCGTGATTTAATAACATCTCAACCCGCTGCGGACTGCCGCCACCAACTGGACTGAATGCAGCAGACGAGTTTCACGAACTGCAGGGGCGGCGGCGGTCTTCGCTTGCCGCGGCTGATTCGGAGACCACTGAGCTGCCTGCTTGGAGGCGGCGAGTCCACGCTGGACTCCTCATGGGCTGCGGGACCGCCCCGCGGGTGAGTCTGTCTTGATGTCTTGTTGTCTTGGTGACCTGGAGAGTCCTCGCAGCTGGAGCGACGAGGACCTGGTGTCTTGGTTCCTTGGTGTTGTTTTAGTGTCTGCCTTGGTGCCTGTCTTAGCGTCTGTCGGTCTGTCTGTCTGTCTGTCTGTCTGTCTGTCTGTCTGTCTGTCTGTCTGTCTGTCTGTCTGTCTGTCTGTCTGTCTGTCTGTCTGTCTGTCTGTCTGTCTGTCTGTCTGTCTGTCTGTGATCTATGCTCAACTCACTCAGCCTCGCCCCAAACGCAGGGACATCCACGCACTTCGCCAGGACAGCTGGAGCTTCAGACGTGGTCTGCAGTTCAACGAGGCTCCCGAGGCTCAGCCAGTAGCTTTGGTTGCCAATGGCAACAGCAGAAGCTGCTGCGGTAGAACCGAGCAGAGAACCGTGAGTTTAAAATGCCCCGTATTTCTATGATTCGTTAAAATATGGAAATATGTTGATTATTGATTGATTAACAAAACGAATTTGACTCAACCCCCGATCCGAACCTTCCAGGTGGTGCTGAACCGCCGCGGTGCCAGCTTCGGCTTTAGCCTGGTCGGCGGCCAGCCCGTCCGGGTCGGCCGCGTCGAGCCCAGCTCGGCCGCCGAGGCTGCCGGCCTTCGGGTCGGCGACGCCATCGTGGGCGCCGCGGGCCGCATCGTCCTGGCCAGCGGCTGCGAGACTCTCGTGCGAAGAATCAGGTGGGGCTGGGCTGAAGGTTGCGGGCTGGGCTGAGGGTTGCGGGCTGGGCTGAGGGTTGCGGGCTGGGCTGAGGGTTGCGGGCTGGGCTGAGGGTTGCGGGCTGGGCTGAGGGTTGCGGGCTGGGCTGAGGGTTGCGGGCTGGGCTGAGGGTTGCGGGCTGGGCTGAGGGTTGCGGGCTGGGCTGAGGGTTGCGGGCTGGGCTGAGGGTTGCGGGCTGGGCTGAGGGTTGCGGGCTGGGCTGAGGGGTCGCGGGCTGGGCTGAGGGTTGCGGGCTGGGCTGAGGGTTGCGGGCTGGGCTGAGGGGTTGCGGGCTGGGCTGAGGGTTGCGGGCTGGGCTGAGGGGCTGCGGGCTGGGCTGAGGGGCTGCAGGCTGGGCTGGGGGGTCATGGACTGCAGGAACTTTGCTTGACTGCCGGTCAGTCTCTGGAAGCATTTATAACAAAACAGCGTGATAAACTTTGCAGAAGCGGCGGCAGCAGACTGGAGCTCCGCATTCAGCGCTGGCTGTCGAACTGCAGCAGCTGGAGCGACAACGACGAGCCAGACCGAGCGGCGCCTGACCGTGACTTCGAGGCCGACGAGGAAGACAGCGATGCCTCCAGCAGCCTCGAACTGAGCAGCCTCTATCGAGCAACGGAGGGCGCCCAGCCAATCAGAGCGAGCCAACAGACACAAGCAATGTACTATCCGTTTAGACCTCTACCAAGCCAGCCAATCAGAGCGATGAATCCGGAGCAGGCCAGGCTCTATCCGCCCGCTGAAGCAGCGCACCAAGGCTTCCAGCCATACCAAAACCAACAGTGTCATCAACCAAACAGAAGCCAGGAAATGCATCAGCCAATCAGAAGCCAGGAAATGCACCAGCCAATCAGAAGCCACGAAATGCACCAGCCAATCAGAAACCACGAAATGCATAAGCCAATTAGAAGTCAGGAAATTTATCAGCCAATTGGAAGCCAGGAAATGCATCAGCCAATCAGAAACCAGGAAATGCATCAGCCAATCATAAGCCAGGAAATGCATCAGCCAATCATAAGCCAGGAAATGCATCAGCCAATCAGAAGTCAGGAAATTCATCAGCCAATTGGAAGCCAGGAAATGCACCAGCCAATCAGAAGTCAGGAAATGCATCAGCCAATGCGAAGCCAGGAAACGCATCAGCCAATCAGAAGTCAGGAAATTCATCAGCCAATAAGAAGCCAGGAAATGCATCAGCCAATCAGAGCTACAGAAAACAGGTTACGGCCAATCAGTTTCCAGGATTATCGCCAGGCCATCAGACTTAGTCAGTACGAATTCCAGCCAATCAGGACTCAAGACAACCGCCAGCCAATCGGACGGCAGCAGAGTCATCAGTCAAAAGTCGCCGCACCAAAACCGAGCTTCCAGCCAATCAGAATTCAGGAAGAATTACAGCAGCCAGTCACATCGTCAGCGGAACACAGCTTCCAGCCAATCAGATCTTCGGTGCAGAGGCCGCAGCCAATCAGAGGCCAGGAAGGGCAGGCGCAAAGGGGCTGGCTGCGCCAGCAGAGCTTCCTGCAGGCGACCGGTGCCTGCCAGGCCGCCTCACCGCAGTCTAGCGATTCGTCCTCGCCGCGGGCCAGCCCGGGCGGCGAGTCCAGCAGCTCCGGCGTCTCCTCCACGGCTGCAGCTGGCGGCGGGAAGCGCGGGCAGGCGCCAACGCCAAGCGACATCCTGGAGGCCGGCAGTCCAGTTTTGTCCAGCCGGCTGCAGTGGCACCGGCAGCGTCCGGGCGGCTGCCGGGCTCAGGCGCTGCTGCTGCCGCGGCTGCTGATGCTGGCCCGGCTGGACTCCGTCGAAGGCGACGGTGACATCCGGGATGTCAGCCACGACGGAGGCGACCACGGCAGCGACGTCGGGGTTTTTCGTCTGGCCGACTGCGTCCGGGCGGAGTTCGACTTTGCGCACAACAGCCGGCTGATGCGGCTGAGCTTCCGGCGAGACGCCGGGGAAGAGGCGGCGGAGGCGGCACCGCGGCAGCGACAGCAGCAGACGAGGCCGGTCATCCTGGAGGCGCCGTGCGGCCTCGTCAAGGAGCGGTGGCGCCGGAGCCTCGGGCCGCTGCTTGCCTCAGCTGGCAAAAGTTCAGGTTTGAATTGACTGATTTGCTCATTGTAAATTCCGAGTTTCTGCCATTGGTGCACCAGTTTGTGTTCATTCACGAATGCACTCGCTGTGTCTTGAATCTCTAGCTATCGTTAAGCTTGAGCATTGTAACTTTATTGAGTCTTGAGCACTGTCACTTTTTTGAGTCTTGAGCACTGTCACTTTATTGAGTCTTGAGCACTGTCACTTTATTGATTTTTGAGCACTGTCACTTTATTGATTTTTGAGCACTGTCACTTTATTGATTTTTGAGCACTGTCACTTTATTGATTTTTGAGCACTGTCACTTTATTGATTTTTGAGCACTGTCACTTTCTTGATTTTTGAGCACTGTCAATTTATTGATTTTTGAGCACTGTCACTTTATTGATTTTTGAGCACTGTCACTTTATTGATTCTTGAGCACTGTCAATGTTTCGAAAGTTTTTAACGGTTTTGCTCTACAAGCATATTATTACGAACTGGTTTCCTAGTTCAAGTAGTAGCTCGTGTTTATTGTACATTTCTAGAAGTTTCCTGCAATCTTTAACTTCCTTCCTCGGTTCCGAGGCGTCACCGGAATGCCTTCCGAATGTACAGCCGAGTTTCAGCCTGTTCCCGTGCTCAAATGATTCTGCAATATCTCATATAAGCTGCAACCTCAGACATGGTGCATGAATTTTTCCCAGTTGATGTCTATTTTAATGGCTCATTCTAGAGGTTGTATTTTGTTGTAACCTACTTTTTTATAAATACTGGCGTGCTCAGTGAATGTTTGTATTCCTATTTTTCATTCAACAGTTGTGCCACTGTCGTTGAAGCAAGAAAAAATTTTCTGCTTCTAGAAGAGTTTTTCTTAGTGCTTCTTGTCAATAGCCTCACTTCGAATTTGAAACTTTTTCATGCAAGTGTTCTCAATCTTGACTTATTAATTGCTTAGATGGATAGATAGATAGATAGATAGATAGATAGATAGATAGATAGATAGATAGATAGATAGATAGATAGATAGATAGATAGATAGATAGATAGATAGGCAGATAGATAGATAGATAGATAGATAGATAGATAGATAGATAGATAGATAGATAGATAGATAGATAGATAGATAGATAGATAGATAGATAGATAGATAGATAGATAGATAGATAGATAGATAGATAGATAGATAGATAGATAGATAGATAGATAGATAGATAGATAGATAGATAGATAGATAGATAGATAGATAGATAGATAGATAGATAGATAGATAGATAGATAGATAGATAGATAGATAGATAGATAGATAGATAGATAGATAGATAGATAGATAGATTTTGACTTGACTTAGCTGCAGGGCTGTCCCGGAGGGGACACAGCGGGGAAGGCGCGGGCGCCCATTCCGCTAGTCCCTGAACGGCCGACGCGTCGCTATGGACGGAGGGTTGGCGCCGCCCAGGGAGGTCCCCCAGTGTCGCCAACAGCTATGGTGCTCTCTGGAAAGGAGAGTTCAGCCCTGCGGGTGGCCCGAAGGTAGCGCATGAGCTGATTAAAGTTTTCGGGTTTGCACGCTTCAGTAATAGATGTGTGTGGCCCGAGGTAAGTGAGTCTGGCCCGCGTGAAGGCGGGACAGATGCTGACGAAATGCTCAGCGGTTTCGTCACCTGAGTTGCAGAAACTACAGGTGGCGTTGGTGGCGTTGCCCTGCAGGTACTGGTGCCTGGAGAAGCAGCCGTGACCAGAGAGGGTCATGGTGGCAGCCCGGATGTCTCTGCGCGAGAGGCGCAAGAGGAGCTTCCGGAGCTGGTGAGAGGGCTGAGGGACAGCGCCTCTGGATTGCCTGCAGTTCGTGCGGTTCGCCCAAGTCGAGCGGTGCTGAGTCCTGATCCACGCTTTGATGCGCGAGTCGATGACACAGCCAGGAATCGGGACAAGAGGTTCGGGGCCGAGAGAGGAGCCGGAGGCACCAACTTTTGCAAGGGTGTCAGCCAACTCATTTCCTCGGATCCCCACATGCCCCGGAACCCACTTAAGGGTAATTTTGTTGGCGGAACCCAACACGTTGAGGAGTTTGATACAGTCGAGGACTGTAGCAGAGTTGGTGCTGCAGCCACTGATGGCGTGCAAGGCAGCTTGGCTGTCCGAATGGAAAATGATGTTCTTACCAGTAACGCCAGTGGCGAGAAGCTCTGCAGTGCAGGAGCTGATGGCCAGAACTTCATTTTGGAAAACACTGGAGTTGACCCCAGTGTATTGAGCGTGGGTAGCGATGACCCTCCCGTTCAGAAAGATTCCAACACCAAAGCCGGTGTTGGCTGACTGCTTAGAACCGTCGGTGTAGCAATGAAGCTCACCAGGGTTCCATTGGTCATTGATGTTATCGCGCGAGTCGATAGCACGGAGTAGCGCTGTCTCAGGTTGAGCGTTGAGGCAATGCCATCGGTGAAGACGCGATTGGCCTGACACTCGTTGAGAAAGTTGAGGCACAGATCGCTATGCGGGACAAGGTTCCGCTTAGCAGGTGCTCTCATGTAAATGAATTTGACGCCGGCATCTATTAGACGCCGCGTCGTTCTAGCCGCCTCACCCCTGATGAAGAGGTCAAGAGGCGGAAGATTAAGGAAGGCCCCCATGCCAGCAAAGGGCGTGGACCTGGTGGCGTTGCAGATGAGCCTACACGCTCTGCCTTGGATCGTGTTGAGCAGGTCTGCATGGCTTTTGACCTGGGCAGCGCTAACCCAGACAACAGAGGCGTACGTAATGGCAGGTCTAACTACGGAAGTATAGATCCACCAAAGCCGCTTTGGGGATAGACCCCAAGAAGTGCCAAGTGCTCGTCGGAGCTGGGCCAGGATGGCTGAGGCACGCTTGGCTTTTGCTTTCACGTGGAAGGACCAGTTGAGCCGGTGGTCAAGTATGACCCCGAGACATCTGGTCTGGTGCGCGAAGGCAATATCTCTGCCGTAGAGCTGCAGAGGACGTATGTTCCAGCGTAGTCTGCTGGTAAACATAATGGCAACGGTTTTGTGCTCAGAGAGTTCCAGACCATTGTCATTGGCCCAGGATTCTGCTTTGCGGATAAAGCTCTGCATCAGATCCCTGAGCGTGCTGGGAGACGGTCCTGCCACAATGGCCGTGACGTCATCAGCATACCCGACTTTGAAGACGGGGTCGGGTCGGGAGTCGCTCAGAAGAGCGTCCATGACCAGGTTCCAGAGCGTCGGGGTGAGGACTCCGCCTTGGGGTCCACCCTTACAGACTCTGGTGGAGGCAGTTTGCCCAAGAAGTTGGGCAGTGACCGTACGGTTGGAGATCATGTACATGATCCACCGTATGAGGGTAGCATGAGCTTTGCGATTTTGAAGGGCCCTCTGAAACGCTTCAAAGATAACGTTGTCGAAGGCGCCAACAATGTCAAGAAAGAGAGCCAGGGCGTAACCGTCACCCAGTACCGCCCTTTCAATCTTCTCGACAATCGCATGCAGGGCGCTGTCAGTCGACCTCCCGGTACGGAAGGCGTGCTGATTATTGCTGAGGGGCATCGCTGTCAGCTCGCAGGACAGCAGCCGCCAGAGAATAAGCCTCTCAGTGAGCTTAAGCATTGCTGACGTTAAGCTAATAGGCCGGAAGGCCTTGACGCTTTGGTAGTCACCCTTCCCAGGTTTGGGAATAAAGACTACCCGAGCTTCAGTCCAGCATTTGGGAACGTATCCCAGCTGGATAGAGGCCCGCATAAGATTGCGGGTGAGTCTCAGGAACGAGGGTATCTTGGCTGCTTCACGAAGGAGAACAGGGTAGATACCATCAGGTCCAGGAGATTTGAAGGGTTTGAAGGTTCTGACCGCACGAGCGATTAGGTCTTCAGTGACAATGCTCGCCGCTAGGGTGGCTCCATCCATCGAATGGTTGGGCTCCGGTCTAGCAGTAGGTACCCTCGGGAAGAATGTACTAAGCATATGCTGAAGCACTTCTTCAGGGTCTTTAGTAAGGGAGCCATCATCTTTTTTGATCATGGCTAATTTGGACATTTTGTCCATTGTAAGGGCCTTGACAAGCCTAGAAGTAGGTCTGTCTTGATCCAATTCATTGCAGAATTGGCGCCACTTACATTCCTTGGCCTTGCGCACTTCAGATTTGAAATTGCGGGAGGCTTGCCGGAAAAGCTCCATGTCCTCCGGGTTTCCGGTCTTCATGGCACGGCGATGAAGGCTTTTGGCCTTCCGCCTGAGTTTCCCCAGCTCCGGGTTCCACCACGGCGCCGAGGTCTTGCCTTTGTAGGCGCGAGCAGGACAAGCCGCTTCGTAGGCTTCAATAATGCAACCTGTCAGCGTCTCAGCCATATGATCCACATCCTCGCAGGTCTCAATCGGACGTAAGTCCGTGAGTTCCTGCAGGTGCAGATCAAGGGCAGCCTTGTAGGCCGCCCAATCAGTGTTGCGGATATTGCGTCTCCAAGTGATCGGAGACTGGGTTTTAGTGTCCGCGATGTTAAAGGCGATAAAGCAGTGGTCAGACAGGGAGGGCTCCTCAGACCAGACTCTCCACTCCTCAACTCTGTCAAAGAGTCTTGGGGTAACGAGTGTGGCGTCGAGGACCTCGGTCCATCTGCCATTATTCAAGGTAGGAGTGCTGCCGCGGTTGCAGAGCATGAGGTTTGTGTTAGAGATGAGGGCCAGAAGCTCCTCTCCTCTAGTGTTGGTATCTTTGCTGCCCCAGTGCTTGTGGTGCGCGTTGAGGTCGCCCCTAAGCACAGCTCAGCGTTCTGGGACTCGCAGTACTGCGCGAGGCGCAGTAAACTCTCAGGAGCAGGGTCTCTGTCGCCTGGGATATAAACCGAGGCAACAAGACACGTACGCTGAGAGAAATGATTAGATTGGATGACGCAAAGGTCTCCATCAGAGAGATCTGTCCTCAGCCAAGCCTGGAGATGGCTAGCAGCGAGGATAGCCGCTCTAGGGCGGCTGTTCCCCGGGCCACACACATAAAAATCAGAGTAGCCAGAGGGAATGTTGGGCAACTTACCGTTGCGCATCCAGGGTTCCTGGATCAGGATGAGGCCTGGCCTGTACAGCTCAGCAATCTTCATCAGATTTACTGACGCAGATACGCAATGCTGTAAATTAATTTGCAGACAGAATGTCGCTCTTTTGGCAGCGTGGAGCTTAGTCATACTGTATTAAATGCAATTTCTGGCTAGAGCCCAGGGCCATCAAGGAGACTTGGACAACAGATGGTCCTCGTCCCAGGCCGCTGGGGCTTGACTGGGAGATGGGAGTTGGTCGACGTCCATGGCCTCCTCACCCCCACCGCCCCCCCCAGCAGAGTCCTCAGGCTCCGATGACAGGATGGAGGAAGCTTCCTCACCTGCATCTTTACCTTCAGACCCCACCAGGGTGGCCGAGGAGAGCTCGGATTCCGAAGACCCGGCCTCGTCCTCAACTCCTTCTCCGACTGGCAGGTTTGGTTCCCGGGGCTTGGCCGGAGCCGTTACCGCGGTCGCCGAACTGCTGCTAGCAGAGGGGCGAGATGCAGCTCCGGCTTTGGGATCGGCTTGCGCCTTTCCTTGGGCCTTAGACTGCGCCCCGCTCTTGCCGGAGATGCCGGGGTTGGCAGTAGCCTTCCCTTTGGCAGACTTTCCTCGACGCATCTTGAGCTTGAGGGCACCCAGCTGGAAAGAGGATCCATTAGGGTACCGACTCGCCCAAGTGCTGGAAAGGCCGAGGACAATTGAGTTGCCCGTCTCCCCCCTGCGGACTTTACGGTGATACACCAGTCAACTAGCAGGGAGGTCGGGGTTCAGACGCAGTAGGACCCGGCGAATAACGTCTGGTCCAGCTGCGGTGCTCTTAGCAGGGACGAAAACCACATAGGGTATCGTCTTTGGACGCTGGCCCTCGCAAAGAAAAAGAGCTCCGCCAAGGTCAGCATCCAAGGAGACCGTTGGTAGCCGCTGGAGCAGCTGCCGAGCGTCCTCCTCGCTGCTAGAAGCAATAAGAACGAATGTGCTTCGCAGCACCATCCGCTCAATGCCGATGGAGATTCCCTCCTCGACAGTCAGCCCAATCAGATAGGAGTCAACAGCACTACACACTTTTTGAAGCTGATCAGTGGTCCAGTCCTGGTCGCGACCTTGGATGATCACTCCCGGGATTTTGGCCTTGGCCTTCGCCGCAAAGGTAGCTCCCGAAGGAACCTCCTTGTTGGCAGTGGCCATTTGTTGCGCCGTGGTTTCGGCCTCAGCAGCCGCAGCAGCATCTCCAGGGAGCGCCGCCGCTGAACTACCGGAGCTTCCACCGGCCGGCCCGTCTGGTTGCCTTGGGACGGCAGTCGCTTCAGCATCCATGGTGGACGCCGCCGCTTTGGCCCCCGCAGCTCCCTTCTTGGCCTGCCTTTTGGCGCGTTGTATAGCGCGTTTGCGCTCAAGCCGAGCCCGCTGAGCTTCATCGGATCTGCCAGATTTGGCCGGTCCTTTAGGCTCAGAGCTCGCGGTTCCCTTAGATCCACCAGCGGAGCTGGCAGGTCTTTGGGTATTATGAGCTCCATGTCCTCCGGGTTTCCGGTCTTCATGGCACGGCGATGAAGGCTTTTGGCCTTCCGCCTGAGTTTCCCCAGCTCCGGGTTCCACCACGGCGCCGAGGTCTTGCCTTTGTAGGCGCGAGCAGGACAAGCCGCTTCGTAGGCTTCAATAATGCAACCTGTCAGCGTCTCAGCCATATGATCCACATCCTCGCAGGTCTCAATCGGACGTAAGTCCGTGAGTTCCTGCAGGTGCAGATCAAGGGCAGCCTTGTAGGCCGCCCAATCAGTGTTGCGGATATTGCGTCTCCAAGTGATCGGAGACTGGGTTTTAGTGTCCGCGATGTTAAAGGCGATAAAGCAGTGGTCAGACAGGGAGGGCTCCTCAGACCAGACTCTCCACTCCTCAACTCTGTCAAAGAGTCTTGGGGTAACGAGTGTGGCGTCGAGGACCTCGGTCCATCTGCCATTATTCAAGGTAGGAGTGCTGCCGCGGTTGCAGAGCATGAGGTTTGTGTTAGAGATGAGGGCCAGAAGCTCCTCTCCTCTAGTGTTGGTATCTTTGCTGCCCCAGTGCTTGTGGTGCGCGTTGAGGTCGCCCCCTAAGCACAGCTCAGCGTTCTGGGACTCGCAGTACTGCGCGAGGCGCAGTAAACTCTCAGGAGCAGGGTCTCTGTCGCCTGGGATATAAACCGAGGCAACAAGACACGTACGCTGAGAGAAATGATTAGATTGGATGACGCAAAGGTCTCCATCAGAGAGATCTGTCCTCAGCCAAGCCTGGAGATGGCTAGCAGCGAGGATAGCCGCTCTAGGGCGGCTGTTCCCCGGGCCACACACATAAAAATCAGAGTAGCCAGAGGGAATGTTGGGCAACTTACCGTTGCGCATCCAGGGTTCCTGGATCAGGATGAGGCCTGGCCTGTACAGCTCAGCAATCTTCATCAGATTTACTGACGCAGATACGCAATGCTGTAAATTAATTTGCAGACAGAATGTCGCTCTTTTGGCAGCGTGGAGCTTAGTCATACTGTATTAAATGCAATTTCTGGCTAGAGCCCAGGGCCATCAAGGAGACTTGGACAACAGATGGTCCTCGTCCCAGGCCGCTGGGGCTTGACTGGGAGATGGGAGTTGGTCGACGTCCATGGCCTCCTCACCCCCACCGCCCCCCCCAGCAGAGTCCTCAGGCTCCGATGACAGGATGGAGGAAGCTTCCTCACCTGCATCTTTACCTTCAGACCCCACCAGGGTGGCCGAGGAGAGCTCGGATTCCGAAGACCCGGCCTCGTCCTCAACTCCTTCTCCGACTGGCAGGTTTGGTTCCCGGGGCTTGGCCGGAGCCGTTACCGCGGTCGCCGAACTGCTGCTAGCAGAGGGGCGAGATGCAGCTCCGGCTTTGGGATCGGCTTGCGCCTTTCCTTGGGCCTTAGACTGCGCCCCGCTCTTGCCGGAGATGCCGGGGTTGGCAGTAGCCTTCCCTTTGGCAGACTTTCCTCGACGCATCTTGAGCTTGAGGGCACCCAGCTGGAAAGAGGATCCATTAGGGTACCGACTCGCCCAAGTGCTGGAAAGGCCGAGGACAATTGAGTTGCCCGTCTCCCCCCTGCGGACTTTACGGTGATACACCAGTCAACTAGCAGGGAGGTCGGGGTTCAGACGCAGTAGGACCCGGCGAATAACGTCTGGTCCAGCTGCGGTGCTCTTAGCAGGGACGAAAACCACATAGGGTATCGTCTTTGGACGCTGGCCCTCGCAAAGAAAAAGAGCTCCGCCAAGGTCAGCATCCAAGGAGACCGTTGGTAGCCGCTGGAGCAGCTGCCGAGCGTCCTCCTCGCTGCTAGAAGCAATAAGAACGAATGTGCTTCGCAGCACCATCCGCTCAATGCCGATGGAGATTCCCTCCTCGACAGTCAGCCCAATCAGATAGGAGTCAACAGCACTCCACACTTTTTGAAGCTGATCAGTGGTCCAGTCCTGGTCGCGACCTTGGATGATCACTCCCGGGATTTTGGCCTTGGCCTTCGCCGCAAAGGTAGCTCCCGAAGGAACCTCCTTGTTGGCAGTGGCCATTTGTTGCGCCGTGGTTTCGGCCTCAGCAGCCGCAGCAGCATCTCCAGGGAGCGCCGCCGCTGAACTACCGGAGCTTCCACCGGCCGGCCCGTCTGGTTGCCTTGGGACGGCAGTCGCTTCAGCATCCATGGTGGACGCCGCCGCTTTGGCCCCCGCAGCTCCCTTCTTGGCCTGCCTTTTGGCGCGTTGTATAGCGCGTTTGCGCTCAAGCCGAGCCCGCTGAGCTTCATCGGATCTGCCAGATTTGGCCGGTCCTTTAGGCTCAGAGCTCGCGGTTCCCTTAGATCCACCAGCGGAGCTGGCAGGTCTTTGGGTATTATGAGTTTGGTAGCTCTGGTCAGATCTGCCAGCAGAGCCAGCCGGTCCCTCCTTTGCCACAGTTGAATCAGTCGGTTGGGATCTGCCAGCAGGGCCGGCCGGTCCTTCGGACTGAGGTTGGGGTTTAGAAGGGTCCCCGTCCCTAGAAAAAGCTTTGTTATCCATAATCGGCTCGAAGGCCATGATAAAAGGTGTGTGGGCTACCCTCAAAGGGGCGCGGTACCCACCCGGCCGCTCCACCTGACCGGGCAGTAGGCCAATAGCACCCTCAAGGCTGGCCCGACACCAGGAGGGGGACCGCTCGCGACCGGACTACTCCCCGGCCTTCCAGCCCATCGGCACGGTCAACACCTTAGGCATTAGAGAGTACGTTGAGCAGTACCACGGCCTGCAGGTTGGCGAGCCAGACCCGCATACCCAAATTCGGCCGAAGCCACTGGATAGGGTCGCCAGCGCCGGAGCCCAGTCTGTCCAGCAGCCCTAGGGACTGCCTTGAACACACGCGGGGACGAGTACCCTGGGTCGACTTGCGAGACAGCGTGGGGGGGTCTGCGGCTGCCAGAGGCAAATAGAGGGTGCAGACCTCCCACCAGCCTTGACCTGCTGAAGATAGGGGCAGGCGTGAAGCATCGCAGACCTTAGCCCATGGGCCTAATCCGTCTCATACTTCACTGGCATGCTGAATACGCCTTGAATTGACTGATTTGCTCATTGTAAATTCCGAGTTTCTGCCATTGGTGCACCAGTTTGTGTTCATTCACGAATGCACTCGCTGTGTCTTGAATCTCTAGCTATCGTTAAGCTTGAGCACTGTAACTTTATTGAGTCTTGAGCACTGTCACTTTTTTGAGTCTTGAGCACTGTCACTTTATTGATTTTTGAGCACTGTCACTTTATTGATTTTTGAGCACTGTCACTTTATTGATTTTTGAGCACTGTCACTTTCTTGATTTTTGAGCACTGTCAATTTATTGATTTTTGAGCACTGTCACTTTATTGATTTTTGAGCACTGTCACTTTATTGATTCTTGAGCACTGTCAATGTTTCGAAAGTTTTTAACGGTTTTGCTCTACAAGCATATTATTACGAACTGGTTTCCTAGTTCAAGTAGTAGCTCGTGTTTATTGTACATTTCTAGAAGTTTCCTGCAATCTTTAACTTCCTTCCTCGGTTCCGAGGCGTCACCGGAATGCCTTCCGAATGTACAGCCGAGTTTCAGCCTGTTCCCGTGCTCAAATGATTCTGCAATATCTCATATAAGCTGCAACCTCAGACATGGTGCATGAATTTTTCCCAGTTGATGTCTATTTTAATGGCTCATTCTAGAGGTTGTATTTTGTTGTAACCTACTTTTTTATAAATACTGGCGTGCTCAGTGAATGTTTGTATTCCTATTTTTCATTCAACAGTTGTGCCACTGTCGTTGAAGCAAGAAATAATTTTCTGCTTCTAGAAGAGTTTTACTTAGTGCTTCTTGTCAATAGCGTCACTTCAAATTTGAAACTTTATCATGCAAGTGTTCTCAATCTTGACTTATTAACTGCCTAGATGGATAGATAAATAGATAGATAGATAGATAGATAGATAGATAGATAGAAAGATAGATAGATAGATAGATAGATAGATAGATAGATAGATAGATAGATAGATAGATAGATAGATAGATAGATAGATAGATAGATAGATAGATAGATAGATAGATAGATAGATAGATAGATAGATAGATAGATAGATAGATAGATAGATAGATAGATAGATAGATAGACACTCAGAGATCTGTGACAGATAGCATACATGTTCTAAAGAAATACAGAAGCCCAAAGGCCCCAGGCAGCTCCCACGGCAGTCAGTGCATCTGTCTGTTCTGTGATGGAGAGCAAAACCAATAAATATATCGTCAGTCGTCACGGAAACCATCTCAATCTGTTTCTCTGGGTTTTTTCCAGACGATTAACCATTAATTACCTGAGCGCATCGGCTGCTCAAAGCGGTCCTCATTAATTAATAATGGCAATCCTGCACTCGTGCAGTCTGCTGAGATGCTCCCCTCAGCATCAAATTGAAATCCCATGAAATCCCCTCTGTTATGCCGGTACAAAAAGCGACGGCCAGGCCCTGAAATCAGTCCGCAGTTCTTGCAATTCAGTACGGAGTTAGGCTGAACCAGGTGGAATCGTTATGTCCACGAACTACAACCAGCCAGGGTCCGGAGTTCGAATCCGCAACGAGATGCAGCCTATATTGCTTGCACCGGACGGTAAGAGGTCGATAATCCATATACTAAAAATTGCTGAGATGTCAAGACTTGCTGGGGGAATTACCGAGATGTAAAGGCTTACGGGGGGAATTGCTGAGATGGCAAGTCTTGGGGGGAATTGCTAAGATATAACGGCTGAGGTCAGAAGCTACACGTAGTTTATTAAAAAAATTATTACATTCTTTGTTTGCTCCCTAACGGGGGGCGCAGATTGCTAGTCCATATACTAAAAATGGTTTGTCGGTATGTCTGTCGGTATGTGATCTTTCAATGGTTGAGCAAGTGCCATTTAATTTGAAATCACTCCAGGTTACATTCCGAACTCCATCGTGAGGGGTCTGGCTCAGCAGGCTGGCCCGAGCGTCTCCACTGAGCTTGACGAGGCCCAGCGACCGGTAAGGGGTCTGGTGGCTGTCTGGCTGTCTCTCGGTTGGGTCGGGGGGGGGGCTGCAGACACTGCCGCAATTCAAGGCAATAGCCAACCCGCAGTCAGTGAGGAGGCAGTCAGGCCCATTCAGCTGACCGCTGAGCTTTGAGACAGTGCGTACATGTTCAGCGGCCCTGACTTGCTAATTGTCAGAAATGTACACTTTTATTAGAGGCAAGAGCTGTGTGCACCCTGGCGCACTTTAAGCGACATTGTCACACAACCGGCGAGAGGCATTGCTGCCCATTCCGCCGACTCCCCTGAGCAGGCACACAAGTACGCGGATATGTACGCAGTCACACGCACAAGCACAAACTCACACAGGAGTGTACAGCGGTCCTAACTTTATTTATCGTTAGGCATGTATACTTCACTGCGCCTTGGAGGTTGGTCCTTAAGGCCGGGTTAATTGCATGAGCAGAGCCAAGCCGAGATCCCAATTCAGCCCCAAATGAATGTGACTGCACTTGGAATCGAGCCTGGGCCGCTGGCACATCAGAGCGCCGCGCCAGACCGCTGGGCTACGGCATGTACACTCTCGGTGCCTGGCGGTTGGCCCTCATGGGCGTGAGTCGTTTGACAAGCCCCAAATTAATACATGGCCCCTCACGGAATCAAAATCTGATGCTTAGGGCCAAGGCTGGTAATGTGTAGCGTCGTTCAGATGCAGTCCTTGCTTTCCTACTAGCACTTGGCACTGACACCCGATTCGCAGTCCAGACGCTACGGCCTGTTTGATGAAGCCGCCATTGCGGAGGCTGTGCAGCTGGGCGTGAGCAGCTTTGAGACGCCGACTTCAACGCAGCGGCAGCAGCCGCAGCGGCTCCTGGCAGGCCGTCGAAGACGTCAGGCAGCGGCGGGAGCGGCAGTAGCGGGCTCCTCCTGGGACGTCGACAATGGCGACATCAACGACGATGCCGGAGTGAACTTCGATGGGGAAGCTGCGACTGCCGTGGCCGGGGGAGAGGCGGCAGCAGCGAAGTCAAAGGCTTCAAGGAAATCCGTCAGCTTTCAAGGCGACCCCGACGCTTCGAAGACATCGAAGACAAAAGCGTCGAAGAAGGAAAGCCGGAAGAAACGCGGCGGCGTCCGACAGCGGGCCGGCGGCGGCGGCCAGTCGAAGCGCGCCAGCCGTCGGGGCCTTCACAGCGGCGGCCGGCATCCGCGGTCTTCGACGACTGCAGCGGGGCTGCCGCTCAGCGATTCCGACCAGGACGACTTTGCAGTTTTGACCGAGGACCGAGTTCCGACATCGATGGCTGCGGCTGCCGATGTCGCTTTTGAAGCGATTTCACCTCCGGCCCTGGAGAGATGAATCAAGTTGGCAGCTGCTTGGGAAGCAGTGAAGCTGGGAATTCCTGGAGTCTGCTGCGGGAGATTCTGTCGGAGCGCTGGTTCACTCTGGAGGCGACGCCGCCAGTCAAGGAGCTGGTGACGAGAGGCCTTCTGAGACTGATGCGGGACACCGACAAGCAGGAGGATCATGAGGCCATGTGCGACAGGGTTCGGGATGTCAAGCAGTGAGTCTTCGAATTGCATCCCAGATCCTAGATCCCAGATCCTAGATCCCAGATCCTAGATCCCAGATCCTAGATCCCAGATCCTAGATCCCAGATCCTAGATCCCAGATCCTAGATCCCAGATCCTAGATCCCAGATCCTAGATCCCAGATCCTAGATCCCAGATCCTAGATCCCAGATCCTAGATCCCAGATCCTAGATCCCAGATCCTAGATCCCAGATCCTAGATCCCAGATCCTAGATCCCAGATCCTAGATCCCAGATCCTAGATCCCAGATCCTAGATCCCAGATCCTAGATCCCAGATCCTAGATCCCAGATCCTAGATCCCAGATCCTAGATCCCAGATCCTAGATCCCAGATCCTAGATCCCAGATCCTAGATCCCAGATCCTAGATCCCAGATCCTAGATCCCAGATCCTAGATCCCAGATCCTAGATCCCAGATCCTAGATCCCAGATCCTAGATCCCAGATCCTAGATCCCAGATCCTAGATCCCAGATCCTAGATCCCAGATCCTAGATCCCAGATCCTAGATCCCAGATCCTAGATCCCAGATCCTAGATCCCAGATCCTAGATCCCAGATCCTAGATCCCAGATCCTAGATCCCAGATCCTAGATCCCAGATCCTAGATCCCAGATCCTAGATCCCAGATCCTAGATCCCAGATCCTAGATCCCAGATCCTAGATCCCAGATCCTAGATCCCAGATCCTAGATCCCAGATCCTAGATCCCAGATCCTAGATCCCAGATCCTAGATCCCAGATCCTAGATCCCAGATCCTAGATCCCAGATCCTAGATCCCAGATCCTAGATCCCAGATCCTAGATCCCAGATCCTAGATCCCAGATCCTAGATCCCAGATCCTAGATCCCAGATCCTAGATCCCAGATCCTAGATCCCAGATCCTAGATCCCAGATCCTAGATCCCAGATCCTAGATCCCAGATCCTAGATCCCAGATCCTAGATCCCAGATCCTAGATCCCAGATCCTAGATCCCAGATCCTAGATCCCAGATCCTAGATCCCAGATCCTAGACCCCATTGAAACCCGCAGTCAGCTGGATTTCGGTCAGCACCTGCAGCACTCGGTGCTAACGGAGGTCTTCACTCAGCTGGCCGCCGTCACAGAGCTGGAACTCCTGGCCGATGGCGCTGATGAGGCCAGGCGCCGGCTGAGCCTTGCCAAGGCTGACCACCTGCGCCGACTTCTCGAAGATTTGGGCGCCTCCGAGGAAGTCGATGTCGGCATCACGGTGTCGACTGCCATGGCGGCGTCCACGGAGTCAGGCTACGCCAGTCTGCAGGCTCCGACCAGGGAGGTCACGGTGGCGGCGGTGGCGATGACGGCTGCAGGACATCGCCAGCACCAGCAGGCCCAGCTGCTGGACGCTCTGAGCGAAGAACGGCGGAGCCTCCGGGACATCGAGGCTGCCGCGGCCGCCCTCAGCATCGAAAGGGACTCTGCTGAAGAATCCGCGGTTGCCTTCGACACCGCTGCCGCATCTGACTCTCCTGCCGCTGCCACCGCCGCCGCCGCCGCTGCCG
The DNA here is from genome assembly GCA_002269645.1 of Macrostomum lignano. Taxonomy (NCBI): domain Eukaryota; kingdom Metazoa; phylum Platyhelminthes; family Macrostomidae; genus Macrostomum; species Macrostomum lignano. Next base: position 27,920 of record NIVC01001915.1, on the reverse strand, counting down.
CTCCTGCAGCCTTCGCGCAGTTCAGCGGAGCCACCATGGGAGCCGGAGGGCGAGTCACTCCAGCCAGCGCTGTCTACGCGAACGAGTCGGTGAGAGAGGGAGTGGCTGTTCTACTCGCATATTTCTACTGTTAGTAGGCTGAATCAGCTGTGGTAAAAAAATTTTGTTTCTCTTCTCAGAAGAATTCGCCGCGGGTGGCGGAGCTGCAGCGCGACAACCAGCGCGCAGCTGCTGGAGGCGCCGATGTTTACGAGTAAGAAGCTTTGCTTAGTGTATCCACACACCCAGGTCTCGCCAGGTCCTCTCCATAGACTCCCACTAGTCTTGTCTCAGTCTCACCCCAGTCACATACCAGTCTCACCCTAGTCTCACCCCAGTCTCACCCGTCTCACCGCAGTCTCGTCCAGTCTCACCCTAGTCTCACCCTAGTCACACCCCAGTCTCATTCAGTCTCACCCTAGTCTCACCGCAGTCTCATTCAGTCTCGACCATCTCACCTGTCTCACTCAGTCTTACCTAATCTCATCCTAGTTACATCCAGTTTCATCTTAGCCTTGCCCAGTCTCACACAGTCTCACCCCAGTCTCATCAAGTCTCACCCCAGTCTCATCAAGTCTCACCCCAGTATCATCCAATCTCACCCTAGTCTTGCCCAGTCTCACCCCAGTATCATCCAGTCTCACCCTAGTCTTGCTCAGTCTCAGCCTAGTCTCATCCAGTGTCAGATTCAGCCTCATCAAGTTGACAATTCACTACTCAAAACATCGAACAGTTTATTAGGCTAGACCGAGCTCTGTCTCTCCCTCCGCCATCCCGCAGCCTCCTGGACGAGCACCGCATTCGCAAGATGCTCCGAAGCCTTCCCCGAATAGCCAGGGTGGACCAGGTCGCGCTTGAGGCCCGGGCTCGGCGAGCTACGTTGGGTGGGGAGAATCGAACTGCGGACCGACTGCCGCCGATCCAGCAGGGTGGAGCAAAGTGAGTTGCTGACACTGGGACTGCCGCAGTGACATTAGAATCTGACACTGGGACTGCCGCAGTGACATAAGTATCTGACACTGGGACTGCCGCAGTGACATTAGCATCCGACACTGGGACTGCCGCAGTGACATAAGTATCTGACACTGGGACTGCCGCAGTGACATTAGCATCTGACACTGGGACTGCCGCAGTGACATAAGTATCTGACACTGGGACTGCCGCAGTGACATTAGCATCCGACACTGGGACTGCCGCAGTGACATAAGTATCTGACACTGGGACTGCCGCAGTGACATTAGCATCTGACACTGTTATAAAGCTTTTCAATGTGAACTTCCCTCAAGTAGGAAAACAAGATCCAACAGTGCCAGCAAGATGATAGGGTTGGGTTCAGCAAACAAGCATTTTCAAGATGCTCTTCAGTCCACTCAGAAAACTCAGCAATCATTTTTTTATTTCTACTAGGAGCGAAGATAAACTCATCTTCTAGGCCTGTATCCCATCATTTTATTGTCAACTTAGACGCTAGCAGAAGCAGAAGATAAGACGTTGCTTTAAAAACATCCAGCAATGCCGGAAGAAACCACCATATCATTAGCTGGGTGAGTGCAGATGCGTGTGATGCATTGGCTCTTCAAGAGTAAGTTCCCAAAAAGTAAACATATACTCAATGTCTACATTTATCTCTACCCGTAAATGTTGCTCTTCAAGCTTACCCACTAGGATAAAGAATTTTAGGATAAAATGAGGTCACAAAGACGTCTGACAATAAAGGAAAATGACGCCACGAAACAGGACGACGTCAGAACATGGTGTCAAAAACGATGAGGTAAGAATAGAATGACGTTAGAACAGAATGACGTCAGAACAGAATGACGTCAGAACAGAATGACGTCAGAACAGAATGACGTCAGAACAGAATGACGTCAGAACAGAATGACGTCAGAACAGAACGACGTCAGACCAGAATGACGTTTGTTCACGAGCTGCATCTTCTGACAAACTAGCTCAATCCGACTCTCCGAACCCAGAGAGTTCATCGCTGGCAACGACAACGTGCTGTTCGTGAATCATTCGACGGATTACCCGACCAACGCCGCGGATCCTCGGCTTGGCCGAGCCGCCTTGCTGCTCGCTATCGACCGCAAGTACAACTCGGACGCTGCCGAACCATATTGGCCGACCGTTGGAGGTGATTTCTACTTTCGCCGACAAGAAGAACAACTGCAGCAGCAGCAGCGACAACCTACGCCATCCAGCGATCTCGTCCGATCGCAGTCGGAGCCCTGGATTCGACGACAGCTCGGGCGTCCAAGTCACGTGACCAGCAGCGAATGGGTTCGACTGGCCGGCGGCAGGCAGCAGTCCTGCTTGGCGGCTCAGCCCGAGACTGCGGGCCCGCAGCGGGTGGTCGGGGCTTGCATCCGACAGGAGCACTGCTTGATGGACCGGCTGGCCAGAAGCGGCCTGCACCGGTCGGGAATCTCAATCACTCGACACCTGGAGCGGTACGCTCTGATGCAGAACGTCAGCCGGAGCCTGCGCTCGTCAGGTTGGTTTGAGACGGTACTTTTGTGGTAGTGTGAACAGGGTACTCAGAAACAGCAAAACCACATTGAATATCTAATTAGTGATTAATACCTGGATAATTGGATCTCTAATTAGTGATCAATACCTGGATAATTGGATGGTACCTGGATGATTGGATCTCTAATTAGTGATCAATACCTGGATAATTGGATGGTACCTGGATGATTGGATCTCTAATTAGTGATCAATACCTGGATAATTGGATGGTACCTGGATGACTGGATCTCTAATTAGTGATCAATACCTGGATAATTAAATAGTACCTGGATTATTGGACCCAATGATAAGACAAGGATATGACCTTGTCTAAGATAAGTCCTTGTGATAAGATTCGTGCAGCTTTTCCACCGATATCACTTCGCTCCAATTGCAGTTCCTGCGGCGCTTGTGGCTGCGGAGACTCCCGTCATGACTGCCGCCTCGCTGCAGGAGTTGCCCACCTATTGAGGATGTCATTGCTGAGACATGAGACTTATTAGATAAATCACGATAGGTACCGTCTCCTTGTCACGTAACTTGCACCTGTAAAATCGACAAAAAATACAAAGGCAGAATTTTTTATACCTGATTGTGTTAAACTGTACATCTTGATTTTGCTTTACCAACTCAAATTCAATTGTTCAGTTTCGATTTCCCTAATCCCAGACTTAATTCCCCTGATCCCAGACTTAATTCCCCTGATCCCAGACCTAATTCCCCTAATCCCAGACTTGATTCCCCTGATCCCAGACTTAATTCCCCTAATCCCAGACTTAATTCCCCTGATCCCAGACTTAATTCCCCGATCGCAGACTTAATTCCCTTGATCACAGACTTAATTCCCCTGATCCCAGGCCTAATTCCCCTGATCCCAGACCTAATTCCCCTGATCCCAGACTTACTCCTCTGATCCTGTTCCCAAGCCATTGATCTCTGAGCATTATATATAATCCACTCCTTTTATAAGATTATTCTAATTCCAGACAGTTTCAATTCCGTGCAATCTCTGTTTATGAAGTTGAGCGCATAATTTCATCAAAGGGCGTTGATTACTCGCGAACATGCGGCTGTGCAGTCAAGCGCAAGTACATTGTCGGACAAAACAGCGCGGACCAGCTTTAGTTTTATCCCTTATTGCCTCACGCCACTCCGGTTGCTTTACAGAAGGTCTCTAAAAACAGAACAGACTGGATCTACCATTCTATATGCTCAAACCAACCGATATGTAGGAAGGCCATTCCGCTGACCCCTGAGCGCGCCAAAGACACTGCACATTGACACGCTCGCACAGACACATTGTCCCTCACACAGACACATTGTCCCTCACACAGACACATTGTCCCTCACACAGACACATTGTCCCTCACACAGACACATTGTCCCTCACACAGACACATTGTCCCTCACACAGACACACTGTCCCTCACACAGACACACTGTCCCTCACACAGACACACTGTCCCTCACACAGACACATTGTCCCTCACACAGACACATTGACACGCTCGCACAGACACATTGTCCCTCACACAGACACATTGTCCCTCACACAGACACATTGTCCCTCACACAGACACATTGTCCCTCACACAGACACACTGTCCCTCACACAGACACATTGTCCCTCACACAGACAGATTGTCCCTCACACAGACACATTGCCCCTCACACAGACACATTGTCCCTCACACAGACAGATTGTCCCTCACACAGACACACTGTCCCTCGCACAGACACATTGTCCCTCACACAGACACACTGTCCCTCACACAGACACATTGTCCCTCACACAGACAGATTGTCCCTCACACAGACACACTGTCCCTCGCACAGACACATTGTCCCTCACACAGACACACTGTCCCTCACACAGACACATTGTCCGGTCCAGAACTGTCAAACTAGAAGAATAAGCGATCAAGAACGCCCGAATGAGTGAAAAAAGCCAAGTCCAGCGCAGACAGGAAGCCATAAAAAACTGAATAGGAACGTCTTTTATAGATGACGGTCTCCAGCAGGTATTTCTGCTGTAATATTTTTGCAACGATCAATTGATTTCACGTCCTGGGTAACAGCTTCGGTGAAACTGGCACAAGTGAACGCATTAAGCGAGTCAATTCCCGTTGGATCTTATTAGCTGTCCTGTCAAAGTTGGTCCATTGAGCTGCTGAGTTGGCTTGCCGGGTGCTCAGCCGTGGCAGGAGACTGGGTGGAACACGCACCAGTTCTTCGGCAGCTTCTGGCCGGAGCGCCTCCTTGCTGGGGCCGCTGGCAGCACGCGATCCTCGGCGTTCTCAACCGCTATGCTCGCGTCAGGAGGCGGTTCAATCAATTCGTCCAGATCGTCTGGCAGGAAGGCTGGCTGAAGATGATGGGTGACGGCAGGGGGGACTCCATTAGTTCCAGCTCAAACTCCAAGTCTAATGGATCCCTAAAAACTAAGCATTCCGCTTGCTTTTTTGCAATTAAAAAAGTCCTAGGAATCCCTCAGCTGGAGAAAGGTGAGTGAGTGATTTATGAAGGCTGGCTTAGTAGCTGATAATGGAGGATCAGGGAGTTTTTGGGAGCAAAGTTTGTCATTCTCTTAGCGATGCCAGAGCACCTTGCGTGTTTACCTGGTCATACGCTATTCGGGCAATGAGAGCAGCTTTTTACTCCTGTGGAGGCTGAGTAGTGTCCGATGGGGAATGGAAAACTGCATTTGCTGAAAAAATTAAATACATTTATTGCCCCCGAACCGTTTGCTCATCGAAATAGAGTAGGATTTGCAGTCTAGCAGAAATAGCTTTGACATTGCTGTTGCCAATCTCACAAAAGCATTCGGATGAGAGAGAGGATCGGGCAGGTTTGCAGGAACTGATTTAACTTTTTCATTTTTCAATCAAATTTTATTTCTTTCGGGACAATTCCTTTGTCGCCGAGAATTTTGCAGACTTTCTGTCGGTTGCTGCCATCAAATGCAGGCCAACTGCTGCAGCTGCAATGCATTTATTAATATTAACTAGCCGCTCAATCAAGATGAAGGTTGGGGGAGGCTGGTACCGCCAGACAACATGAGAATTCGCTTTCCGAGTGCAGCCAGACCTCCTCCTCCTCACCTCCTCCTCCATCAGCAATGCGGGGTCGAAGTCGCGCGCGGCAAAGCTGGCGGCAGCGGCGGGATGGCAGAGCCGCAGGGCGCCCAGCAAGCAGGCGAGCAGCTGCAGCAGCGACCGCTGTGTCACCAGCATTCTGGGCTTCGAGTGCTGAGTAGCTGAAGCTGGAGTTGAGGATTTCGAAAGATGACTGCAGTGACTTTTCGCTGCCTCCTGAGGACATGCAAGCACACACAGCTCACACGGGGTGTACAGCCGCACAGACTTTCTAAATCGTCAGACAATAATAATAATTGATTATTACATCTAATTGGTCGGGAATCGAACCCCTGACCTTTCAGCCGTGAGTCCGATGCTCCAACCACTAGGCTGCAATCCCCTACAACTACTACAGACAGTTTAAATATTGTTTTTTTTCCCAAAAATTAGGTCGCTAGGTATAACCAGCTGAATATCAAAGTTCCTTCTTCAATCCCTTTTTTGCCAAGCACAAGCAGCAATTCACTCACATTGCTGGGGTCCTTTTTCACTTAATCTGTCGCCTCTACGCTGCGCTCTGGAGTGTATGATTCAGTGTGCCGAGCTTATCAAACTGCAGTGGCGGAGGGCCCACCCATTGAGGCCACGGCGACATTCATATAGAGCCGTCTGCCACCTGCCTCCGCCCCTCACAGCTTTTCTTGTCTTTCTCTTCATCTGATTGGACATTGGGCGGTGGAGTGGATCCTGGCAGCAGGTCACTCACTCACTCACTCACTCACTCACTCACTCACTCACTCACTCACTCACTCACTCACTCACTCACTCACTCACTCACTCACTCACTCACTCACTCACTCACTCACTCACTCACTCACTCACTCACTCACTCACTCACTCACTCACTCACTCACTCACTCACTCACTCACTCACTCACTCACTCACTTACTCACTCACTCACTCACTCACTCACTCACTCACTCACTGCCCACATGGCCACCTGCGGCATCTATCTATCTATCTATCTATCTATCTATCTATCTATCTATCTATCTATCTATCTATCTATCTATCTATCTATCTATCTATCTATCTATCTATCTATCTATCTATCTATCTATCTATCTATCTATCTATCTATCTATCTATCTATCTATCTATCTATCTATCTATCTATCTATCTATCTATCTATCTATCTATCTATCTATCTATCTATCTATCTATCTATCTATCTATCTATCTATCTATCTATCTATCTATCTATCTATCTATCTATCTATCTATCTATCTATCTATCTATCTATCTATCTATCTATCTATCTATCTATCTATCTATCTATCTATCTATCTATCTATCTATCTATCTATCTATCTATCTATCTATCTATCTATCTATCTATCTATCTATCTATCTATCTATCTATCTATCTATCTATCTATCTATCTATCTATCTATCTATCTATCTATCTATCTATCTATCTATCTATCTATCTATCTATCTATCTATCTATCTATCTATTTATATATAGAACAGTTTACAGCAAATATAGAATTCCCGGCTCCAGAAATAGCAGACGAGTGGCAGGGAAAGTGCCGGATCTGATGGCGCAGAGTCCAGTGCAGCAAATTGTGACCCAATGTGCACCAGCCAGACAGCCTGATTGCGCGGTGCGGCATAAACTGGGGTTACGATGAGGCAGAGCATTTCAATCAGCTTATTTTTATTTGAGCAGCCCATCCTGCTGTCAGTGAGCTGGCCGGGTTTTCTGTCAATAAATGCGACAGTTTTTTAACAGCGCAAGCTGATGGCAGAGCAGATGCGGCTGCCCAGATCCAAACTAATTTGCTCAGCTTCGCGATTGAGCAGGCATTTTAATTAGCGTTTGCTCAGCACTTTGTCTCAGATTTATTGAAAGCTGGAATGCACTGATGATGCTAAAATAACCTCCGCAGCACTTTACCGCTGCAATTACAGAGAGTTGATGATGGCGAAAATTCTTTGAAGACCGTCCGAGACTGGTTCACACGTTTTTGTCCGAGACTGATTCACACGTTTTTGTCCGAGACTGATTCACACGTTTTTGTCCGAGACTGATTCACACGTTTTTGTCCGAGACTGGTTCACACGTTTTTGTCCGACACTGATTCACACGTTTTTGTCCGAGACTGATTCACACCTTTTTTGTCCGAGACTGATTCACACCTTCTTTGTCCAAGACTGATTCACGCGTTTTTGTCCGAGACTGATTCACACATTTTTCGTCCAAGACTGATTCAGACCTTTTTAGTCCGATACTGATTGACATCTTTTTTGTCCGAGACTGGTTCACACGTTTTTGTCCGAGACTGATTCACACCTTTTTGTCCGATACTGATTCACACGTTTTCGTCCGAGACTGATTTACACGTTTTTAGTCCGATACTGATTGACATTTTTTTGTCCGAGACTGATTCACACGTTTTTGTCCGAGACTGATTCACACTTTTTTGTCCGAGACTGATTCACACGTTTTTGTTTGAAGCTGACTTACAAGTTTTAATTCCTAGATGCATATTCTAGCTTTGAATTGAAAGCAACAACCTGGCCTTCATTCGCTCCTGGTTGGTAATTCACAGGTGCATTTAAAAATAAAAAAATGGCTGAAGTCTGGTTTTAAAAAGAAGTTCAGTTTTGCCTGCCTGCTCTGCTTTTGCGCAGATCATCTAGCAGTCCCAGTTGCCTGTTAATTGTAATAAATTTGATGGAGCTGTCGGGCACCCTGGCGCTAAGCCATCGGGCGACATCGTCTCAGAACCAGCCCTGAGGTGATTCTGTCCATTCCACTGACCCCTGAGCACAGATAAGCGTACTCAGGCACACGCTCACGTATCTAATCGTCTAATTCTAATTCTAATTCTAATTCTAATTCTAATTCTAATTCCAATTCGTTAGGCCTTGGTGGGGAGAGTTGGTCCTCATTGATGTGGATCGCACGACAAACTCCACAGCTGCACAAGAAGTGAAACAGCAAAACGGCATATCGTGCATTTTTAAAGCCCTATTTTTAGTTTAGCTTAGTAGTCCCTTGAGCCACTAGGGATGCCTCCTTTTAGGGCCATAAACTTGACTATTTATAGCCGCAAAAGATTTATAGTCTTTCTTGCCGGTAACGGCCCCCCTTCCTGAAGAATGGTACAAGTTTTTATATTCTTTAAACAAATTTCGCCAGTTACAAAAGAAAAACACTGAAAAGATACCCATTTTCAAATTTACGAAAAGCTAATTCCTACAGAAAGGCAAGCTCTGTGTGTTTCATTTATACCCATCTAAAAAATTCAAAAACGAAAAACAAAATTAATTAGATTTCTGTTCATTACAAGAATGAAACTACTGCTCAAGTTCTTATCATACTACTGAAACAAGTATGTCAGTAGTAGCCTGCAATAAATACTAGCAATAAATGTAGAATATGTCTAAACAGCCATTTTGATAAGAATATTTCTGCTTCTGGGACAGGGGATTCGGGGGGTCAATAAGGCGTCCAGGGGTCGATGAGTGCAGAAGGAGGAGTAGGGAATTCGGGGGGATTAAGGGCAAACCAGCTGGATATGAAGTGTGGCATTAGTACCCAGCTTTGAAACCCAGCTGCGGCAGGCAGTCCGAAACACAGGAGACCAGCAGGGAAGGAAGCTCACTGCAGGAACTCCAGTTCGTGCAGCTGCTCCCGCTTGGCCGGAATCTGGAAGGTGAAGTCGGACACGCTCAGCCTGGTGATGGTGCTCCACGGGGTGTCCGTGTGGTCTGTCAGGGGCCTGCGATAAAGCGGTAGAGATGACGATACAAGCGTGATTTTCAGGGATAAATCAAGGAAAAAATGGATGAATTTTTCGTTTACAGTTTTGAAATTCGACTTTTGAAAAGATTAACTGGCATCCCATAGCCTGCATACTTTGTCAAAACTGGGTTCATCAAATATTGCTCACCCAGTTCTTTGGCTTACTTTAGATGACGCACCCACATCACAATTGAATCACACAGTACAGTGTAACGCAATAAAATATAACACCCACCACCCTAACTCCATTGTAGGGCAATAAAACGCACCACTCACCCACCCCAACTCCATTGCAGGGCAATAAAACACACCACTCACCCACAACTCCATTCATTGCAGGGCAATAAAACACACCACTCACCCACAACAACTCCATTGCAGGGCAATAAAACACACCACTTAACGACAACTCCATTGCAGGGCAATAAAACACACCGCTCACCCACAACAACTCCATTGCAGGGCAATAAAACACACCACTCACCCACAACAACTCCATTGCAGGGCAATAAAACACACCACTTACCGACAACTCCATTGCAGGGCAATAAAACACACCACTTACCGACAACTCCATTGCAGGGCAATAAAACACACCACTCACCCACAACAACTCCATTGCAGGGCAATAAAACACACCACTCACCCACAACAACTCCATTGCAGGGCAATAAAACACACCACTTACCCACAACTCCATTGCAGGGCAATAAAACACACCACTCACCCACCCCAACTCCATTGTAGGGCAATAAGACCGCACAAAGACCAAACACAAAGACCGCACTGACCTCATCGGCTTCAAGCCAGTCACCGCCACTCTCAGACTGAATCTCCGTGGCACAAACTGTTCGGACCGACTGCCTTCGACTCGCACGTACGGGATGACAACGTAGGTGCCCCTGGGCAGGGAGGAGCTGAAGCAGCCGCCATACTGCGAGATCTGCACGTCGTACATCGGCCGCAGGCAAACGTTGCCGCGAAAGTCGTGCACTCGGTGCTCCCGGCCGTGCTCCGCCTGGAGAATGAGCAGGCAGAGGTCGCCAGGCGGCTTGAGGGGCAGCGACTCCTGTACCAGGTGGGCCAGCAGCTTGTTCTCGTCTCGATCGAGCGTCACGCCGAACTGACGCTGGCTCGGAAGTCGCTCCCAGTCCGACCAGCCGTTGCACTCTTGTACAAAGACTCCGGTCACGTGATTTAGCTGCATCTCCGACTCGACGGTGCGGTCTTTGTGCGCGCATGGAAACGGCATCGGCACGTAGCGCCACACCAGCGGCCGGGAGTTGGGCAGCTGCTGCACCAGGTGCACGGATATCAGGTAGTGGAAATTCTGCAGGAACTCGTCGTAACGCATCCAGAAAGTGGACACCCGCAGGTGGCCGAAACTGTCTGCGCCACTGCAATTATTGGACGGAGATTAAGCCGACAGGATTAGCACGGACTTCACAACCTTGACTGGTTAACTGCTGCCTGCTGATACTCGCAAAGACAATTGTGACTCAATTTTGTCACTCAAAAGCAGCCCCTTGAAGTTTTTTGTTTAAATTGAATTTGTTTTAATCTCAATTCCCAGATGAAATTAAAATCGAGATTTTCATTTCCTTGCTTTTAATCTGCGACGGCTTCAGGGGCGGATTTAATTTACATCTCGCAAGTAAAAGAGAATTAAAAAACTGCTTGTCGAGCGGGAGGGTAATCTTTAAGTTGGTTGTTAAGGAAGCTGGCGAAGGCATTGAATAAACGCGGTGATCGGCACAAAAATAAGAGCTTACTGACATCTCATTACAAAACGGAATTTAATCAGATGATGCAGAGAGATTGGGAAAGTCGCTGCTTGGGCCAAGCAACATTCGCTGACACTGGCCAAGCCCTGATTTTGGCATCACATCATTATTCACCTCTACAGCAGAATAAACTTGAATAAACTTACTTTCTTGCCTATCTCGTAGATATTTCTCCGTATTAGACAGTAAGCAGGCTTACCAGTCCAGAAAACCATAGGTCATATATATAGTTAGTTAGTTAGTTAGTTAGTTAGTTAGTTAGTTAGTTAGTTAGTTAGTTAGTTAGTTAGTTAGTTAGTTAGTTAGTTAGTTAGTTAGTTAGTTAGTTAGTTAGTTAGTTAGTTAGTTAGTTAGTTAGTTAGTTAGTTAGTTAGTTAGTTAGTTAGTTAGTTAGTTAGTTAGTTAGTTAGTTAGTTAGTTAGTTAGTTAGTTAGTTAGTTAGTTAGTTAGTTAGTTAGTTAGTTAGTTAGTTAGTTAGTTAGTTAGTTAGTTAGTTAGTTAGTTAGTTAGTTAGTTAGTTTGTAGTTAGTTAGTCAGTTAGTTAGTTAGTTAGTTAGTTAGTTAGTTAGTTAGTTAGTTAGTTAGTTAGTTAGTTAGTTAGTTAGTTAGTTAGTTAGTTAGTTAGTTAGTTAGTTAGTTAGTTAGTTAGTTAGTTAGTTAGTTAGTTAGTTAGTTAGTTAGTTAGTTAGTTAGTTAGTTAGTTAGTTCAGGCCCCAAATACTCACACACCGCCGTCGTCTTCAACGCTGCCGCCCAAGCAGCCGCAGCAGCTGCCAGCCATGGGCCCGGGCTCCGCGTGGATGAACGTGTGACCGCCGCGCGGCGACCTTAGCTTCACCAGCGGCCTGCCGCGGACGTCCCGCTGCTCCAGCAGAGTGTACGGCAGCCCGGTCACCAAGTCGGTGTCCAACAGTTCGCCCGGCTGCGTTCGAAACTTCACCGCCGCAGTGACCAGCGAGCCCCGAGCCAGCCAGTGTTTGAGCTCGCGGCCCAGGATGTACGGGCTGAGCATGGTGGCCAGGTTGAGCCGAACAGCCTGCGGGAACCCACCTGTGAGGTCGGCGAAGGCCTGCTCGGGGTGACCGTCCAGCAGGAAGTGGTAGGAGCCGTGCATCTTGGCGTAGGCCTTCTCTAGCAGGCCGGGCCAGTACTCCCCGGCGTTGTAGGCCGACTGCACGAACACGGGGGCTCCGGACCGGTTGAATGGAAGCAGGTCGTCCACGACTACCTGGGGAGCGTGAGGTGGTGTAGTGTTGAGGATCATTTAATAGAGTGCAGGTGGTGGATCACGGATGCAGTACAGGTGTATTGTAGATCAATAATTGTCTTGAGGGCAATTTATATTAATTAATGGTAGAATTAAAACTCCTGCATCAAGCCTGCTTGACAGGAAATTGAGCAGATCGGACGAATTTAGGTGCTGAGTTCAGGGCCTGCTCAGGAAATTGATAGTACCCTTTTGAAACGGTAATTTTTGATTTGAAAAGAGGGGCCATCATCTCGCTTCCGTGGTCCCGACAGGACCCGCGTATAAAAATCGCAGGGTGAATTGGCGACTGGTTTTCTACGAAACTATCAAATAGAGGTTAAACTCATCTGTGACTCAGCTTCGAACTTGCTGCCCGCTCCCACCGATCCCAAAGGGATTCGCACTGCTCACGGGATGTTTTTCACCTACAGGAGACTCAACATAACAAACATGACTGAGAAAGGATGAGAGCAACAGCCCAAAATTCAGTCATTAAGGGAAGAAAATATGTTTTTCTTGTAAGAATAGCGCTGGGTTAAAGAGTGCAATTTATCAAAACCAAAACAGAGCGCTTCAAAAAACGACTTCCGACACTAACAAGCTCGTTAGTCACTGACAGAAGGCTGTAAAAAGCTGCAGCCTGACGACTTCATGCTCATTTATCCGTCAAACAGCTTCATCTGGGTGCTTCCAAAAGTGTCAGATTGGGGTAGAAAAGTCCAGAAGGGAGAACATGAGTTCTAGGAATCAAGGATAAGGTAATAATTTTAAGGGGCTCCGAGAAAGCAACTCAATTCCACCAGCTAACTCAGACAACAGTTCACCTTTCTGAGCACACCCAGTATCCATTTCACCTCTCTGAGCACACTCAGTAACCATGCCAACTCTCTGAGCACACTCAGTAACCATGCCAACTCTCTGAGCACATTCAGTAACCATGCCAACTCTCTGAGCACATTCAGCAACCATGCCAACTCTCTGAGCACACTCAGTAACTATGCCAACTCTCTGAGCACACTCAGTAGCCATGTCAACTCTCTGAGCACACTCAGTAACTATGCCAACTCTCTGAGCACACTCAGTAACCATGCCAACTTTCTGAGCACATTCAGCAACCATGCCAACTCTCTGAGCACACTCAGTAACTATGCCAACTCTCTGAGCACACTCAGTAGCCATGTCAACTCTCTGAGCACACTCAGTAACTATGCCAACTCTCTGAGCACACTCAGTAACCATGCCAACTCTCTGAGCACACTCAGTATCCAGTTCACCTCTCTGAGCACACTCAGTATCCAGTTCACCTCTCTGAGCACACTCAGTAACTATGCCAACTCTCTGAGCACACTCAGTATCCAGTTCACCTCTCTGAGCACACTCAGTAACCATGCCAACTCTCTGAGCACATTCAGTAACCATGCAACTCTCTGAGCACACTCAGTAACCATGCCAATTCTCTGATCTCACTCAGTAACCATGCCAACTCTCTGAGCACATCCAGCAACCCAAGCAGCTCACCACTCTGAGCAAACACAGCAACCTGCTCACCTCTCTGAGCACACCCGCGTGCCAAAAGCGGAACCTGTATATGCCAACATCGCAGGCATTCTGCTTGGCTGAGTCGGGCATGGTCCAGTTGAGCAGCTCCTTCCGCTCGGCCACCTGGCCCAGAGCAACGTAGAACCAGTTGGGCCCGAAGCTGCCCGGCAGCAGCTTGTGCAAGTTGTACTCCCACCTGCCGGCCGGCTGCACCCGCTCGGAGTAGAACTTGGCGCCTGGGTTCAGGTCCAGCATCGACACCCAGAGGAAGTCTTTGTCGTAGAGCTCGTTGGGAAAATAAGGATCCTGGAAACGGACCGGCCGGGATTCCTTCGTCTGCAGCTCGGCTTTCTGCTGCCGGCGCAGGTCCTCAAGCAGCTCGGAGTAGCGCTGCTCACGGAACGGCAGGACCTCCCTAGGCACGAACAGCTCGGTGGCTGCCCGATGACGGAGGGCCTTCTGGACGGGCATCGTGAAGCTCGACATCTTCGGCTCTCTAATGTTGAAGTACTGCCTGGCTATGAGAAAATTCCGATAGCAACTAACCAGGTTTGAGTAGGCAAAACTGCTGGCTGAATATTCGACTAACTTTATTTATAGAGTAGACATACCATGCCGATTTTATCATAGACTCTTGCTATCGAACTTATCAGAATATTGCACGGATTCATTCTAAAAATACCAGATAGATTCATCTTCGTTGTTTATGTTATTGCATGGCTGGGTGAGTCCATCAGCTAGAAAGGCAGCTCAAAAATTATCATTTTTGCATTGATTTCATTCTGCATTGCCATTGACCTGAGCACCCCACGGATTCGGAACGAGTTTTGACTCTGCGATCTTGTAGAATATTAGAGAGCCGGGTCAGTTCCCTGAGCACACCCATTATCCAGCTCACTTGTCTGAGCACACCCATTATCCAGCTGCTCACTTGTCTGAGCACACCCATTATCCAGCTGCTCACTTGTCTGAGCACACCCATTATCCAGCTCACTCACCTGAGAACACCCATTATCCAGCTCACTCACCTGAGAACACCCATTATCCAGCTCACTCACCTGAAAACACCCATTATCCAGCTCACTCACCTGAGAACACCCATTATCCAGCTCACTCACCTGAAAACACCCATTATCCAGCTGCTCACTTGTCTAAGCACACATATTATCCAGCTGCTCACTTGTCTGAGCACACCCATTATCCAGCTGCTCACTTGTCTGAGCACACCCATTATCCAGCTCACTCACCTGGGCACACCCATTATCCAGCTCACTCACCTGGGCACACCCATTATCCAACTCACTCACCTGGGCACACCATCACTTACGTGTACCGGTAATTCTACATGTAGTATCAAAAGTTCGCCGTAAATACTGACGATCCTCCTCAGCCAATAGGATGCGACCGAGCCTCACTCTAAACAAAATAGCTCGTTCTATAAATCTCCTCAATCTATGAGTTCTCTCTAGTCTGCCTCAGAGTTCAGTCCTATCTTTGCCATGCAGAGCAACAACAGCTCAGCTCAACAGCAGGTGCTCAGCGCTGCGTTCTTCTACCTCAGATCGGCCTCCATTGCAGTCTCCTGTCTGGGCCTCCTAGCCGGGTCATTTTCGTTTGCAGTCCTGCTCAAGCGCTACCGATCCACCAGGGAAGCCTTCGATGTTGGACTAATCCTGCTGGAGGCCTGCCAGGTCGCCCACAGCGCCTTCTGCGTGGCCACCTTCTCCTGCGACATGGCCGCTCAGTACACGGGGATCTACAATAACCGAATCTTCTTGGATGCCTATGATGTGAGCCTGAAGTGTCCATTAGTGCTGAGTACAGTAGCTGTTATGCATTGATTACTCAGGTGGGGTAGGGGCAAGGAAAGCCGTAGCCTAGCGGTCTAATGTGCCGGTGGCCCAGGCTCGATTCCAAGTGCAGTCACATTAATGTGGGTCTAAATTGGAATCTCGGCTTGGCTCTGCTCGTGCTATTAACGCGGCCTTGAGGGCCAACCCTCAAGCCACAGTGAAGTGTACATGCTTAATAAGAAATAAAGTTAAGGCCGCTGTACACTCCTGTGTGAGTGCATGTGCCTGTGCGTATGACTGCGTACGTATCCGCGCACTTAAAGTGCGCTTAAAGTGCGCCAGGGCCTGTATCAAAAGGGGGTGGGGGCAGAGCGGCTCTCAACGGTACAAGCATACCCAGGTTCGATTCCGCGCGGATTAGCGGAATCGGCGGCTGCCGCCTTACCCACTGTGTTCACAGACCGCACTGCAGCTAAGTCAAAAAGGTATAAAGTCAAATGCATTTGCACACAAAACCATGCCGCAGGCAATTTACGCCATAACAACGGCGGCCCTGCTAGTGCGCAACCTGTGGACCATGTGCGTGACCCTGTTCCGAACCCTGGCCACCATCTGGCCCATTGCGATGCGCAGCCGGCTGACCCGGCGGGTCCAGCTGCTGGTGTTCGGCCTGGCGCTCAGCGCCTCTCTGCTGATCGGAGCCCTGTTCTTTGTGCAGCGAACCGCCCAGCTGGACCAAGCCATGCTGCTGCTGTTCAGCCGAGCCCTGCAGGCCTACCTGCCAGTGCCGGTAGTGCTGGCCAGCTCCGTGGTCATGACCTGCCACCTGTGCCGCGTGAAGCCGCCGACTGTTGGAGCCGCGGCCGCCGCTGCCGCCGCATCACCCGCCACCGCCACAGCCATGGCGGGTGCCGAGCCGAACAGAAGGGGAACGATGGCATCCAGGTAGGAATAGAGTAGAAACTTAACAACTATTGATCCACATTTGGTGGCATTGCACATAAAATTTTGAACACTTAAAAAAAGATTTTAACGTTGAGTTAATAATTACTTACTGGGAGGTATGAAAGTTAGCCGGGGCCTCTGCCAAAACAGGTTAATTTTTACCCGAGACAGCCCACAAATAAGCTAACGGGGCAGTAAAACAAGGGGAGTTGAAAACTAGACAGGGCTATATCTAACGGGGTAGAAAAACAAGGGGGTTGAAAACTAGGCAGGGCTATATCTAACGGGGTAGAAAAACAGGGGGTTGAAAACTAGGCAGGGCTATATCTAACGGGGTAGAAAAACAAGGGGGTTGAAAACTAGGCAGGGCTATAGCTAACGGGGTAGAAAAACAGGGGGTTGAAAACTAGGCAGGGCTATATCTAACGGGGTAGAAAAACAAGGGGGTTGAAAACTAGGCAGGGCTATAGCTAACGGGGTAGAAAAACAGGGGGTTGAAAACTAGGCAGGGCTATAGCTAACGAGTAGAGGGCATGAGGGGGCTTCTGGGACAAAATTTTTCACCTCCTCCATAATCCACCTAAATCCATCCATATTATCCCTGACAGAATCAGAAAAAAAGGGGGGTCGCACCTGCTCACAAAACATCCTCCATAATCCACCTAAATCCATCCATATTATCCCTGACAGAATCAGAAAAAAAGGGGGGTCGCACTCGCTCACAAAACGTCCTCCATAATCCCATTAAATCCATCCATATTATCCCCGACAGAATCATGAAAAAGTGGAGGGGTCGCACTTGCTCCGAAAACTTCGAACATAATCGTATTAAATCCATCCATATTATCCCTGACAGAATCAGAGCAGGTGTCCACTAACACCTGTTATGTTCACTGACACTGACATAATCCACTAACATCTTCGAAACAATAAGAAAATAATCTGAATTCTTCTCCCCATGGGGCCCACATTCAATTTGCAACGTGCTACCAGATCCCTAAGACTTTAAATTATCAGCGCAGGGTCCTTACCCTTTGAAAAAAAATAATAAATTCTCAATAAAATGTTTCCAGTTGTCTCTCCAGGTTCTTATTATACTCAGCCTAATCCATTGTACAAATCCAAGTACCAATGCAAACTTGAATGCAGCGAATACATGAGAAAATATTGGCCCGACGTTGATATCAATGTCCCTAATATTAACCTAGCTCTCCAAAGACACTGGTTTCATAAGTACGGAGTAACATATGTAAAAGATTACGACAGCTATTATAACTTTGCAGAAATCATTAAGCAATTGTGATTTCTCACATTCTCTCAATGATTAACGTCAATACAAACTCTTCCCCATTAAAATCAACGCCCATCCCATCTTCAGTCTCAAACTGAAGCACAATCTCGTGAATCTCCTTATTACTCAATACAACTCTTTTCACTGGATTTGGTTTCTCTACCACCATCTGTCCTCCAGCTACAGAGTTGGAGATGTTGTACAAAATATTAGTTCGCTTTCCCTTAAATACCCAATCAAGACTGAGATTAGTTCTGATTAGAATATTCAAACCCTTTACAATGTCTGCTATATTGGGTGCTAAGAACAAACCGCGTACACTTTCCCGGGCCATGCTAACGGCCCCCGATGCTTGAGTGACAGTCCGCGCTGTGGATTCTGCCTTATAAACTTTCTTCACGAATCCCAATTCCCTATACCAAGTGTCATCTTTAAACTCAACCTCCGCATCTTTGTGAACTTGCATGACCACTCTCATTACAGTGAGATCATAGGTTAGTTTAACAGGGAACAGTTTCTTCTCTGGCTTACTCATATCAGGTGTCTCAAAATGGCCTCTTTTAGTAAAGACGTTTTCTAGAAAGTAATTGTAGGTATCCACACTTTGCGTGCTCACAGGGAATACCACAGGTTCTGCTGCTGCACCTTTCCATTTGTAATAAAACTTATTATTTGCTGCCGTCACATTGGGAACGTTTGACCAACCAGTGAAGTCGTTAAGATAGACATGGTAATTAGCACCTGGATCCAGGCTAATCGCCTGCTCTAATTTTTGAACAAATATCCCGTTTGAGTCATTAATCCGCCCAGTTATTGTAATAGGAATGCTCTCCTTGGAGTGCGAAATAATATTGTTTAGTCTTTCGGCTATAGCTTCCATTTTTTTCACCCACAAAAAAAAATATTTAAACTTTACTGGATGAATTGTTGATCATGTTAAGCTTCACCTTCCTCTCAAATGCATAGATAATGTACAGGTCCACGGGTGTTGCGACAGTCCTCTCAATGTTAGTCACGATATTCACAGGGCTGTTATCAGTAGGCATTTGTCTGGCAGACACATCAGCGCCAAACATTGGATATAGAGTTCCATATTGAAGAGCAGTGATAGCAATTCCATTGTTCTCTTTCACAGCCAAGTCGACCAACTCGCTGTAAAATTTGCTAATCTTGTTCTGACTGAAATCTCCATTTTGTGGCAGTGCAGGGTAAAGATTATCACTGATTTCATGCTGAATGGACCGCACGTCTCCATGCATGTAGCGTATAATGCTATTTGGGTTTCTCATGTTAATAATAATATACCGTGGATTGCTGCATGATCCCTCTTTAATGCAGATGTTTGTTCTAGTTTCGTTTCGCTCATCTCGACACATGTAGGCCGTGTATGCAACATCAATGTCCTTCTCTATTGCCTTAAGATAATCAGCTTTTAGTGCAGTCTTTGGCTCAATGACTTCCAAATACAGCTCGATTCCGGTTAGCTTCACCTCCATCCTTGTGTGGTCCGCCCCAGTCCACAACACTCTACTGCGATCATCTCTAGTCATCTTAAAGGTGTAGCTAAAGTTACTAGTCAGTCGATTAAATGTATTACAGAATCCACTCATGAATCTCAATGGTACAAATACATCAACAGACCGATACAGCGGGTTCTTAGCAGCATCATCAGCACCTTGCAATGCATAGTTGTATCTCTTCTTCCTCTTTTTATAGCCACTGTCATTGGTGTCTCCTTCTTTTTCATCTGCGATAAAACCCGCACCACTTCCCAACTGAATAAAATCAGGATTCTCGATCAAACAATGAGCGTCATAGACAATTCCAAAGTTGGCGATTCGCTCCAACTCAGTGCTCCCATTCGATACACTAAACTCCTTGAACATGTACGCCCAAAAGTTACTGATCAGAGCCACATCCGCATCATGCTTGTCAACGTTAGCACGAGCCGCATCCGCACCACCCTTTGTCTTGAATTGAAATGTCATATGGAAGCCGCTCTTAAGACTGTGCACACTAACCAAAGACGAACATCCATTGTATGTAAATGTCAGTGTTTGGCCAGGACCAAGATTAGTTTCATTCTGATTTTCCTGACTGGGAACTCTTACCTGAGTCGCTTTGATTGTGCTATCATCACTCAAAATAGGCTTGTTAATTTTGTAGAAAACTGGTGTCAGTGGGTCGTTCATTTTTTAACTAAAAATAAAATAAAATAAGAAATGAAGCGAAAAAGTACACAGCAGATATCTGAATTGGAGAAGCTAGCACAAGCAGAGAAACGAGTTACCGGGCTAATAAATAAGGAGCAACAATCCTACAATGAGTTTGTCCAAGCAGCCACAGAGTTTCATAAGCCCGGGTATGGAGAAGCTAAGAAAAATATTGATCAGGTCAAAGAAACTATCGACGACATACAGGAAACCCAAGTGCAAAAGGTTTTGGGCAAAATTCCAGAAGCACCACAGATACAGCCGCAACCACAACAACCACAACCACAACAGCAACTAAAAGTGACAGATAACATTTTTGGACCAGTAGAGCGTGTCGAACATGATGGGAAATATGTATTTGGAATAAGTATGTGGAGAAAAAACATTTATAATGAACCAGTGGAATATTATATCGACATAAATAAGGAAAATATTTCTGTTGTCAAAGGTTTAGAAGCTATGAAAATTCCTTTCACAGACGCCTTACTGACTTTTATGACCAAGAACCAAGAGAGAATCTCGGACAAGCAGCTAAAGAACTACAGAGATCTAGTGACTTTTGCTCTTGCTAGAGATATAGAAATACTAAAGGCCCCAGAAGTCCTGAGACTTATGTATGATAACGGTGTCAACCTGACTAAATTCAAAAAGTACAAGCACTTTAAACAATGGTTTGGTTTGCCAGATCAGGGGGAAGTCATTGATCAGATGAAATATCTAGAACAACAGCAACAGCAACCACAACAACAACAACGACCGCCACAACAGCAGCAACATTTCACAGAAGAACAAGTACTCAGTCAACTCGAGCAGTTAGACCCTTTGAAAGTAGCTGAATATAAGAAACAAAACCCAACAGACTGGCAACGCTTAGAACAACACTCTCCAGATCGAATGAATAGAATCAATCAAAGAGTTTTCACACCTCAACAAAGACAGGCACCACATGACAGTTCCATCTCTGAAAGTGAGCAGTCTTTTGCATCACCTCCCCAGCAGCTACAAGCCCAACCAACTCCACAACCCCAAGACCAACCGCCCTCAACTGGAAAAGGAATTTCTGAAATCTACAAGCGAGTAGCGGTTCTTCTAGGAGCGGCAAAGACCGGAATGAAAGATGAAAATAGAAAAGAATTTGTCAACATCCTCAATAAAATGCTTGAGAGAAAATACATCGATAAGAGGGCGAGAGAGCTTCTGCTTTCGCGGTTCAACAAAAAATAAATATCTATTTAAAAAAGATGCCAATTATTTTCGAAAAAGACATTGACAAATACTATGACAAAGAGGAACTTAATCTTATTAAACGCGGATCTGGACTTTTCCCTGCAGGCCACTATCCAAGAAAAGAGCGCTCCGGGAATGGCCTTGCCGATTTGATCGCTCAGGGGGCTAAGATTTTTAAGGTCATTGGAGAGAACAAAGAGAACATCAAGAACGTTGCCGAAGCGGCTGGCAGTGTAGCCACAGCAGCCAAAAAGATAAAGGATACTGTAACACCTAAACAAGAGATTCAACCTCCACTGGCCCCGCTGGCCCCGCTGGCCCCAAACCCAGACAGTGTGGACCCTGCAGTCTATGAGAAGATGAGAGCAAGCATTAAAAAAGGAAGTGGTTTCAAATTTGACTAAAGGTACTTTCCGAGGGTACAAGAAATGTAAATGTACAAGACTAGTCTCAAAATGACACATCTAAGTCCCAAAATGACACATCTAAGTCCCAAAATGACACATCTAAGTCCCAAAATGACACATCTAAGTCCCAAAATAACACATCCAAGTCCCAAAATGACACATCTAAGTCCCAAAATGACACATCTAAGTCCCAAAATGACACATCTAAGTCCCGAAATGACACATCTACATTATTTATTATTTAAATTTTTTTTTCATCATAGAAAAAATGGACTTTTCAAACGACTTCAATCCTCACTGGACACGTAATCAGATTAAGTTTTCTCATCATGAGTCAATCCCAAGTCACTTCAGATGCATTGTTGTTGGTTCATCAGGTTCAGGTAAAACATTCAGAGTCTTTAACATGCTTCTTAGACCTGGCTTTATCGACTATGACACTCTGCACATCTACTCTCCCACACTGTATCAAGATGAGTATAAAATGCTGATTTCTGGATTGCAAAACAAACTGAACAAAGAGGACATTATTCAATGTTTTAATAACCAAATGTGCCTTCCCAGTAACCCAGAAATTGTAGCTGCCGAATATGCAAACACCTCAAAGACAATGAAAAATGGCAGAACATTAAAGTGTTCACCTATGGAGATCCACAGGCTGATCCAAAGACCAAACTTCTACCCCAACCAGATGAGCTAGAAAAGGGGAGAAAGCATTTGATCGTCTTTGATGATTGTATGACAGGCCCACAGAAGCAGATAGAAAACTATTTTACAAGAGGGCGACATAACAATTGTAATGTAATTTACATTGCACAGAACTGGTTCGAGCTCCCGAACAAAACAATTCGTGGGAACTGCAATCTGATTCTCCTGTTTCCAACCATTCCACAGGACAGGTTAAAAAGATTTTACAATGAGGTCATTGCGCCTGCCTATTTCATAAATCCAACAAAAAACTCAAGCAGAAAGATTTCACAAGAGGAATTCGTTAATCTTTGCTATGACAAGTGGAATCAGCCTTACCAGTTTGTGATTATCAGCAAAGAAAAAAGAACTGTAATTTAAAATTTGCTATTAAAAGATGTCAATAAACTTTGCAGGTGAATCCATTTCTGGCAACAGCGCTCTTACATCAGCTCAAATATCCATCCTTGACAGGCGATATATCAACAGCGACGAAGAGATCCCAGAGATCAAACTGAATAAAAACAGACTGAAACAATTAGAGCGCTCCATGCACCAGTTGCAAATAAACATGGAAGATCTCAGGCTTAAAGTAGCCAGGCAGAAGTTTGAAAGTGATAAGCTTTATGTGCCGTTGTTAAACGAAACTAATGAACTTAGGTCAGAAATAACTTCGATAGTCTCGCAAATCAACGGTTTAAGAACAAATTTAGCATCGACAATTAATCTTCTGAGAAACTCCATTGATAGGCGGATGCGCATTCTTGAAGAAGGAGTTTTCACAAACACAGCTAAAGTGAATAATTTAGAAGAGTTCATGAACCAGTCAACAACGTTGCATGATAGAATTAAAGAAAACGTCGCAACCAACACAGGTAAAGTGAGGAATTTAGAAGAGTTCATGACTCAGTCAACAGCGTTGCATGATCAAATCAAAGTAAGAATTACTGCAAATAAAGTCTTTGTAGATTTAGTTTTTACCGAATGGCAGAAATCGGTGAGAAGAATCGGTCGTCTTGAACGCTTGCATAATCTCAAAAACATTGACGCTGAAGAGGCACCACAGACCACAAGGGAAACAAGTGATCCAACCGACTTGTTTGAGATCATGCGTAGAATGAAGCTCACAGATAATGAATAGGCAGATTCAGAGACCTGTTGCCGTCACTGCAGACGAAGCAATCAACCGTAAAACAAATCTAACCACCACCAACTAGTTGCCGATTTTTTTTAAAAAAATTCCCAAAAAAATGGATGCTCAAAATTCTCTTTATGATCCGAACGCTCCCACAACACCTAGTGCACCTAGTGCACCCCAATATGAGCAACAAAAACTCTACCCTGTCATTTCTTGTAACTCTCAACAGTTTCGACTAGTGGAGATTCAAAAAATGCGCGATGATCTTGAAAAAAATATTTTCCACAACACAAAGAAAATTAAGCGCTATGACAACCACTGTAAATTTTTCGACTACAGCAATATGATTCTAGGATCTGTGTCTGTTCTATCTGGATCTGCTGCAGCTGTCTCAACGTTGCCAGTCATCACAGCCCCAATCGCAATCCCACTCGGCTCTGTGGGTGCTGCATGTGGACTTATTTCAGCAATTACTGGAGCAGTAGCGCGAAACAGGCGAAAAAAACTAAAGCAGCTACAGGAGAAGCAAGTAAAAGAGAAAGGGGTGCACACTTCAATCATAGGGTACATTTCAAGGGCAATCGATGATAAGTTCATTTCAGAGGATGAGTTCAAAACCATTCAGGATCTTTATGAACAATCAATTCGAATGAACTTGAACATGGTCGGTACTGATGACATGAGTCAGCTGAGAAATGAACTCGAGAAAGTTCTTCAACATTATGTGGAAAGAAGGACAACGAGAAGGACAACGAGAAATACACCACAATGAACCCCTATGAAACACAGCCAAGAATAATTTCCTTGTAGGTCTTTCGTGTTTTGGTCATTGCATACAAAACAGTCATGCACAGCTCACCGCAAATATCACTGCTAAGACCTTGGAGGATAAAGTCTGAGCGATAAATTTTTTTATTATTTTTCCCTTCATATAATTTCTTAGCTCTTCTGGTACTGCCGTCCCATAGCTATCGAAGTAATAACACTTGTGCTTGCGATTGGGATCAATCACCCAGCAAACCCAATGAGATCCTGGCTTATCGGTGGTGTCAAAGTTCATGATGCCGCATTCTTTTCTTAGAGGAAAATCAGGCAGAGTGTCCCTCATAAATATTCCTCTAAAGTTTGGGATTTCCAGTTCGTTAGCCAAATCTTCAAGAAAGTTATTTGTCGTCATTTTTTTGAGGTTTATTAAACTTTCTCTCAAACCTAAACCCAATATCCACCTCCTAAACCTAACCTCCAGTGCCCGAACGGTAGACTGTTAATATTGTCATCAAAAATGAATCTCTTGTTATCTGCACCTGACAGTCCAATCTTCTTTTGCTGAATTGTGTGAATAATATGGTTTTTAGATTGTAGCTTTGAGAACTCATGTGATGTCTTTTTGTTGCAATTCAAGGCGTCTCTGTATTCAGCTTCATTAATTTCCTTCCTAACCACACGTTTCGGAATTCCCTTTGATTTTTTATTGGGTCTGACGACTCACATTTTATAAAATAGGACTTTGCTCTCAACCCAATGAATTCAGTGATTATGTCACCAGCAATCTCGTCCTTCATTTTCCCAATCACTTTCTTGTTAGTGGCGTCAAACACTTGATCACCATTCTGTGTCCTGCAAGATTCGTCATACTCAGACAAGTCAAACAACTCTTTTTGCTGCAGCATGTCCTGATAAATGTCTTCTGTTTGAATGTCCATAATAAAACTGTCTGTGTCAGTGTACAAGAGTTTCATTTTATCCTTGTACTGCTGCTTCATGCCATAGAAGAATTGGTACATCAGACGTTTTGATTCGTCGAGAACAGTGACACCTGTATAGATCGGCTTGCGCAGCGTCACCTTGGTTTTGTAAAATATGATCACACCTAAGTAGCTATTAAAGATATGGAGTTCTTTGAATGTTGGCTTTGACATATTTGCCTGAATAACATCAGGCTCTGATGAGGTAACAAGTTTCAGGTTTGTTCTTTTCCGCTCATTCTCAAGAGTCTTGCCATAGACAGAGTTGTTGGCCAACTTAAAGAGGTTCTTGTCAAAGTCGTTGGTTGCTTTGGTCCTAAACTGGGTGTTCTTATCAATGTAGGGTTTCATCCACGCTTCCTCTGTAAATGTAAGAGCCCTGTGAACTTTGGTGACCTGCAACCAAGTGAGATAAAATACTGAAGCAGTTTGTAATGGATTTTGTAACGTGTCTTGTTGTTTAGATTCTGTGTTAGTTTCTCTGTATGTTCTTTTTCTGTTCCTGACAGGTGCCAAGTTCCATTATTATCATTGGGAGTTTCGATTATTTTCGGGCACTTGATGTTCTCTGGGAAGGGTGGAAAGTCAGAGAAATAGTCGTGAAGCTCTGGTGGAATGTAAACATCAACCTCATAAATGGCAGCCAATGAAAAGTCCCATTTGAATTCTGATGAGGGTAGCCATCGAAAATCTCTAACTGGAAGATCTTGACTCATCGCCCACCCGTAGAGATTATTAGCGTCCAAGTAAGTAATGTAGTTTGAGGGCTGCTCCTTATTGTAAGATTCAATGTAGGGATTGTTTGCTTTTGCATACCTGTTAACGCAAATTGAGATTCCCCCTCGCTTTGACGATTCGACAAAATTGTACATGTCAATGTCTGTAAGAAGTTCAATGTACCAATCTGGATCTTGATCCCATTTCATTTTAAGCAAAGATTCCCAGCTAGTGGCAGGCAGAGACACATAATGTGCTGGATCGAGGCCATATGCTGTGTACCAGGTGTCTCTGAAGGTTTCAAACACATCGGCCAGCAGAAACACATCTGTGTAGAGGTAAAGCAGGTGATACTGGAAGAAGTTTTGACAATTAAAGTAATTATAGACATGCTTCGCGTGCTCATAGTCTTTGTCAGAGATTCCAGAGTCTGTTAGCTTTGAAAAGAACTTCTCCTGTGGTGGTAAACCTTCTTCAAATACGTGATACCCAGTAATATTTTCATAGGGTAGAAGCCTTTGTTCTCAGGAGTTTAAATGATTCATCAGTGTTGTTAATTTTACTTGCAAACATCTTTGTATATGTACATTGTTCATCTTTTAGATTCTTGCTTAGTTCGTCTAGACTGGCAGCTAGAAATTGATATGAATCCTTCAGTCTTATTTTACCTGTACCCGAATTATCCTGTTTAATATCAACACACTTAAACTTCTCCTTGTTCTCTGCGATGCAATCAAGGTGTATGTCTGGAATCATGCCGATTTTTTCAACTATTAAATGCATGTCATAGTTCTTTGCGTTGTGACAAAATATCGTTAGATCATGAATGTTCGATTTTAGCTTTAGATTACAGGTGTTATGCGCTGCACCTCTAAATTTCCCAGTATAGTGGCAGTGGTCCCTAACGGTGGGGTTTTTAAATAGTGCAAGTTAAATGTTTCCTGCAGATGTGGCAATGAGTTGCTGATAGGAAATTGCTTTCATCCTCCTCACATCATTATTGGAACAGGTTGAAGGGTGCTAATCACTTTTTGCAACTCTAACATTCTGGCAATAAACTGCTCCACACACTGTCTCCAAAGAAATAATTATACTCAACAAGTCCTTTTGTATTAATAAAGGCATATGCTACTGAATTGGGATATGTTTTGAGTTTGAGTTTGTTTTTGAGTTTGTTTTGAGTTGAGTTTGTTTTTGAGTTTCTGGCACGATTGAGCATTCGAAATCAGCATATACAACAAATGGGAGCTTCTCCATCTTGTGATAGTTCTTAAACCGGAGATACTTCTCTTCAGCTGAAGGAAGAGAGCAGTTTGTCGGGTGATCTCGCATGATAATTCATGCTCTGTTAGTTTTTCAAAGCGTTCAGGTCCACTGTAATGCTTAAGGCACAAGCGGCAGATGGCAACAGCCTCGTGATGATTATTCAACTGCTTGTGAATGAGTCTTGAAAGATCTTTAATCCAAACATAGTGAGCCTCCTCTAGTAAATTACCAATCACTAGAAGATCCACTTCAGTCCGCCTTTTCCCTCAGGATCTAAAACGTCTTTGCTACATCTGACCGGTTGAACTTTCTCAGTTTTTCACTCCACTCAAAGACTGTGATTCTAATTTTGTTATTAAACACTTCTTCTAGCTTTGGGATCTGAGAGATTGCCAAGCCTCCTTTGTCAAACCTGATTCCCTTCTTTTCGCATTAATGAGATAGTAGTTAAAATAATTTTGATAATTTGAGTTCTTT
>NIVC01001914.1:132500-222286 GCA_002269645.1 Macrostomum lignano | reverse complement strand
GCTCCATAAGTTTGCTCCATGTAAAGCAATTAACTTCAAACTTGACACAATTCTTCATTGACTCATTCTCTGTCTAAATGTAAAGTTTCAACTCTGTAACTCAATCAGAACAGAAACTGTAAACATGTGAAGTTTGTCTGCTTTTTCTGTTGTTTGTGCCACTCACTTATTCATTCCCCCAGAGCCAGACCAAGGGTCAGGCGATAGGACTGAATGTACATAGCAAATGTACAGTGTTTTGGAATAATTTTATTTATAGCCTTCTCTGCACCCCAAGAGTGGAGACTCTGGAGAGGCTATGTTTAGCCATAACAGTTTAGTAAGAAATTCTAACCACTGCCCTCCCCTCTGTATTGGCAAACTCTGTAGCAGTTTAACAGTGGATGGCAATTGGCAAATCGAGGGAATCTGAGAATCTAGCATGGTTTGTAAAAGCGAAAGATTTATGAAAAGGCAATGCGATGCAATGCAATCTATACAACCCTACTAAATTAGGCACACCATGGAAATTTTAGGTTTCTTTTAAAGGTACTGTGTAAATTTTAAATGGCCTAAGAAATGTGTTTTTTTGGTATAGACTGATTCAGACTGCAGTGGAGCTGAAGATACACAAATTCCTTTCAAGGCTGCAAATTGGCAAGAAAGATGACATGATCAAAGCATGAGAACAACCATGAGAGTACTACGTCCTACAAACTGGCTTTCCAAGCAGGGATGGGCAGATTTTTACCTCAAAGACCAGATAAAGAATCCAGCTCATGGCTGAGGGCAGATGAGAGTGGAAAGAAGAAGGAATAGACGATTCAAAGATAGGAGAGGCGACAGAGGGGATAAAAGAAAAGATAAAAGATAATAGGAGAGATGAGGGTGAGGACAATGAGAGAGAGAGGGGGAGAAAAGGGGAGAGAGTAGAGATGAGAGAGCAGAGAGCTGCAGATAAGAGGAGAGAGAAGACAGCAGAGAGGAGAGCATAGAGGAAAGAGGTGAAAGAAGAGATGAGAGAGTAAAGGGAAGAGAGAAGAGATAAAGATACATCTCTACATCTCTAAGGTTGTAGAGATGAAAGGTGGAAGGAGAGATGAGAGATAAAGGAGAGTGGAGAGAGAGAAGAGAGGGAGACAGTATAGAAAAGAGAAGAGAAGAGAAAAGAAGAAAGGAGAAAGGAAAATGAGGAGTCAAAAGAGGGAAAGAAAAGAGTACAGAGGAGAGAGGTGAGAGAACATATAAGACAGACATGCCAGATTAAAAAGGGGGATGAGAGAGCAGAGACGAGAGTGAACAGATGAAAGATGGGAGAGTAGAGAGAACAGAGGAGAGATTACAAAGATGAGAGGAGAGAGGAGAGACAAAGGTAGAGAAGTGAGTGAGGAGAGAGGAGTGGTAAGAGGAGAATGGAGAGGGGAGAAAGTAGAGAGATAAGAGAGAAAAGAGAGAAAGACAGAGGAGAGAGAGAGAGAGAGAGAGAGAGAGAGAGAGAGAGAGAGAGAGAGAGAGAGAGAGAGAGAGAGAGAACAAAGATGAGAGAGCAAAGATGAGAGAGAAAAGAGGGGAGAGAAGAGGGGAGAGAGGAGGGAGGAAAGAAGAGATGAGAGAGAGGAAAGAGGAGAGATGAGAGAGTAGAGGAGAGAGAAAAGGATAGAGAGGAGAAGGAGAGAGAAGAGAGAAGAGGGGAGAGAGGAGAGGAGAGAGAAAAGAAGAGACAAGAGATGAGATAAGAGAGATAAAAGAGAAGAGAGATGAGGGAAGATACAAGAGAAGAGGGGAGAGACGAGGGACAAGAGAGAAGAGAGGAAACAGAAAAGACAATAGCAATTTTAAAGGATGCTAGGGATATCCTAAAGGATGTTTTAGAGTCAGATAAACATTGCCTGACATTCTGTGCAGTACCCCAGCCAACAATATCAAATTGATGTTTGCCTCAAATCCTAATTTTACACAAATGTGTCCATTTTATGTCTACCTCTATCCTACTAATACTATTAACAAGTTTTTGTTTGTGTATGGCCTTAGATTTCAGAATACATGCAAAAGTAGTTCCAGGGATTAGAATTCCCCAGGTTCAAAATCCGCCGGTTTCAACAGCTTGTTATCTATAAATTTAGAATTATATTATATACGCTTCATTGTATATTTAATAATATTATTAGTAGGCCTATCAAATCAATAATATTTATTTTAACAAGTTTTTTCATTACTTATATCTTATTAGAAGCACAAAAATTATTGCAAAAAAATCCTACTGAAATTTGCTTGCATGAGGCCATCAGCTTTTCCTGCAATGAGGATTTCTTGCTGAAGGTTTTCTTGTCAAGTTTTTCCTGCAACAAGGTTTTTCTTAATTTTGATAATTTAGATATTGAACTATTTCAATATTTTTTAATTATATGTTCTTATAATTTTTAGGCTTTGTATTTTTTGGGCAGAATGCTCTATATCTTACCAATTTTATTTGTATTTTTTTGCTAATCTTATTCAGTAAGCTTCAAAATTAAAACCCTAAATTGGCCCAAAAAAGATTTCAAAGTAATTAAAAATATCAGGGGACCAATGCATTTAAGCTGATTGCTTAAAACTTTCAAAGTTTCAAAAGCTATCTAAGTATGGCATTATAAACAAGACAGTTGATATACCATCCATTATTTTTTTGTTTTCATGTGCTTTATTCAGTTTAAAAGATGGAAAAGGACAAAGAAAGTCTTCAGAGTATGAATGATGAAGAGGTAAGTTATCATTTTTTACTTGCTACTTTTTTAATAAATAAATTGTTTAACATGTTAAGACACTAAGCTAACATAACTTAAAATTTAGGCATTTGAAGATGCTGTTGAGTTTCTATCTGATGATGAAGCTGAAGATCAAGATGCAGTGTAAGTGATTAGGTTTTTATTTAAAATATCAATTCTGTATGCAGGCATGTCTCAGCACTAATTTAATTTTTCTTTTCACAGTGTAAATGGTGTTGATTCTGCAATGGCCTTGGAACGAGAGGAATCAGCCTCTCAGTTGCTAGGGGATGCCGCTCAACAGCCTCCTTTGCCGCCACCAGCTGACTTGCCAGACTTGCTCCAGTCGATTGGCGAAGCTCAAAATGCTCTAGACCTGTTCCTTAGTAACCAGTTTGAGAAGGCCAGGGCCGTAATGGAACCGCTGTGAGTTGGTTTTTAAATCACTTGAAATGTACTTTAGGTTATAAATGGCGCCAATATTAGATATCGATGACGCCATTATTAAATACCGATGACGCCATTGTTAGATATCGATGGCGTTATTACTAAATATCGATGACGCCATTGTTAGATATCGATGACGCTATTATTAGATATCGATGACGCCATTATTGGATATCGATGACGCCATTATTAAATATCGGTGACGCCATTGTTAGATATCGATGACGCTATTATTAGATATCGATGACGCTATTATTAGATATCGATGGCGTTATTATTAAATATCGATGACGCTATTATTAGATATCGATGACGCCATTATTAGATATCGATGACGCCATTACTAGATATCGATGACGCCATTATTAGATATCGATGACGCCATTATTAGATATCGATGACGCTATTATTAGATATCGATGACGCTATTATTAGATATCGATGGCGCCATTGTTAAATATCGATGACGCTATTATTAGATATCGATGACGCTATTATTAGATATCGATGACGTCATTATTAAATATCGATGACACTATTATTAGATATCGATGACGCAATTACTAGATATCGATGGCGCCATTGTTAGATATCGATGACGCTATTATGAGATATCGATGACGCTATTATGAGATATCGATGGCGTAATTATTAAATATCGATGACGCTATTATTAGATATCGATGACGCTATTATTAGATATCGATGACGCTATCATTAGATATCGATGACGCTATTATGAGATATCGATGACGCTATTATGAGATATCAATGGCGTAATTATTAAATATCGATGACGCTATTATTAGATATCGATGACGCTATTATTAGATATCGATGACGCCATTATTAGATATCGATGAGGTCATTATTAAATATCGATGACACTATTATTAGATATCGATGACGCAATTACTAGATATCGATGGCGCCATTGTTAGATATCGATGACGCTATTATTAGATATCGATGACGCTATTATTAGATATCGATGAAGCTATTATTAGATATCGATGGTGTAATTATTAAATATCGATGACGCTATCATTAGATATCGATGACGCCATTATTAGATATCGATGACGCCATTATTAGATATCGATGACGTCATTATTAAATATCGATGACACTATTATTAGATATCGATGACGCAATTATTAGATATCGATGACGCCATTAATAGATATCCAGTAGTCAGATAAGGCACAGAAAATGTCACACATTTGATGACACCAACAATACCCAGGTCGGCCACATCCATGTACCACAGCCTGGGCTACGCCACCATCTGCTACCTGCAGGCCTCCATGACTATGGAGCGCCCTAACATACAGCAGGCTTTGGACGCCACTAAACAGGGCCTGCAAGTCTCTCAGCGGCTACGACGCCGAGGCTTCGTAGCGTCTCGTCAGCCGAACGATTTCACTGACGAGCAGTGCCACGCTGAGCTGTGCTACGCTGAGTTGTTATTAGAAAAAGCTGTGCTCACGTTTCTTCAGGACGAGAATTTTATTGCTTTTGTCAAGGTAAATTTGCCTGATGGTTTTGAATACACTCGTATAAAACAAATCTTTTAAAAATGGACTCTAGATCGATTTCACTGTAAACAAACACCACATTTCACTGTGAACAAAGACCACATTTCACTGTGAACAAAGACCACATTTCACTGTAAACAAAGACCACATTTCACTGTGAACAAAGACCACTTTTCACTGTAAACAAAGACCACATTTCACTGTGAAGAAAGACCACATTTCACTGTGAAGAAAGACCACATTTCACTGTGAAAAAGACCACAATTCAGACCACAAAGACCAGAGTTCATCATAAAAACGTCCAATTAAATTTTTGTGCAAACAAAGACAAAAACTGTAAATCGACTGAGTTCGACGTTAACAAAGATCAGATTTGAGTTGAAAAATACCAATCAGACTGTTAACACGCTGAACAAAGACAGACAGAGTCTATATGTACAGAGATTGGATTAGGCTAAACAGACTGAGTTATCTGTACAGACTAGATTAGGCTGAAAAAAGACTGAGTTATCTGTTCGGACTAGATTAGGCTGAACAAAGACTGAGTTATCTGTTCAGACTAGATTAGGCTGAACAAAGACTGAGTTATCTGTTCAGACTAGATTAGGCTAAACAAAGACTGAGTTATCTGTACAGACTAGATTAGGCTGAAAAAAGACTGAGTTATCTGTTCGGACTAGATTAGGCTCAACAAAGACTGAGTTATCTGTTCGGACTAGATTAGGCTGAACAAAGACTGAGTTATCTGTTCGGACTAGATTAGGCTGAACAAAGACTGAGTTATCTGTACAGACTAGATTAGGCTAAACAAAGACTGAGTTATCTGTACAGACTAGATTAGTCTGAAAAAAGACTGAGTTATCTGTACAGACTAGATTAGGCTGAACAAAGACTGAGTTTATCTGTACAGCGACTGGCTTAGACTGAACAAAGACCGCATCACAACAATCCAATTCAGGGCGGCATCAAGATTCGCGAGTGCTACAAAGCCTACAAAGAGTGCTGGCGCCTGTTGCACAAGCGCCGCTGGTTGAACGCCGAACTGCGCTTGCATTTCGAAAGCGGCGCCAGAATTGGAGAAGGCGCTTTCAATCTGCTGCTGAGTCTGCTGCCGCCCCGATTGCTCAGACTGTTGGAGTTCGTTGGATTCTCCGGCGACAGGCGATACGGACTCGAGCAGATTCGGCTGGCCACCGAGTTGGACGGCAGTGTCCGGGCACCCCTGGGCAGGATTATACTGCTAGTCTATCACACTACCTTTGCTCATATCCTGGGTGCCGGAGGCTGCGATTTAGCCGCTGTCCACCAGCTGTTGGAGCCCTGCTTAGCTGCTCACCCTGATGGGGCTATGTTCCTGTACTTTCAGGTGAGTATATAAGGGCATTTCTAGCGGTGGATTTGCTCTTTAGCTTCCACGGAGGGTCAATGACCCCTCCGGCATGAATCTAGGCGTAAGTCTTAGATTCTAATTGGCTCTTTATTTCTTGTTGGGGGGGGTCAATGACCCCTCTCCATGATTCTAGGTGTAAGTAGTAGATTCCAATTGGCTCTTAGTTTCTTTTAGGGGGTCAATGACCCCTCATGATTCTACGTCTAAGTAGCAGATTTTAATTGGCTCTTTATTTCTTGTGGGGGGTCAATAACCCCCTGATTCTAGGGGTAAGTGATAGATTTTAATTGACTCTTTATTTCTTGTTGGGGGGGGGTCAATGACCCCTCTCCATGATTCTAGGTGTAAGTAGTAGATTCCAATTGGCTATTAGTTTCTTTTGGGGGTCAATGACCCCTCATGATTCTAGGTGTAAGTAGTAGATTCCAATTGGCTATTAGTTTCTTTTGGGGGTCAATGACCCCTCATGATTCTAGGTCTAAGTAGCAGATTTTAATTGGCTCTTTATTTTTGTGGGGTCAATGACCCCTCTCATGATTCTGAGGTTAAGGTATTATATTCTAATTAGCGCTTAGTTTTTTGTGGGGTCAATGACACCCGATGATTCTTAAACCCTTATTGGCTGATTGTTTTTAGAGGCTGGGAGTTAATGGCCTCTCCTGTCGCTATTTAATGTACCGCTTTCAAAAGTTCTGAATAGGGTGCTTTGCTTTCATTTGGGGATGGGGTCAATGGCCCCATATATTGTTGGTTGGATAGGATTCTGATTTATCTTGCTTTTTCTCTATGGAGGTCAATGACCTCCTTATAAAAATTCTCCTGAAGTTTCTGATTATTTATCAAACTCAAATTCAGGGCCGTCAGCAGCTGCTATCCGGCAACTCGCACCGAGCTATCCAAGCATTCGAGCGCAGCATTGAAAGCCAGACCGAATGGATCCAACTGCATCTTGTCTGCTACTGGGAGCTAATGTGGACTCAAGCTTACAAAGCCGATTGGCTATTGGCTATGAAATACGCCGAGATACTAGCCAAAGAGTCCCGATGGAGTAAGGCCACGCTGGTTTATCAGAAGGCGGCATTTCTTTACCAATACCAGAATGTCGCCGGGACAGGAGATGAGGGCGCCAAGGCTGCGACTGGCGATGAAGACCACGTTGCCGGTTTGATGGACAAGGTGTGAGCTTTTCATTCCTAGCACGTGTCTGTCATAACCTAAACCCTGAGCATACTTTTCTCCACACCTGTCAGTCAATAGAATCCTAAACATGCCATTCCCCACACCTGTCAATCAATAGGATCCTCAGCATGCCATTCCCCACACCTGTCAATCAATAGGACCCTCTGCATGTCATTCCCCACACCTGTCAATCATTATGATTCTCAGCATGCCATTCCCCACACCTGTCAATCAATAGGATCCTCAGCATGCCATTCCCCACACCTGTCAATCAATAGGATCCTCAGCATGCCATTCCCCACACCTGTCAATCAATAGGATCCTCAGCATGCCATTCCCCACATCTGTCAATCATTATGATCCTCTGCATGCCATTCTCCACACCTGTCAATCAATAGGATCCTCAGCATGTCATTCCCCACACCTGTCAATCATTATAATCTTCAGCATGCCATTCCCCACACCTGTCAATCAAAAGGATACTACTGTATACATGCCATTCTCCACACCTGTCAATCAAAAGGATCTACTGTATACATGCCATTCCCCACACCTGTCAATCATTATAATCTTCAGCATGCCATTCCCCACACCTGTCAATCAAAAGGATACTACTGTATACATGCCATTCTCCACACCTGTCAATCAAAAGGATCTACTGTATACATGCCATTCCCCACACCTGTCAATCAAAAGGATACTACTGTATACATGCCATTCTCCACACCTGTCAATCAAAAGGATCTACTGTATACATGCCATTCCCCACACCTGTCAATCAAAAGGATCTACTGTATACATGCCATTCCCCACACCTGTCAATCATTATAATCTTCAGCATGTCATTCCCCACACCTGTCAATCATTATAATCTTCAGCATGCCATTCCCCACGCCTGTCAATCATAATCAAATATTCCAGTCACTCGCTACACCTGCCAATCATAATCCTAAAACTGTCATTCATTATACATTGTCATCAATACTCATTGCCTGTCAATCGCAACTGACACCAGTCACTCACCCCCACCACCGCTCAGGTGCCCCGCCTATACAAGCGCATCGCTGGCAAGAGTTTGCCAATAGAAAAGTTCGCCATGCGCCGGGCTCGCCGATTCGCCGAACAGGGCGGCCGGCTCACCCTGCCGGGCCTGGAGGTGGTCTACGTGTGGAACGGCTTCCCTTTAGTTGGTTGCGAAGGCCCTGACGTGGTTCGTTCGTTTTTAGCGGCCGTTGATTTGGCCTCCGACCAGCTGGACAGAGGCCGGGTCACCTCAGGTCAGGGCGACTCTGCGCAGGCTGGTGGCAGCTGGCCCTATCCTGACGATGACGCCGCTCTGATTCTGCTGCTTCGAGGCGCCTGTTTGAAACAGTTGAATCAGACTGAGGCTGCCGACAAGTGCTTTCAGGTGTGTAGGTTGTACAGCTTCAATTTATGTTGAGTGTGATTGATTGACAAGTGCGAGTAATTTTAAAGTTATGATTATGGTTGACTCTTGTAGGATTTCGCGTATAATTGACAGGTGTAGGGTTAGGGTTATGATTGACAGATGTAGGGTTAGGGTTATGATTGACAGGTGTAGGGTTAGGGTTATGACTGACAGGTGTAGGGTTATGACTGACAGGTGTAGGGTTATGACTGACAAGTGTAGGGTTAGGGTTATGACTGACAAGTGTAGGGTTAGGGTTATGATTGACAGGTGTAGGGCTAGGGTTATGATTGACAGATGTAGGGTTAGGGTAATGATTGACAGGTGTAGGGTAATGGTTATGATTGACAGGTGTAGGGTTAGGGTAATGATTGACAGGTGTAGGGTAATGGTTATGATTGACAGGTGTAGGGTTAGGGTAATGATTGACAGGTGTAGGGTAATGGTTATGATTGACAGGTGTAGGGTTAGGGTTATGATTGACAGGTGTAGGGTTAGGGTTATGATGGACAGATGTAGGGTTAGGGTAATGATTGACAGGTGTAGGGTAATGGT
This sequence comes from Macrostomum lignano, assembly GCA_002269645.1. Classification (NCBI taxonomy): domain Eukaryota; kingdom Metazoa; phylum Platyhelminthes; family Macrostomidae; genus Macrostomum; species Macrostomum lignano. The sequence goes on along the minus strand of NIVC01001914.1, from coordinate 213,025 downwards.
TATGATTGACAGATGTAGGGTTAGGGTTATGATTGACAGGTGTAGGGTTGGGGTTATGATTGACAGGTGTAGGGTTAGGGTTAAGATTGAGAGGTGTAGGGTTAGGGTTATGATTGACAGGTGTAGGGTTAGGGTTATGATTGACAGATGTAGGGTTAGGGTTATGACTGACAGGTGTAGGGTTATGAGTGACAGGTGTAGGGTTAGGGTTATGACTGACAGGTGTAGGGCTACGGTTATGATTGAAAGGTGTAGGGCTAGGGTTATGATTGACAGGTGTAAGAGTTACGGGTTTATGATCGACAGGCTTACGGTGCGTTTAAGATTGGCTTGTAGAAAAATGACAGGGTTTACGAGCTAGGTTATAATTGACAGGTGTGGATAATGATATGAATGACTTGTCCTGCATGTTAGCAGGTAAAGAGAGAACAGCCAGTTAACCCGCTGGTCACCTTGTTAATTGCCCAACCATCCATCAGGAAATCGTCGACGATCGCCTTGCCCGCCGTATCCGGCAAGATCGTCACGTGATCGCCTGGGCCTGGCTGGAGCTGGCCCACCTGCGCCTGGACGAGGGTCGCCGGCCGGAGGCCTCCGCCTGCATTGATGCCTGTCTGTCTTGCCGCGGGATCAGCTTGGAATCTCGAATTCACTTCCGGGCGCACGCCCTGGCGCTGTCTATGGCTGAGACCCCCTCGACCGCTAAGTAGCTGTTTGTGTTTTTAAGCCTCAGAGTAACCACGATCGAATTGATTTTTTTACGGCCGGGGCATTTTAACTTGAGGATCATGCATCTCGGATTTGTCAGATTGTCTCTTTTTACCGATTTTTGAGATCGCCATCTCAGATGTTAATTCTTATTTATGCTCTAATTCTTTATGTTTTTAAGGCCGTGACCCCAGATTTTCGGTAATGACCTTGGATTTTACGGTCGTTACCGCAGCTCTTTGAGGTTGTGACCTCAGCTTTCTTCGGGCAATGACCTCAGATTATTAGGGTCGTGAACTCAGAGATTTCTTAGGCTCGTGACCTTAGATTTCTTAGGGTCGTAAACTCAGATTTCTTATGTTCGTGACCTCAGATTTCTCTGGGTCGTGACCTCAGATTTCTCTGGGTCGTGACCTCAGATTTCTTAGGATCGTGACCTTATATTTCTCAGGGTCGTGACCTCAGATTTTTTAGGGTCGTTACCTCAGATTTCTCTGGGTCGTGACCTCAGATTTCTTAGGGTCATGACCTCAGATTTCTCAGGGTCGTGACCTTAGATTTCTCAGGGTCGTGACCTTAGATTTCTCAGGGTCATGACCTTAGATTTCTCAGGGTCGTGACCTCAGACTTCTCAGGGTCGTGACCTTTAAATTCTTAAAAATTTTAGATTTCCTCACCGTCTGAATCACTACTGTTAGTAGAGCTGTCGGAAAATATAAATGTACTAAAATCGCATCTAATACCAAATCCAGCTTGTGTGATTGCTTATACTTTTTTTCAACAAAGAAAGCATTTCCAGTCGCCATACATATTGCTGGCACTGGTCACTCTCTTGATTGCGTTTTTTGTTGACATGGATACAATGAACAGTTTATATTATTTTTGTTTTACTCAAGCCATCATGCCTAGCGGTATCTAAAATCATTTTTCCTCTTTTTTTCTTATTTTCGTTTCTGTCTGCCTATATATTTGGAGGCCCTGTTGATTTTGAAAATCCCTGTTTATCAAAAATGATTCATTAAATGGATTGTCTGTTGAAATCATTATTTAGTAATAATTTTCGTTGTCTGTTGTCCAGCGCCATTATATAGTTTTTGTGTAGTATGGAAATTTGATACTGACGATAATATTGATGGTTTAATTGTTAAGCCTTTGTTTGGTATTCATTCTGCGGGGTCTCAGTTGCTGGGTCACCAGCCTCCCAGATCCTCAGTTGCTGGGTCACCAGCCTCCCAGATCCTCAGTTGCTGGGCCACCAGCCTCCCAAATCCTCAGTTGCTGGGCCACCAGCCTCCCAGATCCTCAGTTGCTGGGCCACCAGCCTCCCAAATCCTCAGTTGCTGGGCCACCAGCCTCCCAAATCCTCAGTTGCTGGGCCACCAGCCTCCCAGATCCTCAGTTGCTGGGCCACCAGCCTCCCAGATCCTCAGTTGCTGGGCCAACAGCCTCCCAGATCCTCAGTTGCTGGGCCACCAGCCTCCCAGATCCTCAGTTGCTGGGTCACCAGCCTCCCAGATCCTCAGTTGCTGGGCCACCAGCCTCCCAAATCCTCAGTTGCTGGGCCACCAGCCTCCCAAATCCTCAGTTGCTGGGCCACCAGCCTCCCAAATCCTCAGTTGCTGGGCCACCAGCCTCCCAAATCCTCAGTTGCTGGGCCACCAGCCTCCCAAATCCTCAGTTGCTGGGCCACCAGCCTCCCAAATCCTCAGTTGCTGGGTCACCAGCCTCCCAGATGCTCAATTGCTGGGCCAGCCTTTAGATTCCCAACTACACCAACAGCAAGCAGCGATAGATCATCAAGGCGCATTCCTAATTAAAATTGTGTCGTTGATTTTCACTCACTGTTAGCAGTGAATTCCAAAGAAACTTGATATTTTTTCTAAGTGTTTGCAGTGATCTGCTTTCTCGCCACTGCAGCCCATTTCAAAATTTTCAAAGCCATGATATTTGCTCCGTTTTAACAAACTTTTTCTTGTAGGCCCCCTTAGCATATTTTTTGTTTTTTACTCTCTGTTGTTTTTAGTTACAAACTATTTTAACGGTTTTGAGTCAACAAACAATTAATCTGAGAATAGATTTTTACATTCGCAAACGTTATATCAAGCTATGCTAATTCATTTTGCTTCCTACTGATAGTAGGCTGTTGTTGTTTTAATAAATAAGAGTTTCTTTTATTACAATATAAATTTGTGTTTTCAATTTTAAACTATTAAATTAATTGTTGATTAAATTTTGCTTTAATTTATTTCAAAGTGACGATAGATATTGAATAAAATACGTTGCACGATATGTATCGAGAAGGTGCAGTCTCTGAGACATTGAAATGTTGCTCATGGCTCATTGTGCTGTTGTCACTAACGGGTGCTAAAGAGTCATACTTTGAATTGGTTGGTAGCTCGGGAGGAGATCTGGCTTCCTCATTGATCAACTTGACGGTCGGAAACGCAATTCCGCGCATCGGCACTTTTGATAAAAACGGCAAAGACTTTGTAGATCTGAGTCCAAAATTTTTTTCTTACTCTACGGTCTTTTTTCGGATGCTTAAATCTCGCGCATTCAATTCCAATGCTGGCTCAAGTCTGGAAGGCGACATGCTACATGCATGCTATGGATTCAGCGCGAAAGCCCTTTAGCCTGAGCGAGTTTCAATAGCTGCAGAAGCTCTGCGACCAAGCCTGAATGCTTATCAAAATCAAAAATCAATATGTTATCATAAAACCTCGGGGTTGTTGCTGACAGTTGAAAACTAATTAATTAGCTTGAGCCTAATTACTAAATAATCTACTATCAGAAATGGCACTTCAAACACTACTGCGTACTGATGAATCTAATTGTTATTTCTAAGCTAAGAATGCTGAGTATACTAAATCAACGAGAGTTTGGTTTTGTATTACATGTAATTAGTCGGACGCTATAGGGTGGGAACGCGTCCGAGCCTGGCTCTAAAGTACCTGCATGTGCATGTACATGTATACAATGTACATGTACCTCAGTTGGATGATCGTGAGCGACCATCGCTAATTTGAGACTTGGGAATTGTCGAGATCCATTTGGAACTCGTGAGAGCCAACCTCCAACAACATGCCTATCGATGAGAAAGTTAAAGAGATACCATCATCTCCACACATGGCTGATGTACGAAGGCATGACCAAAATGTATGTAAAAAGGTAGCTCGTAAAATTAAACATAATTTGATCTAGTTGTTGGCGTTTACCAAACAATGAACCTGTAGTTCTGCTATACATGTACATGTCTGAGGCCAAGCTAATGACCTCAGCGAGCTCAGATGTACGTGTATAATTAATTTTTATAATAAACTGGGACTGTTTAATTATGATCACGCTACTGCACTTTCTTTTATTACATACAGCGATCTTTTGCCTTTAGTTTTACAGAATCCGAAGTCAGGACAGTAAAAAAAGACCAATGCATGTTTTATATATTTTTTTAATTTATAGAAATTAATTGTTTTCTATTCCGAAAAATGACAGCTTGCCGACGTAAGAGACACAATACGTATTTGCGATATAAAAGCAAGAACCCAAAACCTTGATTAGTTGTGACGTGTGGCACTTGACAGATGACAGGCAGCATTGTTAGCTACCTTTTTCAGTCATGTCAAATAAATTAAAGACAATTGAAGTTGTCACCTGCCAAAAGCTTTCAAGTTAAGCTTTCAAAAGCCAACAACACACTGCCGCCAATATAATTAAATCAAATACTCTGCATTGTGTTCCAAGTTGATATATACATTTCATCTTTCGAATTGATTGAAGCCTGCATCTTCTGCGGTCTAAAGCTCCATTCAAAGCCAAGACTTCAGATTCGACGCACAGAACATATGGAACTAGCAACACTTATATTAAGATGGTGGATTCTTGCCACACTGTTGAACATCTTGGCTTGCAAGACTGACTGGGAAGCTGAAACCAAGGTGCTGCCGAAATTCGCAGCGGTCAAGACCCGACGCTGCCCCACCGCGGCCGCCTCTCCGCTGCCGCACCGCCTGGCCAGCAAGCTGCAGTGCGCCGCCGCCTGCTCCCGACTGCCCACCTGCAACGCATTCCACTTCGACATCACCACCCGCCTGTGTTACCATGGAGACGCGTGTTCCCAACTCGAGCAATGGACTGACGGCGACTGCGACTCTTACAAGTACACCGATGTGCTGTGCGGAGACTGCGGTGAGCGGCTCAGTGGCTGCTGTCTTGACAATTCTGTACAAGGACCACTTCGTTCTTAGTCTATCATTTAGTTTGTAGGAAATTTATTATAATTCCCGATCCCACTAGAACGACTTGTGTTCTGGAGCAAGACACTTAACTCTGCATTGCTTCAGTTCACCCAGCTGTAAAATGGGGTCAGCATTAGCTGGGGTAATTGAGGGTGTGTGGCGACCCCCCAGTCCTTGGACTGAAAGACCGTACACAGTCTTTAGATGCACTGCGCAATAGCTGCGGCTGAGCTGTCGTTTGTACATCTACCCATTGTAATCAATTGTTTTTTAATTCACTGCAGAGTCTACTGAGCCCCTGGTGAAACAGCTCAAGCTGAAGCTGTTCTACAAGTTCTCTCGGAGCGGTCTGAAGAATGAGGTCAACCCGAGACTGTCCTGTCTCAGGGCTCACGACGTGACAATTGATGCAGCTGGTGCTCACTTCAAGGGCAACACGGGCTCCTACCTGAGCACTAACACACCTGGATTTGAGAAGTTCCTTCAGGTTGGCACGGAGTATTCAGTGTTCACCAAAGTATATCACGGCATGGACACGGGGTGAGTGAGCAGATTTTATGCAATCCAGTTTGCAGTCACAAATGCAGCAGCCTAATCGGAGTCCCCGTACGCCTCCACCTGGAAATCCTGGTAGAACCCGGTACTACAGCCGGTTCCAAGAGTGCAACGGCACCAATCCGGGCAGCTCATTCATCAAGTCGACAGGCCTGGTGTACGGATTCAGCTGGGTGGCCAGCAGCGGCTACGGCGAGGGCACATTCGGCTTGTCTGCCAGCTTCCTGCCCAGCGATGGCCTGCCGCGTGGACTATCAGCCGGCATCACCTTCAACCAGACTGTTCACCAGAGCGTCTATCACAATGGAACTTTGGCGCCCGTAGCAACAATTAACACAGTCTCTGCTAATATCTCAACGGCCGTGTTTCAATGCCTCAGGTTGGGCTATGGCGCAGTTGATGCCCAGTGCCTGAATGGAGAGATGGCCTGCTTTGGACTGAGTGCTAAGCTGCTCAGTCTTGAAGACTTTGACCAGCTGAGTCAAATCTGCAATGAGTGATTCTGAATCTCTAAAACTATTTTTTTACTTTACAGGTGTATCTGCTAATCATCAATAAAAGAAAATCCAGAGACGAAAATATAAAATTCGTTTGGGATTATGGGATCAGAAACGGGGAGCTGGGGATTATGGGATCAGAAATGGGGAGCTGGGGATTATGGGATCAGAAACGGGGAACTTCGGATTATGGGATCAGAAACGGGGAGCTGAGGATTATGGGATCAGAAACGGGGAGCTTGGGATTATGGGATCAGAAACGGGGAGCTTCGGATTATGGGATCAGAAACGGGGAGCTGGGGATTATGGGATCAGAAACGGGGAGCTGGGGATTATGGGATCAGAAACGGGGAGCTTGGGATTATGGGATCAGAAACGGGGAGCTTGGGATTATGGGATCAGAAACGGGGAGCTTGGGATTATGACATCAGAAACGGGGAGCTTGGGATTATGGGATCAGAAACGGGGAGCTGGGGATTATGGGATCAGAAACGGGGAGCTTGGGATTATGGGATCAGAAACGGGGAGCTTGGGATTATGGGATCAAAAACGGGGAGCTTGGGATTGTGGGATCAGAAACGGGGAGCTGGGGATTATGGGATCAGAAACGGGGAGCTGGGGATTATGGGATCAGAAACGGGGAACTTCGGATTATGGGATCAGAAACGGGGAGCTTCGGATTATGGGGTCAGAAACGGGGAGCTTGGGATTATGGGATCAGAAACGGGGAGCTTGGGATTATGGGATCAGAAACGGGGAGCTGGGGATTATGGGATCAGAAACGGGGAACTTCGGATTATGGGATCAGAAACGGGGAGCTGAGGATTATGGGATCAGAAACGGGGAGCTTGGGATTATGGGATCAGAAACGGGGAGCTTCGGATTATGGGATCAGAAACGGGGAGCTTGGGATTATGGGATCAGAAACGGGGAGCTTGGGATTATGGGATCAGAAACGGGGAGCTGGGGATTATGGGATCAGAAACGGGGAGCTGGGGATTATGGGATCAGAAACGGGGAGCTTCGGATTATGGGATCAGAAACGGGGAGCTTGGAATTATGGGATCAGAAACGGGGAGCTGGGGATATGGGATCAGAAACGGGGAGCTTGGGATTATGGGATCAGAAACGGGGAGCTTGGGATTATGGGATCAGAAACGGGGAGCTTGGGATTATGGGATCAGAAACGGGGAGCTTGGGATTATGGGATCAGAAACGGGGAGCTTGGGATTATAACATCAGAAACGGGCAGCTTGGGATTATGGGATCAGAAACGGGGAGCTGGGGATTATGGGATCAGAAACGGGGAGCTTGGGATTATGGGATCAGAAACGGGGAGCTTGGGATTATGGGATCAGAAACGGGGAGCTTGGGATTGTGGGATCAGAAACGGGGAGCTGGGGATTATGGGATCAGAAACGGGGAGCTGGGGATTATGGGATCAGAAACGGGGAACTTCGGATTATGGGATCAGAAACGGGGAGCTGGGGATTATGGGATCAGAAACGGGGAGCTTGGGATTATGGGATCAGAAACGGGGAGCTTCGGATTATGGGGTCAGAAACGGGGAGCTTCGGATTATGGGATCAGAAACGGGGAGCTGGGGATTATGGGATCAGAAACGGGGAGCTGGGGATTATGGGATCAGAAACGGGGAGCTTCGGATTATGGGATCAGAAACGGGGAGCTGGGGATTATGGGATCAGAAACGGGGAGCTTCGGATTATGGGATCAGAAACGGGGAGCTTGGGATTATGGGATCAGAAACGGGAAACTTCGGATTATGGGATCAGAAACGGGGAGCTTGGGATTATGGGATCAGAAACGGGGAGCTTGGGATTATGGGATCAGAAACGGGGAGCTTGGGATTGTGGGATCAGAAACGGGGAGCTGGGGATTATGGGATCAGAAACGGGGAGCTGGGGATTATGGGATCAGAAACGGGGAACTTCGGATTATGGGATCAGAAACGGGGAGCTGGGGATTATGGGATCAGAAACGGGGAGCTTGGGATTATGGGGTCAGAAACGGGGAGCTGGGGATTATGGGATCAGAAACGGGGAGCTTGGGATTATGGGATCAGAAATGGGGAGCTGGGGATTATGGGATCAGAAACGGGGAACTTCGGATTATGGGATCAGAAACGGGGAGCTGAGGATTATGGGATCAGAAACGGGGAGCTTGGGATTATGGGATCAGAAACGGGGAGCTTCGGATTATGGGATCAGAAACGGGGAGCTGGGGATTATGGGATCAGAAACGGGGAGCTGGGGATTATGGGATCAGAAACGGGGAGCTGGGGATTATGGGATCAGAAACGGGGAGCTGGGGATTATGGGATCAGAAACGGGGAGCTTCGGATTATGGGATCAGAAACGGGGAGCTGGGGATTATGGGATCAGAAACGGGGAGCTGGGGATTATGGGATCAGAAACGGGGAGCTGGGGATTATGGGATCAGAAACGGGGAGCTTCGGATTATGGGATCAGAAACGGGGAGCTGGGGATTATGGGATCAGAAACGGGGAGCTGGGGATTATGGGATCAGAAACGGGGAACTTCGGATTATGGGATCAGAAACGGGGAGCTTGGGATTATGGGATCAGAAACGGGGAACTTCGGATTATGGGATCAGAAACGGGGAGCTGGGGATTATGGGATCAGAAACGGGGAGCTTCGGATTTTGGGATCAGAAACGGGGAGCTTGGGATTATGGGATCAGAAACGGGGAGCTGGGGATTATGGGATCAGAAACGGGGAGCTTCGGATTATGGGATCAGAAACGGGGAGCTGGGGATTATGGGATCAGAAACGGGGAGCTTGGGATTATGGGATCAGAAACGGGGAGCTTCGGATTATGGGATCAGAAACGGGGAGCTTGGGATTATGGGATCAGAAACGGGGAGCTTCGGATTATGGGATCAGAAACGGGGAGCTGGGGATTATGGGATCAGAAACGGGGAGCTGGGGATTATGGGATCATAATTGGGGGATCTTAGAATTATGGAATCAGAAACCAGGATTAGCGGATCAGAATCAAGTATTTTAGGATTATGGAATCAGAACTATGGATTTTGGAATTGAGGGATTAGAAAGGATATTAGTAATTAGTATCATGGGATTAGAAAAAGGAATCCATTCAGACCAGCAAGGCAAGCGAGACGATTAAAACGATCATTCAGAAGACATTTTGCGCGGTGCATCCTAAGTGCGCTATAAATATAGTGCTTTAAATTTATAATTTTTAATAAATTTAGGCGGAGACTTTCGCATGGCAACAGAGACGAGAACAATTAGCATATTTATAACAATTTAAACACCGACTGAAGCAGCAATTTAAGTGCATTAATTTTTCTGCCTGTTTTAATAGCATAACTGAGATACTGAAATCTGTTAGTGATACTCAAAATATAGTATCAGGAGAGGGTGATACGCAGGGTGAGGAGGGGAGAGGGAGATACGGAGGGTGAGGAGGGGAGAGGGTGATACGGAGGGTGAGGAGGGGAGAGGGAGATACGGAGGGTGAGGAGGGGAGAGGGTGATACGGAAGGTGAGGAGGGGAGAGGGAGATACGGAGGGTGAGGAGGGGAGAGGGTGATACGCAGGGTGAGGAGGGGAGAGGGAGATACTGAGGGTGAGGAGGGGAGAGGGTGATACGGAGGGTGAGGAGGGGAGAGGGTGATACGGAGGGTGAGGAGGGGAGAGGGAGATACGGAGGGTGAGGAGGGGAGAGGGAGATACGGAGGGTGAGGAGGGAGAGGGTGATACGGAAGGTGAGGAGGGGAGAGGGAGATACGGAGGGTGAGGAGGCGAGAGGGTGATACGCAGGGTGAGGAGGGGAGAGGGAGATACGGAGGGTGAGGAGGGGAGAGGGTGATACGGAGGGTGAGGAGGGGAGAGGGAGATACGGAGGGTGAGGAGGGGAGAGGGTGATACGGAAGGTGAGGAGGGGAGAGGGAGATACGGAGGGTGAGGAGGGGAGAGGGTGATACGCAGGGTGAGGAGGGGAGAGGGAGATACTGAGGGTGAGGAGGGGAGAGGGTGATACGGAGGGTGAGGAGGGGAGAGGGTGATACGGAGGGTGAGGAGGGGAGAGGGAGATACGGAGGGTGAGGAGGGGAGAGGGAGATACGGAGGGTGAGGAGGGGAGAGGGTGATACGGAAGGTGAGGAGGGGAGAGGGAGATACGGAGGGTGAGGAGGCGAGAGGGTGATACGCAGGGTGAGGAGGGGAGAGGGAGATACGGAGGGTGAGGAGGGGAGAGGGTGATACGGAAGGTGAGGAGGGGAGAGGGAGATACGCAGGGTGAGGAGGGGAGAGGGAGATACGGAGGGTTAGGAGGGGAGAGGGTGATACTGAGGGTGAGGAGGGGAGAGGGAGATACGGAGGGTTGGGAGGGACGAGGGAGATACGGAGGGTTAGGAGGGGAGAGGGTGATACGGAGGGTGAGGAGGGGAGAGGGAGATACGGAGGGTGAGGAGGGGAGAGGGAGATACTGAGGGTGAGGAGGGGAGAGGGTGATACGGAGGGTGAGGAGGGGAGAGGGTGATACGGAGGGTGAGGAGGGGAGAGGATGATATGGAGGGTGAGGAGGGGAGAGGGTGATACGGAGGGTAAGGAGGGGAGAGGGTGATACGGAGGGTGAGGAGGGGAGAGGGTGATACGGAGGGTTAGGAGGGGAGAGGGAGATACGGAGGGTGAGGAGGGGAGAGGGTGATACGGAAGGTGAGGAGGGGAGAGGGAGATACGGAGGGTGAGGAGGCGAGAGGGTGATACGCAGGGTGAGGAGGGGAGAGGGAGATACGGAGGGTGAGGAGGGGAGAGGGTGATACGGAAGGTGAGGAGGGGAGAGGGAGATACGCAGGGTGAGGAGGGGAGAGGGAGATACGGAGGGTTAGGAGGGGAGAGGGTGATACTGAGGGTGAGGAGGGGAGAGGGAGATACGGAGGGTTGGGAGGGACGAGGGAGATACGGAGGGTTAGGAGGGGAGAGGGTGATACGGAGGGTGAGGAGGGGAGAGGGAGATACGGAGGGTGAGGAGGGGAGAGGGAGATACTGAGGGTGAGGAGGGGAGAGGGTGATACGGAGGGTGAGGAGGGGAGAGGGTGATACGGAGGGTGAGGAGGGGAGAGGATGATATGGAGGGTGAGGAGGGGAGAGGGTGATACGGAGGGTAAGGAGGGGAGAGGGTGATACGGAGGGTGAGGAGGGGAGAGGGTGATACGGAGGGTTAGGAGGGGAGAGGGAGATACGGAGGGTGAGGAGGGGAGAGGGAGATACGGAGGGTGAGGAGGGGAGAGGGAGATACGGAGGGTGAGGAGGGGAGAGGGAGATACGCAGGGTGAGGAGGGGAGAGGGTGATACGGAGGGTGAGGAGGGAATAGGGAGATACGGAGAAACCATTAGAAATCGTAGTAGTACAATATAGAGGAATAAGCAGAGAACAGCTACGAACAGGATATGAAGTTCATTGTCACAATTGAGTTACAATTGTTACCCCCTTGCTGCGATGAAAAACTCCAGAAAAAAAGGCTATAACTTTATTCCAATCAGTGCGTCACATATGGAAGAGAGCGAATGGGCAATAATAACAACTACACTGCAGAGGTGTAACATCTTTACACAGCAACAAAAAAGTAAAAACAAGATCTTCTCTGTCAGAATATGCATATACATCTACAAAAATAGGCCAAACAAATAACATCTTTAATATACAATTGAGAAATTATGTTCGCTAGTTTTTTTTATAATAAGCGACGTTACAGTTTTGTAGATTTGGTATAGATTTAAATTTAACTTGCAGTACTATTAACTTGCTTGATTGAAGCAACAGTTAAATTTTATCCGGTTTAATTACCTTTAGAGAGAGAAAATGTTTAATGAAATGATTCTAAGCACATGTCTACTTCACTTTTTAGGAACATAGAAAATCCAACAAATTAATTTGGTACTACCAATAACGAGGGTGGGTTATGTCTGTCTCTGTCTGTCTCAGTGTATGCCTCAGTGTCTATCTATGTCTGCCTCAGTGTCTGTCTATGTCTGTCTCAGTGTCTGTCAGTGTCTGCCTCAGTGTCTGTCTATGTCTGTCTCAGTGTCTGTCTCAGTGTCTGTCTCAGTGTCTGTCTCAGTGTCTGTCTCAGTGTCTGTCTCAGTGTCTGTCTCAGTGTCTGTCTCAGTGTCTGTCTCAGTGTCTGTCTCAGTGTCTGTCTCAGTGTCTGTCTCAGTGTATGCCTCAGTGTCTGTCTATGTCTGCCTCAGTGTCTGTCTATGTCTGTCTCAGTGTCTGTCAGTGTCTGCCTCAGTGTCTGTCTATGTCTCTCAGTGTCTGTCTCAGTGTCTGTCTCAGTGCCTGAATCAGTGCCTGTCTCAGTGTCTGTCTCAGTGTCTGTCTCAGTGTCTGTCTCAGTGTCTGTCTCAGTGTCTGTCTCAGTGTCTGTCTCAGTGTCTGTCTCAGTGTCTGTCTCAGTGTATGCCTCAGTGTCTGTCTATGTCTGCCTCAGTGTCTGTCTATGTCTGTCTCAGTGTCTGTCAGTGTCTGCCTCAGTGTCTGTCAGTGTCTGCCTCAGTGTCTGTCTATGTCTCTCAGTGTCTGTCTCAGTGTCTGTCTCAGTGCCTGAATCAGTGCCTGTCTCAGTGTCTGTCTCAGTGTCTGTCTCAGTGTCTGTCTCAGTGCCTGAATCAGTGCCTGTCTCAGTGTCTGTCTCAGTGTCTGTCTCAGTGTCTGTCTCAGTGTCTGTCTCAGTGTCTGTCTCAGTGTCTGTCTCAGTGTCTGTCTCAGTGTCTGTCTCAGTGTCTGTCTATGTCTGTCTCAGTGTCTGTCTCAGTGTCTGTCTCAGTGTCTGTCTCAGTGTCTGTCTCAGTGTCTGTCTCAGTGTCTGTCTCAGTGTCTGTCTCAGTGTCTGTCTCAGTGTCTGTCTCAGTGTCTGTCTCAGTGTATGCCTCAGTGTCTGTCTATGTCTGCCTCAGTGTCTGTCTATGTCTGTCTCAGTGTCTGTCAGTGTCTGCCTCAGTGTCTGTCTATGTCTCTCAGTGTCTGTCTCAGTGTCTGTCTCAGTGCCTGAATCAGTGCCTGTCTCAGTGTCTGTCTCAGTGTCTGTCTCAGTGTCTGTCTCAGTGTCTGTCTCAGTGTCTGTCTCAGTGTCTGTCTCAGTGTCTGTCTCAGTGTCTGTCTCAGTGTCTGTCTCAGTGTATGCCTCAGTGTCTGTCTATGTCTGCCTCAGTGTCTGTCTATGTCTGTCTCAGTGTCTGTCAGTGTCTGCCTCAGTGTCTGTCTATGTCTCTCAGTGTCTGTCTCAGTGTCTGTCTCAGTGCCTGAATCAGTGCCTGTCTCAGTGTCTGTCTCAGTGTCTGTCTCAGTGTCTGTCTCAGTGCCTGAATCAGTGCCTGTCTCAGTGTCTGTCTCAGTGTCTGTCTCAGTGTCTGTCTCAGTGTCTGTCTCAGTGTCTGTCTCAGTGTCTGTCTCAGTGTCTGTCTCAGTGTCTGTCTATGTCTGTCTCAGTGTCTGTCTATGTCTGTCCCAGTGTCTGTCTATGTCTGTCTCAGTGTCTGTCCCAGTGTCTGTCTATGTCTGTCTCAGTATCTGTATCAGTGTCTGTCTCAGTGTCTGTCTCAGTGTCTGTCTCAGTGCCTGTCTCAGTGCCTGTCTATCACACATACATCACACCTCTTGATCGGCGAGTTTGCAGCGACACATCGCCGATCCGGTCTTCGCTTCGTTGCCCTCCTCGCCGCTGTCGCCGTCAACTAATTCGCAGCTCTCAATGCCAGCCCGACAGAACGGGCACTCGGCCAGCATTCCCGGACACCGGACGCACAGTCCAGAGTGGCCGCACGGCTTCAGCCGGGTCGTAGCCGGCAAATCGGCGCAGATGTGGCACAGGCCGCTGAAGTCCTGGCGCATCAGACGTTCCCGACGGTGCCGCACCGCCGCCGTCCAGGGCAGGATTTGGCGAGCCAGCGAGTCGGCGGGCAGCTGGCCGGCGCTGTCCATCGTGTCCGACACGCCTTCGGGCGGCGGATAGCGAAACGGCCGGCTGCCGAAATTGAAACGGCACTGCTGATTGGACATGAGGCTGGCGGCCGGGTAGATGGCCAGGTCGGACTGGGGCTCAGCATGCTGCCGCTGCTGCTGCTGAAGGAATGCTTTGTGAGTCTCGGCGGACCATTTGCCGTTCAGGCTGAACTTGGCGGAGCCGCTGGTGAAGTCCAGCAGACAGCCCACCGTGTCGCCTGGTTTCCAGCGTCGCCAGTTATAGCCGAGCTGGAGTTGGGTTGCATTGGGTTGGAATAGGATTGGAATTGGATTGGAATGGAATTGGAATTGGATTGGAATTGGATTGCAATGGGATTGGAATCCAGCCGGAAAAGGATTGGAATCCAGCTGGAATGGGATTGGAATGCAACTGGAATGGGATTGGAATGGGATTGGAATTCAACCGGAATGGGATTGGAATGCAATCGGAATGAGATTGGAATGCAGCTGGAATGGGATTAGAATGCAACTGAAATGGGATTGGAATGCAGCTGGAATAGGATTGGAATGCAGCTGGAATGGGATTAGAATGCAACTGGAATGGGATTGGAATGCAGCTGGAATAGGATTAGAATGCAACTGGAATGGGATTGGAATGCAACTGGAATGGGATTGGAATGCAACTGGAATGGGATTGGAATGCAGCTGGAATAGGATTAGAATGCAACTGGAATGGGATTGGAATGCAACTGGAATGGGATTGGAATATAGTTGGAATGGGATTGGAATGCAGCTGGAATGGGATTGGAATGCAGCTGGAATGGGATTGGAATATAGTTGGAATGGGATTGGAATGCAGCTGGAATGGGATTGGAATGCAGCTGGAATAGGATTAGAATGCAACTGGAATGGGATTGGAATGCAACTGGAATGGGATTGGAATATAGTTGGAATGGGATTGGAATGCAGCTGGAATGGGATTGGAATGCAGCTGGAATGGGATTGGAATATAGTTGGAATGGGATTGGAATGCAGCTGGAATGGGATTGGAATGCAGCTGGAATAGGATTAGAATGCAACTGGAATGGGATTGGAATGCAACTGGAATGGGATTGGAATATAGTTGGAATGGGATTGGAATGCAGCTGGAATGGGATTGGAATGCAGCTGGAATGGGATTGGAATATAGTTGGAATGGGATTGGAATGCAGCTGGAATGGGATTGGAATGCAGCTGGAATGGGATTGGAATGCAGCTGGAATGGGATTGGAATATAGTTGGAATGGGATTGGAATCCAACTGGAATGGGATTGGAATGCAGCTGGAATGGGATTGGAATCCAGCTGTGATGGGATTGGAATGCAGCTGGAATGGGGTTACAATTCAGCAGAAATGGGATTGAAGAAGCGCCTCACCTGAGACGGCCTGCCATTAGTCCAGATGCACATTCGGCAGCCGTCGATGCCCAGACTCAGTGCGTCATCGCCAACGCCGATACCCTCGTGGCTTAGGAACACGGTGGCGCCGGAGGCCCAACCAATCTGCATGATGCCGCCAGTCACCAGCGTGACTTCGTAGTACCATTTGCCAGATTTTGCAGGAAACGTAGCCCGAACCGATTCGAAACTGGCCGCATCGGATCTGGCCTCCAAGCCATCCGGCAGGATGTGCATCGCCTCGGTGGAAGTCTCGGCGCTCAGCATAGCGTTCAATCGTTCACGCTGAGACGCGGCGGCGTCCCAAGAGGACACCCGGCCGGGCGGTAGGAAATAATTGTCCAGCAGCAACAGGCTCAGACTGGCCAGTTCGCGAAGAGGCCCGCTATCGGACATTGGCAGCCAGGACTCGGCGCGGATCAGGCAGTCTGTTAGGCTTATCTGCTCCGTGTCGCTGGTGAGACTGCAGATCTGCAATACCAGGCCTGGCCGATCATCGCCTGGAGAAGTTTTGGTTTGCTTTGTTCTGTTCTACTTTAGAGTTGCCATGGGAGACGGCTGGTGTGCGAGAGGGATAGAAAGAAAGGGAGAGACAGGTGGTGAGCAGGGAGAGACTGGCGGTGAGCAGGGAGAGACTGTCGGTGAGCAGGGAGACTGGCGGTGAGCAGGGAGAGACTGTCGGTGAGCAGGGAGACTGGCAGTGAGCAGGGAGAGACTGGCGGTGAGCAGGGAGAGACTGTCGGTGAGCAGGGGGAGTGGCGGTGAGCAGGGAGACTGGCGGTGAGCAGGGAGAGACTGGCGGTGAGCAGGGAGACTGGCGGTGAGCAGGGAGAGACTGGCGGTGAGCAAGGAGAGACTGTCGGCGAGCAGGGAGACTGGCAGTGAGCAGGGAGAGACTGGCGGTGAGCAGGGAGAGACTGTCGGTGAGCAGGGAGACTGGCGGTGAGCAGGGAGACTGGCGGTGAGCAGGGAGAGACTGTCGGTGAGCAGGGAGACTGGCAGTGAGCAGGGAGAGACTGGCGGTGAGCAGGGAGAGACTGTCGGTGAGCAGGGAGACTGGCGGTGAGCAGGGAGAGACTGTCGGTGAGCAGGGAGAGTGGTGGTGAGCAGGGAGACTGGCGGTGAGCAGGGAGAGACTGGCGGTGAGCAGGGAGACTGTCGGTGAGCAGGGAGAGACTGGCGGTGAGCAGGGAGAGACTGTCGGTGAGCAGGGAGACTGGCAGTGAGCAGGGAGAGACTGGCGGTGAGCAGGGAGAGACTGTCGGTGAGCAGGGGGAGTGGCGGTGAGCAGGGAGACTGGCGGTGAGCAGGGAGAGACTGGCGGTGAGCAGGGAGAGACTGGCGGTGAGCAGGGAGAGACTGTCGGTGAGCAGGGAGACTGGCAGTGAGCAGGGAGAGACTGGCGGTGAGCAGGGAGAGACTGTCGGTGAGCAGGGAGACTGGCGGTGAGCAGGGAGACTGGCGGTGAGCAGGGAGAGACTGGCAGTGAGCAGGGAGAGACTGGCGGTGAGCAGGGAGAGACTGTCGGTGAGCAGGGAGACTGGCGGTGAGCAGGGAGACTGGCGGTGAGCAGGGAGACTGGCGGTGAGCAGGGAGAGACTGGCGGTGAGCAGGGAGAGACTGGCGGTGAGCAGGGAGAGACTGGCGGTGAGCAGGGAGAGACTGGCGGTGAGCAGGGAGACTGTCGGTGAGCAGAGAGACTGGCGGTGAGCAGGGAGAGTGGCGGTGAGCAGGGAGAGACTGGCGGTGAGCAGGGAGAGACTGGCGGTGAGCAGGGAGAGACTGGCGGTGAGCAGCGAGACTGTCGGTGAGCAGAGAGACTGTCGGTGAGCAGGGAGAGACTGGCGGTGAGCAGCGAGACTGTCGGTGAGCAGAGAGACTGTCGGTGAGCAGGGAGAGACTGGCGGTGAGCAGGGAGACTGTCAGTAAGCAGACTCACTGGTAACCAGGAAAGCTTGCAGCATTAGCAGAGCGGCGCAGGCCACGTCCAGTTCGGGCTTATTATCCAACAAATACTGCTTCAATTCCGAATCGATAACGCTAGTATTACTACTAGCAGCAGTAGCAGGAGGAGCAGTCAAATTCGCTAAGCGGTTGTGTACAAACTGGAGCAGTTCAACTGTTAACAAGCTGTTGAACATTGCGCCAGCCAGTTTGGTGGCCAGAGCAGCCACCACGCAAAGGGAGTTCTTCTGTTTAATCTCGGACAATGACGAGGCGTTAGCAAAATCTAACTGCTGCATCAGGTCTGAGACCAGCTCCTGCGGTTGGGAGAGTTTGAAATTTTACGAGTATCCCACTTATCTACTATTTATCCCAAATTTTATTCCAGATTTTCTTCTATTCATCCCTTATCCTGATTTTCTTCCCCTATTCATCCCATATCCTGATTTTCTTCCTCTATTCATCCCATATCCTGATTTTCTTCCCCTATTCATCCCATATCCTGATTTTCTTCCTCTATTCATCCCATATCCTGACTTTCTTCCCCTATTTATCCCATATCCTGACTTTCTTCCCCTATTCATCCCATATCCTGACTTTCTTCCCCTATTCATCCCATATCCTGATTTTCTTCCTCTATTCATCCCATATCCTGATTTTCTTCCCCTATTCATCCCATATCCTGATTTTCTTCCCCTATTCATCTCATATCCTGATTTTTTATCCTATTCATCCCATATCCTGACTTTCTTCCCCTATTCATCCCATATCCTGACTTTCTTCCCCTATTTATCCCATATCCTGATTTTCTTCCCTTATTTATCCCATATCCTGACTTTCTTCCCCTATTCATCCCATATCCTGACTTTCTTCCCCTATTCATCCCATATCCTGATTTTCTTCCCCTATTCATCCCATATCCTGATTTTCTTCCCCTATTCATCCCATATCCTGATTTTTTTCTCCTATTCATCCCATATCCTGATTTTTTTCTCCTATTCATCCCATATCCTGATTTTTCTCATCCATTTATCTCCTTTGGAGGAAACGCACCTTAGTAGGCAGACAGCCGCCATCCAGTATCATGCTGATGATGCAGGCGCCCAAGCAATGATCGATAGGCACCTCTTCAATTAGGATCCCAACCATAATTAAAAACTGGCGCTCAACCTCTGAGTAGCTGTGCAGCTGGAATAGGGCGAACTTCTTCAGCGTTTCGTTTTCGTCTCTGAATAAAGGATTAAGAAAAACGCAAATTATTTTTCTATTACATACACGAAATTTATCAAAATCTACTTTAGATCAGCCGATATGTATCAAAATGGAACTTGTTTTTAGATGCAATATTAACCGATATGTATCGAAATAAAACATTTTTAGAGACAGTATATCACTCGATATGTATCGAAATGGAACTTGTTTCTAGATACAATATCAGCCGATATGTGTCGAAATGAAACATATTTTTAGATATTGTATCAGCCGATGTGTTATTTAAAAAAAAGTGTTATTTTAAAGCTTGAACGAGATTGCCTTACCCAGATTGCCTTACCGAGACTGCCTTATCTGCCTTGCCCAGATTGGTAAGGCAACAAACTGCTATTTTTAGACATGAGCTAATGATTAATAACATTGGTGCGCATTTCCGCATATAAAAATTCTGAACTAGAAAATTAGAAGCCACGCATACAATTTTCGTAATAGAGAACTAGGGTGTGTCTAGTTCGTCAAGAAACACACGTGATAAGAACACGATTGCAGACAGAAAGCAAGCAGGAGCCCGGGGTAACGTCAGTATAGCCAACTATAGTCAAATATATGCACACAGCATACGCTATCTTATTTCCACATCTGGAGCCTTTCAGTGCACTTGGCACCGTTGGCAGGGGTAGGTTACAGGTGCTAATAACTGAAATTCTGTGCAAACATAAATAGTCTAAAACTGCTAATTTTGGACATCCCCAGTTGCAATTGAACACTAGATAGTAAAATTAAACATTTATTACCAATTTAACCAATTGAAGGCTTTCATTTTGCTACACATTGTAAGCGCTCACTCAAAAAGATTAGCTTAGTAATGTATTAGGCGTTTTAAAATGAAAACATGCTATCTTCTGGAGGCTGGCCCAGCAACTGAGGATCTGGGAGGCTGGCCCAGCAACTGAGGATCTGGGAGGCTGGTCCAGCAACTGAGGATCTGGGAGGCTGGCCCGGCAACTGAGGATGTGGGAGGCTGGCCCGGCAACTGAGGATCTGGGAGGCTGGCCCGGCAACTGAGGATCTGGGAGGCTGGCCCGGCAACTGAGGATCTGGGGCTGGGTGGCTGGTGGCCCAGCAACTGCATGAGGATTTGGGAGGCTGGCCCAGCAACTGAGGATTTGGGAGGCTGGCCCAGCAACTGAGGATCTGGGAGGCTGTCCTAGCAACTGAGGATCTGGGAGGCTGGCCTAGCAACTGAGGATCTGGGACTGGGAGGCTGGTCGCCCAGCAACTGAGGATTTGGGAGGCTGGCCCAGCAACTGAGGATTTGGGAGACTGTGGCCCAGCAACTGAGGATTTGGGAGGCTGTGGCCCAGCAACTGAGGATCTGGGAGGCTGGCCTAGCAACTGAGGATCTGGGACTGGGAGGCTGGTCGCCCAGCAACTGAGGATTTGGGAGACTGTGGCCCAGCAACTGAGGTTCTGGGAGCTGGCTCAGCAACTGAGGATTTGGGAGGCTGGCCCAGAAACTGAGGTTCTGGGAGGCTGGCCCAGCAACTGAGGATCTGGGAGGCTGGCCCAGCAACTGAGGATCTGGGAGGCTGGCCCAGCAACTGAGGATCTGGGAGGCTGGCTATGATAGATAGCTTACCTGTCATAGTGCCTGACAATGAAGCGCACAGTGAGCCGGATGGACTCCTGCTCAGTGAGGCGATTGCCGCCCTCGCCAAGCAGATCAGTGAGGAAGCTGATGTCCTCGAGCTGGTCGTAGAGGCTGATGATGTAGGGGAGGCTCCGGTTGTCAGAAAGCTGTGACAAATCCAGCATCATGGATGAGTGCCTGCTGGCTTCGTCGGCTTGAGGTTGGGCCCGGCGACGTCTGAGATGACGAGCGCGGCGGCGGCCGCTGATGCAGGAGTTGCCCATCTGGTGCAGCTGCGGCTGAGTATGGGCATGCATTATTTTTAACTAAATTTCAGTCCTAAATATGTTGATCCTCTCCACGCTACATAATAATTATATATATATATACATCAACTCTAAAGCAAGCATTATTATTAACTGATTCGAGGTTCCATGTGCAGTTTTCAGTATTATGGGATTAGGATCCCCAACTGGATTCTTTGTGTTTTGTCAGTTAGTTAAAAAATATAAAATAATCATAATCATAATTGATTACACCTGCCAGAATGGGTGGGCAGATGTGTAACTGACAGCTCAGCTATCAGTCCAAGAACTGGGGTGTCAACACACACACCCTCAAATACACTACTGATGACACCCATTTCACAGCTGGGTGAACTGAAGCAATGCAGAGTTGTGTCTTGCTGAAGGGCACAAATTGTTACAATGGGATTGGGAATTGAACCCCTGACTTTCAAGTCATGAGTCTAACGCTCTAACCACTAGGCTACAATGCCCTTTAACAATATAAAATACACTATATATCATAAAATAATGGTGTATAAAGTTAATATTTACTGTTAAAAATGTGTCATGATAAAAAAGAAGAGGTGCATAAATACTTAATCTTTGTTAAAAATAAAAATATTGATTTTTCACTTCATTTCAAAAGATTTGATCACTAGTGTCTTAGACAAAAAGTAAAAGTATATTTAATTTATAGTTTTCCACCTTTGTTACATTCTTATCTAGCATTATTCTGAATGATGTCTACTTTAACAGTTGTCATAAAGGCAAATATAAATACTATACCTTAGGCTTTATTGTGAGCTTAGTTTTTACTTTCATATATAATTATTTGCATATAACTATTTTTTCAACAATTACCTAGGTAATTTAGGAAATTAAATAAAAAATAACAAACAATTTTATATCTTAAAAAAATTGCAACAAACAGAATTGAAAAGAATAATTTTTAGTATAAGAGGTCATTATAAAATAGAAGTCAAATACAATATATACAATATAATCATATATGCCCAACACCTGTCCAATCAGTCCAAACTGGTAGGAACCAAAGTTGCAATTAGGAGGAACTAAGTTGCAAATCTGGACAAAACTAAGTCACAAAATTAAGTATACCTAATACAAAATATTGATTAAAAAATTAAAAAATTGTTCATTATACCAAAATATTTACAAAAAAACTTTAGTTTTGGGCAAAAATGATTATTATAATAAGGACTTTAGTAAGATTTTTTAAAGTTATTTCAAATATTTTTATTAGATAAATATTATATGTGTAGATAAAAAGCAACTCTTACTTTTGAAAATCATTCAAATAATCTTGCTTATGCATCTTGCCTATTAAGGACTATAATTATTTTTGCCCAAAAATTGTTTTCTAAATGCAACAAAGCTAACCTATTAAAAAAACTAAGAAAAATGAAAGTGTTGTCAAAATTTAAATACATATTTTGTTTACACTAGTACATTAAGCCCCCATAGGGGATTCAAATTCAAAATTGCCACTCTATTCACTAGTGAGTAATTCTGAAGTAAAAGATATAAGAATCTATCTAACAAAACCCTTTATACTGCATCTCTATACTCTATTCCTCAACTCAAGCTTGCCACAACATAGCTAAATTGTGTCACTTGCAAAGATGAAAGACTTTCAATGTCTTTTTGCATTTTCAAAAGGGGCAACCACAGACAGAATCTTCTATTGCTAAGTATGTAAGCATACTATGACACTAAGCCCTTAATAGTGGGTATTCAAATTAAAAGTTCAAACATTAAGCATTGAAAGCTTTGTTTTTTAATATTTGACCTACTAACAATTGGTATGAATTAATTGGGCCCATAAGCTACTGCCCCTATCTACAACTGTGCCACACAATATTGTATTCATAAAATAAGACAAATAAGATCAGAGCAGTTTAGGGGGTTGATAAATTTCAGGCAAGCTTTTTAAGCCTTACCTATGCATACAATCTTTCATCAATTGTCTATTAGACTAGTTGGTAAATGATAATAAAATTTATCCAACCCTACCATTTGTGAGCCCACTATGTGAAAGGTTATTAAACTCCTTTAGTCTAATTGTGATTGTACATTGTACACTGTATATTGGCCAAGAAAAGGCCTAAATGGTTAAAAAACAATTAAATTTAAAAACAGAGCACCCATTAAAGGCATTAAAATGTTTTTTTTCAAATATTTGATTGACTGCTTTCCCTTTTAAATTTTTCTTTAAAAAGTTATGCATGATTGCCAAAAAGTTATAGTTTGTTTAAAGCTTACTTGAAAAAATAGGCTAGATGGTTTTTTTTTAAAAATCAATGACAGACAGACTGACTGACTGATTGGCAGACAAACAATACAAAATTAATATATAGACATAAAAACAAACTATTGGCTAAGGATAAAAAATAAAGTTTTATATTTTATAATGACATTATAAACATACATAACTTACTGTTTTTCTATTCAATTCAAAAAAATACTAAAGCACTTATTTTTTTAGTGTCACAGTCAGTTTTTTAAAGTTAATTTTGTGAAAAAGAAAACAGTATATTGTTATCCAAATGAAATTGAAATGAATAAATGAATATTTCAAAAGTTTTTCTATGATATACTATTGGAATAAATTCTCAAATCTATAGATGTGTACTAAGCATGACCTACAGGTACAGTGCATTGAGCATCTTACAAGGAGTTGCATACATAGCCCACATAGGAGGGGAGTCATGGCCCTTCCAATTAAATGGGAGAAGGAGAGGTCATAGAGGTCTATGGAATAATGGTGGTCCATTTGAATGTATCCCCCTCAATGTGGCATCTTCCCTAATAAAAACCATAAATATGCCAATAAGCCTATTACAATTATAATATAATTTTGCCTAGCCTAGCCAAGAAGAAAGTGGAAAATTGTATAAAGTGAGGCTGCTAAAGTAGGCAAACATTTAACAGACTTAAAAATTGATACTGTTTTTTTCTTAGAAGATTTAAACTTATTCTGGTATCTATTTTGTATAATGAAGTAGTATATATTCACAAAAAAGCCTGCAATATATCCAAAAGCCTTGGCTCAATTATCCACCAATTAAAGAAGTGCCAACAAGGCAAAGCTAAAACTCTAAATGTGATAATATGAAAAAATGCAAACTTTGTTTTTAATTACCACATTTACTAAACAGGACAAAAAGAAATAAATAAAATTATAAAAATGTTTTGCTTTAAATAACAGTAGTTATTTTTTTTTTAAATTTTTCCAAGAAATTAGATATTTATTGGCAAAAGTGCAGTTTCGTTCGCGAAATTATTTTTCGTTTAAATTTGAAAGTTCGAAACCAGAAAACAATAACAACGATAAAAATTGATGTTTTAAACCATTCTAACGATTGTGGCAGACACCATGGCATCCATCAGGTCGCGCGCATTTAGCTCTAGTTGCGGTAGAGCATTCGCTGGCAGCACTTCATTCGACGGAATTATCCACGAGGGTCTTGGTGGTCGTCTAGCCATGGTACAATATGTTGTCCAAAAGAAAAAGCAGATATTAGCAGCTTCTCAGCTAAAGGGAAACAGTTCAAGCCCCCCACTTGACCCAAACTATTTTTTCCATAGACAAATTGCATTTCAAGTAGCATTCGAGCGTGGCACAGATTTAATGAAAAAAGTATAGGCCCTACTATAGTATTTGTCATGCTATCTCAGCCTAGAGACATCCAAACTCAGCCAGCCCATTTCGACAGTGCGATTTTTTACGTAAGCCAGTCAAGTTTTACCATGGACATGCTTCTTGGGGCCATGCTGTCTCAGCCTGGGACATGCAATCTCAGCCACTTTTCAGATGCTATGTCAAGCTGTCTGTGGCTTAGTCTGTGATCGAAGCAAATCTCGATCAAGCTGCAGCTAGCTGACCCTGCACTGGTGGAGGAGGAGGCTGGTGGCCGACCCGATGGGGTCACCTGCAAAGCTTGGCGCCTCATTCTCTTGGAGCAAGTGGGCCAAGTCGTGCTAGATGCTGTGACGCCACTAAAGGTGGCCAGATAGGAGATTCACTGCAATCAGAACTTCCCGCAGTGTATCGCAGAGCAGCCTTTCAACTAGGCTGAGCACTGAGCGTCTTACTGACTTTGTCCGTTGTTGCGTACCCTTACTGACTTTTCTTGCTGCGTTCATTCATTGCTGTTTGTTGCCATTTCATGTCACGTTACAGAAATGATAGCATTGAGATCTGTTTGCAATTGAAATCTATATTGGCTGAGATTGCATGTCCCAGGCTGAGATAGCATGGCCTTAAGAAGCATGTCTATGGTAAAAGTTGACTAGCTCGAGCCAAAAAAATGCATTGCGGAATGGGACTGGCTGAGTTTGGATGTCTCTAGGCTGAGATAGCATGACAAATACTATAATAGAGCGCCCATTTGCTTTAAAGTTCCGTGACCAGTGAGCTCTGGCACAGTCGCTAGAATGGTTTAAAACATTGTTGCTATTGTTTTCTGGTTTCAAACTTTCAAATTTAAGCGAAAAATAATTTCGCAAACGAAACTGCACTATTGCCTATTTTCTTTTAACTTTGTGATTATAGATTCTTTGTGGTTTAAAGTGGTTTGAAGTTTGTACTTCAGTGATTGGCATGATGTGATCCAGTATTAAAATTGGGTTTATTCGGTAGAGTTTAATAACCAAAGCAAATAAATAATATGCTTTAGGCCTAGTAAAATTTCTTTCTTTTTGGTTAAAATCATTTTTAGTTTTCTGAATATGTTGCAGAATTGAGCTTAAAGCCATTACCATTGAAGGTTTGTAGAAATAGAAAAAAATAGTACAACTTATATATTATATAGAAAAACTTTTAGAGGCCAATTTTCTAATATTAACACTTACTATTTATAGGGAAATATAGAGATAATTTTCGCCAATAGGTAAATCACAAGGACTCAAATAGGCCTAAGTAGAAAACTTTAGTCAACTTTTAGTTTGTGTGGCTTTTTCTTGTTGCTTTAATAGTATAGGCCCTAATACTCTGCTGTATTTTATAGCAACATACCATATAGTAGTATAAATATACTTTTATACTGCTGACCTATTTAGAATCAATGATAATCTTTTGGCAGCCTTTGAAATACCCTAGATGACAATTAAGAAGAAGAATAAAATAGGCCTTTTCTAATTCTTAAATATAGAAATTGACTTTACTTATAGGCCTATTTTCTGATTATGAAATCAGATTTGTAATCTAAATATCTCTATATCTATAAACATATACGAGGGTTGTCAGAAAAGTTCTGTGTATATTGTAATAACTTGAGAACAATAAACAGAAGAAACATGAAAAGTTACAAATGTCTTCCTTAACATATATTCACTCAAAGTATGAGCCCTCAGCTTCAATACACTTCTCCCAATGCTGCACTAGCCCGTCAATGCTTGTAGTCATGCCATTGTTCGTCACGGCGGCAATGCCAGCCTTGTAGGCCTGATTCACGTCTTCCTCTGTGCTAAAACGCTGGCCTCGCATCGACTCCTTGATGCAAGGGAAGAGGAAAAAGTCGCATGGACTTAAGTCCGGGGAATAAGGCAGATGCAGAAGAATTTCCCACCCCCACGACTCAATCGTAGCCAGCACGCTTTGCTTTCGGTGCGGGGCTGCATTTTTGTGAAGCAGAATTGGGCCAGCCGCGTGAAGTGCAGGTCTTTGTCCCAAATGGCACGCCGAACTTTCACCAAAACTGACAGGTAGAAATCACCATTGATTGTCTGCCCCACTGGCACAGGCTGATCAAACAACAGACCCTCCTGGTTGAAGAAAGTCACGTGCATGACCTTCAGCTGGCCAATGCTCCGGATGGCCTTTTGAGGTCACGGAGAACCTGGCCTGCACCAAGTGGTACTCTGCCGCTTCAACTCTGCCTCCCAAGAATGCGCCCAGGTTTCATCACAGGCAACGATCCTTTGCAAGAATGCCATGCCCTCCTGCCGACACCGCTGCAGGTTGGATACACACATGGCAACCCGCCGAGCCCGCTAATCGTCAGTGAGCAGATGCGGCACCCACTTGGCACAGACCTTGCGCATCCCAAGGTCCTCAGTCAGGATCTTGTGGACTGAGTCGTGGGACACCCCTAGTCCCCTATGGTATCAGCCAGCTGCCTGGTGGTCAGTCTCTGGTCCTGCAGCACGGCTGCCTCCACCTGACTCACTAGGCTGTCAGTCCGAGCACTCGTTGGTCGTCCACTGCGTGGCTTGTCGTCGAGGTCTTCTTTACCGTTGCGAATGGCAATAGCCCAGCGGCGAATCGTCTCATAAGATGGGCAAAAGTCTCCTATGGTCTGCCGCATTTCTTCAAAAATCTCGGTTGCTGAATGCCCCTGAAGGACATGAAACTTGATGATTGCTCGATTGTCGCGTTTAGAAAAACTCTCGCGGGACGGAATGCACCATGGGTGTGGTTGAAAAATTATTGCTATTTTGGCTAGAAATGATATGGTGCTCTAAAACTGAAGCTAGCGACTCTTTATATATGTATATATCTATGGCTAAAACCCCAACTCTTCAGCTATTCATAGAGCTGAGCTATTCTCTAATACACAGAACTTTTCTGACAACCCTAGTACATGTATTGAATTTAAAAAGATCATTTTTTAGCTTGGTAAGATTGCTATCTCCATTTTTGCCTAGATTTTAGGTCTAGAATAGATCATGTTACCTATAGCTACTATTCTATATATTATTGTGTATATTCATGTCCTATATACTAAAAATGAGTTGTCTGTATGTATGTATGTATGTATGTATATGGGTATGCGATAGATTTCAGAAAAAACGGCTCAACCGATTTTCTTCAAACTTGCACCATTCGATCAGAAATTTTTCTGGGACGGTACATGCATCTTAGCTAGGAAATTGCTAAATGTGAAAGGGATTAAATATTCGAAAAACATGCTTTCTTGCAAAGGTCAAGCAAAATTTTGACTTGAAATGCATTGTAAGAATGCTAGAGAAAAAACTGACTGGCTGAATTTCAATTCTGATAAAGATTGCATCGCAACAAATTGAAAACAGTGTCGAAGAAATGCACACACAACTTGATTTAAATTGCGTAACCATATTGCTAACTTAAATTGAGACTGATACTGGCTGACTGAGAAATTGATTATGTCATAACTTTTTACTCCAATTGACTTGCTGTAAGAATTGAATTAAAAGGGCCACAATTCATGTGCTCCAATTGAAAAAAGATAGCCTAGATGCAAACAGACTGGACTGCTAATGTAGCGATCTGGGTTTGAATCTTAGTAGCGCAAAATGATTTTTTTATTAAAACAACTTAAAAACAAAAAACTGCTAAACATAAAAGAAGCGCAATGTCAAACATAGAAGAGCCACCATGTCAAAAATAAAAGAGCCACCATATCGAACATAAAAGAGCCACCATGTAGAATATTAAAGAGCCACCATGTCAAACATAAAACAGCCACCATGTCAAACATAAAAGAGCCATCATGAAGAACATTAAAGAGCCACCATGTCGACCATTAAAAGAGCCACCATGTCAAACATACAAGAGCCACCATGTCAAACATAGAAGAGCCACCATGTCAAACATAGAAGAGCCACCATGTCAAAAATAAAAGAGCCACCATATCGAACATAAAAGAGCCACCATGTAGAATATTAAAGAGCCACCATGTCAAACATAAAACAGCCACCATGTCAAACATAAAAGAGCCATCATGAAGAACATTAAAGAGCCACCATGTCGACCATTAAAAGAGCCACCATGTCAAACATACAAGAGCCACCATGTCAAACATAGAAGAGCCACCATGTCAACCATTAAAAGAGCCACCATGTCGAACATTAAAAGAGCCACCATGTCGAACATACAAGAGCCACCATGTCAAACATAGAAGAGCCACCATGTCAAACATAGAAGAGCCACCATGTCAAACATAGAAGAGCCACCATGTCAAACATTAAAGATATACAATTTCAAATGTAAAGGTATAAAGCGCCATGCCAATTTAAAGGAGCCACTATAAAGCTAAGGAAATTGTTGCACTTAGCTACTGGTACTTATTGTCTTGTGGATGCTTGCTATTTGGGGATGCTTGCTATCTGGGGGATGCTTTCTATCTGGGGGATGCTTGCTATCTGGGGAATGAATGGGAATGCGCCCAGTAAAGTAGTATTTTTGTCGCCAGGCTAGAGAACTATAAATGTAGACTGCAAGAAAAGATCGTACATTATAAAATCTCCCCGTGCACAATCCTATATACTAAAAATGAGTTGTCTGTGGGTATGCGATAGATTTCAGAAAAATTGGCTCAACCGATTTTCTTCAAACTTGCACCATCTAAATATACTAAATCTCTAAGGTTTGTATGCTTGAATCCCATATACTAAAAATGAGTTGTCTGTATCTATCTATCTAGCTATGCGATAGATTTTAGAAAAAACGGCTCAACCGATCCCATATACTAAAAATGAGTTGTCTGTATCTATCTATCTAGCTATGCGATAGATTTTAGAAAAAACGGCTCAACTGATTTTCTTCAAACTTGCACCATTTGATCAAAAATTTTCCTGGGACGGTACATGCATCTTGGCTAAGAAATTGCTCAATATTAAAGGGATTAAATATTCGAAAAACATGCTTTTTTGCAAAGGTCAAGCAGCTCTTTCGACCTGAAATGCATTGTAAGAATGCTAGAGAAAAAACTGACTGACTGAATTCCACTTGTGATAAGGATTACATCACAACCAGTGCCAAAGAAATGCACACAAGACTTGATTAAAATTGTGTAACCATATTGCTAACTTAAATTGAGACTGATACTGGCTGACTGAGAAATTGATTATGTCATAACTTTTTACTCTTACCGATTTGCTATAAGAATTTAATTATAAGTGCCACAATTCATGTTCTCCAACTGACAAGAGATAGCATAGATGCGAACAGACTGGACTGCTGATGCAGCGACCTGGGTTCGAATCTTAGTAGTGCAAAAAGATTTTTTTATTCAAAAACCTTAAAAACACAAAATGCTAAACACAAAAAATGCACAATGTCAAACATTAAAGAGCCACCATGTCGAACATTAAAGAGCCACCATGTCGAACATTAAAGAGCCACCATGAAAAACATTAAAGAGCCACCATGTCAAATATTAAAGAGCCACTATTTCAAACATTAAAGAGCCACCATGAAGAACATTAAAGAGCCACAATGTCGAACATTAAAAAGCCACCCCGTCAAACATAAAAGAGCCACCATGTCAAGCATAAAAGAGCCACCATGTCGAACATAAAAGAACCACCATGTCAAACATAAAAGAGCCACCATGTCAAATATGAAAAAGCCACCATGTCAAACATTAAAGAGCCACCATGTCAAACATTAAAGAGCCACCATGTCAAATATTAAAGAGCCACCATTTCAAACATTAAAGAACCATCATTACAGACATTAAGGTGCCCCAGGTCAAACATAAAAGGACCAACATGTCAAACATTAAAGAGCCACCATGTCAAGCATAAAAGGACCACCATGTCGAACATTAAAGAGCCACCATGTCTAACATTATAGAGCCACAATGTCGAACATTAAAGAGCCACCACGTCAAACATCAAAGAGCCACCATGTCAAACATAAAAGAGCCACCATGTTAAACATAAAAGAGCCATCATGTCAAACATAAAAAAGCCACCATGTCAAACATAAAAGGACCACCATGTCAAACATTAAAGAGGCACCATGTCGAACATTAAAAAGCCACCATGTCGAACATTAAATAGCCACCATGTCAAAAATTAAACAGCCACCGTGTTTAACATTAAAGAGCCACCATGTCGAACATTAAAGAGGCACCATGTCGAAAATTAAAGAGCCACCATGTCAAACATTATAGAGCCACCATGTCGAACATTAAAGAGCCACCATGTCAAACATAAAAGAGCCATCATGTCAAACATTAAAGAGCCACCATGTCAAACATAAAAGAGCCAACATGTCAAACATTAAAGAGCCACAATGTGAAACATTAAAGAGTCACCATGTCAAGTATATTCGTGACTCCATGTCAAACATCAGAGAGCCATCATGCCAAACATTAAAGAGCCACCATGTTGAAAATAAAAAGCCACCATTTAGAACATTAAAGAGCCACCATGTAGAACATAAAAGAGCCACCATGTCAAACATTAAAGAGCCACCATGTAGAACATAAAAGAGCCACCATGTCAAACATTAAAGAGCCATTATGTCAAACATTAAAGAGCCACCATGTAGAACATAAAAGAGCCACCATGTCAAACATTAAAGAGCCACCATGTCAAACATTAAAGAGCCACCATGTAGAACATAAAAGAGCCACCATGTCAAACATAAAAGAGCCACAATGTCAAACATAAAAGAGCCACAATGTCAAACATAAAAGATACACAATTTCAAACGTAAAAGTAAGCGTCATGCCAATTTTAAAGGAGTCACTATAGAGCTAAGGAAATTGTTGCACTAGCTACTTATTGTCTGGTGGATGCTTACTATTTGGGGATGCTTGCTATCTGGGGGATGCTTGCTATCCGGGAGGGGGGATGCTTCCTATCTGGTGGATGCTAGCTATCTGGGGGACGCTTGCTATTTGGGGGATGCTTGCTATCTGGGGGATGCTTGCTATCTGGGGGATACTTGCTATTTGGGGGATGCTTGCAATCTGGGGGATGCTTGCTGTCTTGGGATGATTTCTTTTTGCATTACAATTTATTTGAGCAGTTTGTCTGCTGTCTTTGTGAAGGCTTTATTTGGCTGTCTTTTTGTTACTTGTAGAGAACAGAGATTCTATCCAGATGTCCCCCAACGGGTGGCGAAGATTGCTAGTTTATGTCTAAAATAGAATTTCTATGTACTTTACACCTTTGTAACCACCTTTAAAATCTATAGAATACATAAGAATAAAGTTGTATTACTATTAGTTATAAAACAAAGAATAGGCAAATATTTCTTTTTACATTTATCAATTCCTTATTTAGAAAAAGCTATCACTAAGCAAAAGTGGTTTGGCATCTATTTTTCCTAATCTATAATAGTGTATTATTAATAAGCAGAGCTGACCATGGACCAACAGCCTTTACTGCTGGTAATTTTTTGGAGTCTATGGTAAAAGAAAAGTTATCTGTTACATAGTAGCTATTCTTGCTGAGTATGGTCAGCAATGCTGATCATACAAAAAATGGGTGAAAAAAGTCCTAGTTATTTGCAATGTAATATAGCAACTTGGTTTCAGCATAATCTGTGATGATGTCATCAGTCTCAGAATCAAATGTATGCAAAATGTCCATGGTTGTAGCTGATTTAATTTTCAATAAAATGATGCACTACTTTAATTGAGTACTTATTAAGTAGGTATAGTGCTTTCTCTTTCAAAAAGGCATGCTTGTAGATTTTAAAGTGAACCATAGATTGTGTCTATACTCTATAGCTAGATATTGAGTATATACACTGTGTAATCTATTTAAAAAAACATTAAGTAAAATGCACTTTGAAACTGTTTTTTTCATCCCTATATTTGTCTAAGCTGAGTTCAAAATGCTCCTTTCTAAACTAGAAAGGCTTTGCACAAGGGCACAATAAGATTCTACCTATGGTCAGTAGCGCAACCAGAAATTTTTCAAGGGGGGCGGATTCTGAGGGTAAAGTCCCAGGAGAGGGGGCGGCGGAGGGGTGGCTCTGTTTTTGGCAAAAATTCGCTTGGTCCCCCCTTTGATTTTTTCGGTCCCCGACTGCCTATGGTCTATGGTTAGCCCAGCTGACCATGTTGGCAAGAATGGAGCTTTTGTATTTCTAGCTCTAGTGTGAAAGGGTTAAAGCTATACTAATAGCCTTAATTTGGAAAATTTCTGATTGAACAGTGCAAATTCGAACAAAATTGGTCAAGCCATTCAGGAGAAAATCGATTTTGTACAAACAAACAACTCATTTTTAGTATATGGATACTATATCAGCTCTATATTTATACTAATATGTTTGACTGATGTCATTTTAATTTTCAATTTTAAAATAGCCTATTTGTTGTATAGGAAAATTCTACATTGATTTATATAAGTCCTGCATTTGAGTTGCCAGCCATCTAGGAGGAGATACACATTAAGCCCAATTGGTTCACTTGTCTTTAGATATAAGATACTAATGGTATACTATAGTATAGTATTTTATAAATACTAATGGTGCTAAAATTATGCCATAGCTAAAGTTTAGATAGTATCATATGAGATTTTTGAAACTCAAGATTTGCACTCTGGAGATAATCAAGAATCTAGATTAGGTCTAAATAGCATCTAGTTGGCCAATTTATACTAATTAATCTATTAATGCTAATATTTTTAATTGTTAAAGTGTACCACGAAAGAAGAATGGTTATTTAACATTGCTTGTTAATAACTTAATCTAAATATATCTTTATTTATATCTATAGCAAACTGTTTTCCTGTAATTTACTTTAATATTTAATGATATTAAATCCAGCATTGCCAATACTTACTTTATAATTAACATTAAAATAATCAAGAAGTTAAGAATAATAGCAATTTAACTTATTCATTAAATGTTTTTAGTAAAATGTTTGGAATAATTGCTATGATTGCATTCATCTTAACTTTAGTCCATATTAGAGATTTAGTATATGGTAATTATCTCCAAATTATACAATGTGCATATGGCATAAAAATCTCTATTGCTTGAATCCTCAACCCTAGGGACTTTAAGGTTCCTATCATAAAAGGCTTGGAAGCTAGCAAAATCCAGCAACTTTCAATGCAGAAAAAGAAATAACAGTAGTTTCTTGTTATTTCTTTGTCCAATTAATAGGAAATACAACTTAAAGAAATAATGTGCAGCTATGTTAGATGATATATGATTGTTGTAGTTTAGTGCCATGAACAGGATTTTTCTAGGAAACATGGCCCCTCTCAGTCAGCACCTGGCATAATGACTGCCACACAATTATCCTGCAGAAATTATTGTTGCTTTAAGATGAAAATGAGCATGTCCAATATATAACATTGTAAAGAGAAAAATTGTATTCTGAATACAATACCAACAGCCAGTCATGAAGTTCGGCATGCGCAGCCGATTAAAGTCTGGCGGTCAGGCGCGCCTATTTGAATTCTTCTACGAGCTGCATCGCAACAGCCCGGGAGCTGATCCCGTGTCAGAGTTTCGCTACTGCCCACTTGACGTCAGTTTAAATGTGCTTGAAGAGTGGGAGAAGCGCATAGTGGAGTACGCCATGCCCAGTTGGTATGAATTCGATCACCTCTCCGACTCTCTGTGCAGCGTATTCACTGACATCAATTCCGTGTTCACATTCCTATTTGTGAAATATTATCGGGACGAGGATAATGCTAATGGTCTGCGCTGTTTAGCCATTGTGTCGCATCATCCTCTGTTCGAAGTGTTTCCGGAACTGTTGCAGTGTCTGTCTCACCTGTTGGTGCACAAATCTAGCAGGAATCTGTCTATGGTTAAGGGTGCCCTGACCAAACTGGCTGCCTGCGATAAACTGCGGCCTTCAGCCACCCTGACTGACCTGGCTGGGGTCAGCTTTCAACACTTCGTGCTGCGACGTACTGCGCCTCCAGACAATCAACTGCCCGGCCTGACTCAGTGCAGTCCGCTGATGGAGCTGTTCAATAAGGTTGGTGGACTCTGGAAAGGATACGGAGATTGAGTTGTTTTCTAGGAATCCGGATAGCAACCCCGAGCTGAAAGCTAGCTACCCGGTAAAGCAACCAGTAATCAGGGTTTTATCTACCCGGTAATCAGGGGTTTAGCCAACCGGTAAGGCAACGGGTAATCAGGGTTTAGCTACCCGGTAATCAGGGGTTTAGCCAACCGGTAAGGCAACGGGTAATCAGGGTTTAGCTACCCGGTAATCAGGGGTTTAGCCAACCGGTAAGGCAACGGGTAATCAGGGTTTAGCCAACCTGTAAGGCAATGGGTAATCAGGGTTTAGCCAACCTGTAAGGCAACGGGTAATCAGGGGTTTAGCCAACCTGTAAGGCAACGGGTAATCAGGGTTTAGCCAACCTGTAAGGCAATGGGTAATCATTGGTTTAGCTACCCGGTAAATTAACCAGAAGCAGTGGGTGAAGCAGGAACATCAGTTTTTATCTCTAATTACGTAGTTTTGTGCTGGTTTAATCTAGAATGTCGACTTTTTACCATCGAAATAAGGTTTAATTTCTCTCTTTCTGGCGCAGTTATCTTTTAGCGCATTTAATACATTTAACATTTCTGCTTGTAAACCGTGATGTTTGCCTAACTTACTACGTCGTAATCACAACAACTATATTAAGAGTTAGTTCAAATAACTTCTTGGTTCATACTCCTAGTTCTGTACATGTAGATATACCGCATCATAAATCTCTGTGTCAACAAATGCAATCTTTGGAATAACGGCTTAATCTATGCACGCTCTCCGCATCAAGTCACCACTGACAATGTGCTAATAAGACTGACTGCTTGAGATAGTAAAGCTACGACTCTGTTCTGTGGGCTATTTTTAACTACACAGCAGAACACAAGTGCTTGGAATGTTTTGAACTAACTAACTACTTTAGTTTTAATTAAATTGTGTCTTCTATGCATCTATGGTAAAGATCTAACCCTCTCCCTCCTCTGACCCTCTCTCCCTCCTCTGACCCTCTCCCTCCTCTGACCCTCTCCCTCCTCTGACCCTCTCCCTCCTCTGACCCTCTCCCTCCTCTGACCCTCTCCCTCCTCTGACCCTCTCCCTCCTCTGACCCTCTCCCTCCTCTGACCCTCTCCCTCCTCTGACCCTCTCCCTCCTCTGACCCTCTCCCTCCTCTGACCCTCTCCCTCCTCTGACCCTCTCTCCCTCCTCTGACCCTCTCCCTCCTCTGACCCTCTCCCTCCTCTGACCCTCTCCCTCCTCTGACCCTCTCCCTCCTCTGACCCTCTCCCTCCTCTGATCCTCCCTCTGATCCTCCCTCCTCTAATCCTCCCTCTGATCCTCCCTCCTCTGATCCTCTCCTCCTCTGATCCTCCCTCCTCTGATCCTCCCTCCTCTGATCCTCCCTCCTCTGATCCTCTCCTCCTCTGATCCTCCCTCTGATCCTCTCCTCCTCTGATCCTCCCTCCTCTGATCCTCCCTCCTCTGATCCTCCCTCCTCTGATCCTCCCTCTGATCCTCCCTCCTCTGATCCTCCCTCTGATCCTCCCTCCTCTGATCCTCCCTCCTCTGATCCTCCCTCCTCTGATCCTCTCCTCCTCTGATCCTCCCTCCTCTGATCCTCCCTCCTCTGATCCTCCCTCCTCTGATCCTCTCCTCCTCTGATCCTCCCTCTGATCCTCTCCTCCTCTGATCCTCCCTCCTCTGATCCTCCCTCCTCTGATCCTCCCTCTGATCCTCTCCTCCTCTGATCCTCCCTCCTCTGATCCTCCCTCCTCTGATCCTCCCTCCTCTGATCCTCTCCTCCTCTGATCCTCCCCTCCTCTGATCCTCCCTCTGATCCTCTCCTCCTCTGATCCTCCCTCCTCTGATCCTCCCTCCTCTGATCCTCCCTCCTCTGATCCTCTCCTCCTCTGATCCTCCCTCCTCTGATCCTCTCCTCCTCTGATCCTCCCTCTGATCCTCTCCTCCTCTGATCCTCCCTCCTCTGATCCTCCCTCCTCTGATCCTCCCTCTGATCCTCTCCTCCTCTGATCCTCCCTCCTCTGATCCTCCCTCCTCTGATCCTCCCTCCTCTGATCCTCCCTCCTCTGACCCTCTCCCTCCTCTGATCCTCCCCTCCTCTGATCCTCCCCTCCTCTGATCCTCCCTCTGATCCTCTCCTCCTCTGATCCTCTCCCTCCTCTGATCCTCTCCCTCCTCTGATCCTCCCTCCTCTGACCCTCTCCCTCCTCTGATCCTCCCTCCTCTGATCCTCTCCTCCTCTGATCCTCCCTCCTCTGATCCTCCCTCCTCTGATCCTCCCTCTGATCCTCCCTCCTCTGATCCTCCCTCCTCTGACCCTCTCCCTCCTCTGATCCTCTCCTCCTCTGATCCTCTCCTCCTCTGATCCTCTCCCTCCTCTGATCCTCTCCCTCCTCTGATCCTCTCCCTCCTCTGATCCTCCCTCCTCTGATCCTCCCTCCTCTGATCCTCCCTCCTCTGATCCTCCCTCCTCTGACCCTCTCCCTCCTCTGATCCTCCCCTCCTCTGATCCTCCCCTCCTCTGATCCTCCCTCTGATCCTCTCCTCCTCTGATCCTCTCCCTCCTCTGATCCTCTCCCTCCTCTGATCCTCTCCCTCCTCTGATCCTCTCCCTCCTCTGATCCTCCCTCCTCTGATCCTCCCTCCTCTGACCCTCTCCCTCCTCTGATCCTCCCCTCCTCTGATCCTCCCTCTGATCCTCTCCTCCTCTGATCCTCTCCCTCCTCTGACCCTCTCCCTCCTCTGATCCTCTCCCTCCTCTGATCCTCTCCCTCCTCTGATCCTCTCCCTCCTCTGATCCTCCCTCCTCTGATCCTCCCTCCTCTGATCCTCCCTCCTCTGATCCTCCCTCCTCTGACCCTCTCCCTCCTCTGATCCTCTCTCCTCTGATCCTCCCTCTGATCCTCTCCTCCTCTGATCCTCTCCCTCCTCTGACCCTCTCCCTCCTCTGATCCTCTCCCTCCTCTGATCCTCTCCCTCCTCTGATCCTCCCTCCTCTGATCCTCCCTCCTCTGATCCTCCCTCCTCTGATCCTCCCTCCTCTGACCCTCTCCCTCCTCTGATCCTCCCCTCCTCTGATCCTCCCCTCCTCTGATCCTCTCCCTCCTCTGATCCTCTCCCTCCTCTGATCCTCTCCCTCCTCTGATCCTCTCCCTCCTCTGATCCTCCCTCCTCTGATCCTCCCTCCTCTGACCCTCTCCCTCCTCTGATCCTCCCCTCCTCTGATCCTCCCCTCCTCTGATCCTCCCTCTGATCCTCCCTCTGATCCTCCCCCCCTCTGATCCTCCCTCCTCTGCTCCTCTCCTCTGATCCTCCCCTCCTCTGATCCTCCCTCTGATCCTCTCCTCCTCTGATCCTCCCTCTGATCCTCTCCTCCTCTGATCCTCTCCTCCTCTGATCCTTCCTCCTCTAATCCTCCCTCTGATCCTCCCTCCTCTGACTCTCTCCCTCCTCTGGGCCTCTCTGCCTCCATTGAACTTCTCTCCACTCTTATTCTGTTGAACTTCAAACCATCGCTTCCTTATTTAGTTGTTAAAATCTGATCCTAAACCTCGTGTATTACCCCACCTTAATCTCACTTGCCCATCTTGAACTCTCAATCCAGGTGAGCTGTGCAGACACCCTGGTATTCATTCTGGCCGCGATGCTTATAGAAAAGAAGATATTGTTCGTTGGCAAGCGGCTTCGCCAATTGAGTCTATCAGTGATGGGGCTCGTGTCGCTGCTCTACCCAATGTCCTGGGAGCACCTGCTGGTACCGACTCTATCCGACTCCAATATCGACCACATTGGCTGTCTGGTTCCCTACATCTTCGGTCTGGCCCAGCCTCTCTACTTAGCCAATGAGAAACAGATTGAAGCGAACTTCTCCGATCCCGATTTTATTCGAGTTGACTTCGAGTCTGGCGATATTTTTATGGCCCAAACCGATGGCGAACCTGACGAGCCCAGCCTGCCGACTTCTCTGGTTAAACGGGCGAAAAAGTCTTTAAAGCAATTGCAACTGCCTGCTGGCAGCAAGCAACAGGCTCCGGTGGCTGATACGCATTTCTCTCAGACTTTTCTGCGCATCAATGCAGAGCTATTGGCACCGTTGAGGGCTCTGGCTATTAGAGGTGAACCGTTCGATGATGAGCAGTATCTGAAGCTTAGTCCGGATAGTTATCACAGCTTTCTGCGAAGGTAATTAGAATTTGCATTAGCATTTGATTTATCCCCAGGGGGGAAACTGTCCCCAACCTGATTTATCCCCAGGGGGGAAACTGTCCCCAACCTGATTTATCCCCAGGGGGAAATTGCCCCCCACCTGATTTATCCCCAGGGGGAAATTGCCCCCCACCTGATTTATCCCCAGGGGGGAAACTGTCCCCAACCTGATTTATCCCCAGGGGGGAAACTGTCCCCAACCTGATTTATCCCCAGGGGGGAAACTGTCCCCAACCTGATTTATCCCCAGGGGGGGAAACTGTCCCCAACCTGATTTATCCCCAGGGGGAAATTGCCCCCAACCTGATTTATCCCCAGGGGGAAACTGTCCCCAACCTGATTCATCCCCAGAGGGAAAATATCCGCTACCTGATTTAAACCCAGGGTAATATATCCTCCACCTGATTTATCGCCAGAGGGAAAATATCCCCTATTAAATTTATCCTCCTTAGGGAAATTGTCCAGTACCTTATTTATCCCAGAGGGAAATTTTCCTCTACCTGATTTATCCCCAGGGGGGGGGGATTGTCCCCTACCTAATTTATCCCCAGAGGTAAAATATCCGCTACCTGATTTAAACCCAGGGGTAATATATCCTTCACCTGATTTATCACCAGAGGGAAAATATCCCCTGTTAAATTTATCCCAGTGGGAAAATATCCCCTATCTATTTTATCCTCAGTGGGAAATTATCCCTCACTGTTCCATTACCCAGGCTGTTCAGCTCGCAGATGTTCTCCGAATTCGTCTGTCGCTACCTGACGAGTCCCCAGGATGAGCAATACCTGATGTTCAATCGGGCAGCCGATGAAGCGCTGATTCGGCGCAAGAAGCTGCTGCCGAATTATCGGGCACTCAAGAAGTCTCTGCTGACTGCCACGGGAGAGGGGGCAAAGAGAGCGGCGACGGGGACAGTGAGCAGCTCTGCTTTTTGGGATTGGGGATTATTTTATCTGAGTTTGGGAGAATTTGGATTTGACGGGATTCTGGGATCTGAGTGTGGAAGAACACTTGGATCAGATTATGGGGGATTCTGGGGTCTGAGTATGGGGACTCTGGGATCTGAGTATGGGGATTCTGGGGTCTGAGTATGGGGACTCTGGGGTCTGAGTATGGGGAAATTCTGTGATCTGAGTATGGGGATTCTGGGATCTGAATATGGAGGGATTCTGGGCTCTGAGTATGGGGAAATTCCGTGATCTGAGTATGGGGAAATTCTGTGATCTGAGTATGGGGACTCTAGGATGTGAGTATGGGGAAATTCTGTGATCTGAGTATGGGGACTCTGGGATGTGAGTATGGGGAAATTCTGTGATCTGAGTATGGGGAAATTCTGTGATCTGAGTATGGGGACTCTAGGATGTGAGTATGGGGAAATTCTGTGATCTGAGTATGGGGACTCTGGGATGTGAGTATGGGGAAATTCTGTGATCTGAGTATGGGGATTCTGGGATCTGAATATGAAGGGATTCTGGGGTCTGAGTATGGGGATTCTGGGATCTGAATATGGAGGGATTCTGGGGTCTGAGTATGGGGAAATTCTGTGATCTGAGTATGGGGATTCTGGGATCTGAATATGGAGGGATTCTGGGGTCTGAGTATGGGGATTCTGGGATCTGAATATGGAGGGATTCTGGGGTCTGAGTATGGGGAAATTCTGTGATCTGAGTATGGGGAAATTCTGTGATCTGAGTATGGGGATTCTGGGATCTGAGTATGGGGATTCTGGGATCTGAGTATGGGGATTCTGGGATCTGAGTATGGGGACTCTGGGATCTGAGTATGGGGACTCTGGGATTCTAGGATCTGTGTTTGTGGGATTTAAGGATGTTTGTGATTTAAAGTTATTTCTTTTCTAAATTTCAAACAACCTTTACAAAACAATTTCCAACAGACTGTGGCGATGCGCTCGTTTGCTCGCCATCTACCTAGCAACCACTCCGGCCCTCGAGCCACAACCCTATATCCCGGCGAAAGCAGCAACCTGCGACAGCAGCAGCAGCAGGCGCCCGTATCTAAAACATCAACTTCCACTCATGATCTTGTTGACGGCGGGGGGACCAGTTCTCCGCCTGTGATGACCCGGCCTAGGCCTGTCACAATGTCCGGTCTGCGCAATGCCGCAATCATTCAGGTAAGCTTTTATTGCGAGTACGAGTTACACGATGAACTATTTTAAGTTAGCGATGGCGGCGCCAAAATCAAATAAGTTGGCGGCGCCAAAATCAAAGTTAGAGATGGCGGCGCCAAAATCAAATAAGTTATCGGCGCCAAAATCAAAGTTAGAGATGGCGGCGGCAAAATCAAATTTGGAGGTGGCGGCGCCAAAATTAAAGTTAAGATATGGCGGCGCCAAAATCAAAGTTAAGATATGGCGGCGCCAAAATCAAAGTTAAGAGATGGCAGCGCCAAGATCAAAGTTAAGAGATGGCGGTGCCAAAATCAAAGTTAAGAGATGGCAGCGCCAAAATCAAGGTTTGTGATTAATATGCCAGACGCAAATGTCCCGGCTCTGCCAGAACTCAGATCTCCTAAAATCTCGACATCGCTTTCCAGAGCCCCACCGACAAGTCTAGCGTCGACTCCACTAAGATCTTCAACACAATCGGCAATCTGCAACGACAGCCGCCGAAACGGCCGCCGCCGCCGCGACCTCCTCCGCCAAAGCCGTCGTCGATTGCCGCCGCAAGAGGATCGACGCCGCCGCTAGAGGCAG
This sequence comes from Macrostomum lignano, assembly GCA_002269645.1. Taxonomy (NCBI): domain Eukaryota; kingdom Metazoa; phylum Platyhelminthes; family Macrostomidae; genus Macrostomum; species Macrostomum lignano. Next base: position 171,922 of record NIVC01001914.1, on the reverse strand, counting down.
CTGAAGATGTCGAACAACAAGACGACAGCAGCAGCGTTGACGACGACGGCGATGACGTGTCGACAGATTCGTCGCACGAATTGCGCGTCAGTTTGCACCTGGTTCCGACTTCGACGGCGCCAAAATTACCGTCGGCGGCTTCCTTTGATGTCGAAGATAATTATAGCGTCAAGGGCCGGCTGGCTTCCATGGCGTTTAAACGCAGTAACAGTTTGGCCACCAATCGCCTGATGCTGACTAACGGGCCGCCGCCTTTGCCGCCGTTGAGCTCGCTGCCCGATGAGGCGCCCAGCAGCCCGGCCCCGGTGGTGCTAGCGTCCAGCGGCAGTCAAAACTGCTGGGAGACGCAATTCTCTAAGTCCTAAAAATTCAAAGTTTTAATAATTCCTAACTAAAATTCGTGTATTTTCTTTTGGTGCCTACTTTGTAGTAGTATAAATAGTACCAAACGTGCCAGAAAAAGTTAAGTATAGTGTGTACTTTTGTTAAATGAACCCAGTTCCACGACTTTGAAATTTGTCTTTTGAGATTATCGATTGATTTTTTATTAGAAATTTGATCAAATTTGCATCCTGCGCTGTAATCGTGTGATGATCAATTTGTTTTACTAAGTGAGGCAGACTTCCGTTGCCTTTTATTGCCTTTTTAGATTTTTAAAAAGAAAAGAGTAACTGAATTTTATTTGCTTATTAATGGTTGTTGATGTTAAATGATTCATAAGATCTGCCAGCAGAATATTTTTAACCCGTTTGTAAAAATTATTTTGCTCGTAAAAGTTACAAGTTTATTCATGCTATACAATTGTGCTACTTCTGTTGAGAGCATTTTGTACTTTAGTTTGTTCTTTTAATGTGCCCAATGTTGTTGCTTTCCGGTCTCGCTTTTGCCAGTGAATTCATCGAATTAAATTTATTAATAACACGCATGTGATTTTAAAAAACGTAAATTTATCATCAGCTTTCTTGCAATTAAAATTCAAGATATTTCCTGTCTGATCACCTCCATCATTGAATTACATAGGGGTATAATTTATCCATTGAGCTTTTTAACTATTTAATTTTATTGTGTCAAAGTCACACCGATATGTGATCTTTCATTTTAGATTTTTTAGTTAATAGCTTTTTATTTTTAATGGTGTATTTTTCGGGTTTAAGACACTAAAAGTACATAAAAGCACGGGTTTAATACTATCGTGTTTGCAGTTTTAAATCTTGATCTTAATTATTTCTACTCCTATCTAGTTTGTTTATTATTTGACTGTTTATATAGTGACATTAACATAAAATTCACGCATCACTTAATTCCAGTTGTATTAAATTTTTATTGTGTACTGACATTTTGTAAATAATGTGTAAATATATTAAATTGTGTAATTCTACATGTGAATATTCTGGCTTTCAATACAATCCAATTTTAAATATATTGAAATTGCAATTTGCAAAGCAATTTCATATTTTATGATGCTATATATTTGCTATTAATTGATTTTTACATAATTGACGACTTTTGCTTTTTGTTTAGAAAATATTTGCATTGTACCACTTTAGGTAACCAAGTAAGATTATAACAGACTTAGAAGCAATAACGACGCTTTCATACAGTGACTGGACTGTACAGTAGGGCCCCGTGGTTCTTATATTAGCTCAGTCTCAGGGACGATTATTGTGCAGATTAGTTTGTATTGACCACCTTTTCGCAATGTTAGCATGTATACCATTTTGAGTCTTAAACATGATTATATCTCCTTATATGGCAATCAGCGCAGCACTTTCATAAATCTTCATTAGATTCATAACTTCAGTCTTGTGAAAATAATTAGTGTGATGATGCGATATGAAAATTAAGTAGGGAGTCCCTAGCTTTATTGAATAAGTTTTGTATGTAGGTGCCGCCCCCACTAGGGCCTCAAGAGGCGGGCATCAGCTGAGATTTAATCGCCCCACCCACCACGCATTTGTTATCAAAAGATAAAGTTGTTTTGTTGGTCGTGGGAAATTCAAGGAATCGTGTTGTATTATTACTGGTGCGCCTGTCTGTCTAGCCTTTGCGAAGCCATTATAATTACTAATCAATTAATTAGTCAAATAAAGTTGTTTTTATGAACCAATTCAACGTTTTGGTTATTTGGTTTGACTTTTGGTTTCGTGTTGAAAGTTTTATGACGCTACGGCCGAGGTTTGCTCCGCCAATTTGACCAATCGGAGCGCGAGCCAAAGTGTGAGAAAGTTTCAACCAAAACAAACCCCAAGTCGGGACAGCCAAGCCTCCTACCCGCCTCACGTGACCTCAGACTTGTTTTGAATATTGCGCTACTTATCGGGGCTGGGGGCGGTTGTCTTGAAATTTTATGACTACTAGCAGACTGGGGTCTCTACTTTCAGGAGAGGCAATAAAACCGTGTTTACTAGCGCAAGTGGCGCCACTTTGTCCCAGCTCTTTTAGATTATGCCGTGCAGTTGCACTAATATTGATAAACCGTTTTGTGTCTTTATTTTAAGCCACCTTTCGTAATTTAATTGCCTTTGTAGGTTTTAGAGACCCACTACAGGCTAGAGCTGGTACAATGGTCCGACCTACCTAAATGAAACATCTATTATATTCATTCTTTACCAGTTTATTTATTTTTTATTTGCATGATCCCAAGATTGGATGCTTTGCAGAAAGCAACCAACATTTATGCTCGTTACTTTCAAGGCTCTCGCTTAATTATTTGTCCTGGGGGTTCGCTAAAAACTGTTCAGCTTCAATTCACATGCGGCCTGAAATCTAACAGCGAAATCATGGATGGTGACACTAGTCCTAGTGCTTCAAATTGCAAAACCTCAACAACAGCGCAGGCTGCGCTTCCGCCAGAAGTGCAGCAGGCTCATAAATGTGCGGTTGACCGCGGCGAAGATACCTACATTGACCCCGCGACTGGTTATCGAGTATTTACTGAACTTGCCCACAAGAAACGTGGACATTGCTGTGGACACTTGTGTAGACATGTAAGTACATTCTACAATCTTTATTAAATTCAAGTGTATACCATGATTTTCATTTAAAATCCTAAATATTTTGACGAATAAATTTCAGTGTCCTTACAACCACGAAGCTGTTAAGAATAGTTAAAGCCTGCCTTCTAAATTGCTGCACTCTTTGCCGCAATTTCTGATGGATCATCAGCATATTCAGTGCAGTGACTTGCAATTATACAATTGCAACATCCTATAAGTATTTTTCAGTTTAGATAACTATTTTTTGCGTCTAAAATATGAGTTATACGAGTTACATGATTTTATCCTATCTGTACTGTATATGTTTTGAGCCATTCTAGATTTTGTTTTATTAGGCTAATCTTCTACTTTCAAAAAGCACTTATATTTTACTTGTTTTAATATGCCCCTATTTAAATGAATGTGAACTGTCTCAATGCATGGCGATTTTGGTTAAATAGATTTTTAGTTGCTAACGTTGTCATCAACTCTTGCTCTCAGTTCAGTTTTCTCAGTTCATGCATACTTGTTAAATTATTTGTATCGTAATTCGTAGTATTATTTAGTTGAAAGATCTTGTATAGTTGCGTGCTTGCTGTGAGAAATAATCAATTTCGTATGCGCTTTAACATTTTGGAATTATATGTAATGATTTCGCGAATGCTGAACAACAACAAGAACAGTAAAAGTCCGTCCTTCCACCAGCAGAAGTAAATCGCAAAAATAAACTAGACGGCAAAACACGTTTTCATTTCGGCAAAAGGGAATTCCGTTTTTAAAACTATACAAGAACCTCGTGAAAATGGTATTTCAGGATTTTCAGTTTTCAGAATTTGTTATTAATTTTTCTTCGCATTAAAAATTCCCTGCAAATGGGTGCATAAACTTGCATAATGGATACAAGCAAATTCATTTCAATGGTAAAAAGCATATTCGAAATAATTATCCCATTAACATTAAGCACGTATGGTTTAACACTGCCTTTTAAAAACGATTGGGAATATTGGGAATAAGTTAAACGTTGAATCGTTCTTCCCTACACCCTTAGGCCAGACCACAAGCCCTCCCCTCCCTGCCCCTCCCTCTGCACCGCAAACACGAACCCCCGTCTAGCCCTCGACCAATCATGAGTAGTTGAGCGGTTTCAGCCAATAGGATTCCGCCTGGCGTCCTAACTGGTTCCAGCCATTAGTTTATCTCCTTATATACTAATAACTTTTTAGAGCGCCAGCCGCTTGAAAATAACTCCGTTATTTTCTTTGCTCTGATTTTATTTCTGCTTTTCTACTAAAAACTTTAACAATGTATCATCTACTGAAAGGACCCATTATGCGCATCAACGTGTCTAGAGACGACCACAGTCATCTCATTGGGAAAAAGGGTAGCTTCCATAAGAAGCTTCAGGTGGCATCCAAGACCCTGATCAACTTTCCAGAAGTTGTCAACAAAGGCCGAAAGTTAAAAGGCAATTCGGAAGATGCTTTTATCCAGAGCGACTCTAGTTCATCATCTGCTGATACGCCTGGCATGTCGCGATCAGACGAGGTTGTCATCACTCCGGCCGAGCTCGATTTAAAACGCGAGCCATGCCCTCCAGAAGCGGAAGATCGTCTGGCCGAGGTTCTGACCGCGTCGGTGCAAAACATCCGACGAAACCAGCTAGTCATCATCCGCATGGTATTTCCTAGTCTGCAATCGATTTCGGATGCCATCGCAAACGAGCTTAGTCGAATAGCTTCCATTGCTTGCTACGAATCAATCTCTATTTCCGTCGAGAAGGAAGCTCCCGCCACTTTTGTGCTCCGCGGCATCATAGAGAGCGGCTCTAAGGTTGTCTTTGTTGCCAATCTCATTCAGGAGAGCCTAGTTCGCAAGTTCAACCAGCCAATGTCGAAGCTCTACACTGCGGATCGCATTCCCATCAATCACTGGAACCAGGTAGTCCAGACTGTCAACGGAGCGATTCCAAAGAGCTTCCAACTGTCCAGCATTGAATCCTCCACGCCAGCCGCCGCTGTGCATGCATTTTTCAAAGATATCGGTGTCACTATCGAGCTGAAAGACGACTCCGTTGTGGAAATTTCTAGCCAGGATCCGATGAAGGTTCTGAAGACGAAGATTCTGCTGACCAACTCGCTGCCAATCAGCATGCTGATCGCTTCCAACACAGTGTCTGAGAATCTGACCGACTCAAACGCTATTCAAATCCTCGAGGATGTCTACAAAGTTCGAATCAAGTGCAACATCGGCGATGCATTCGGCAGCTCGAATGCCGCATTCAGCGATTCGGCTTATTTCAAACGATTCTTTGTCGGCCAGAAGATTTCTTTGGAGACGCACGAATCGAATATTGCTGCACTATTCGATGTAAAATGGCTGCTTTCGCAGAAAAACATGCCACAGCTTTTGTCGCTATGGCAACGAGTTCGGCTTAGTTGGCCAAAGGCTAATTGTCCAGAGCTGCCATTCTATTTGAATTCGCCGAAGCAGTTCGTCATGGCTAACGCTCGCTCGGGCCCGCGCTCGCCTGAACTCCGGCAGCCGGCGAATTCCGAGCAGCAGCGGAAGCAGCTGCGTATTCGACCAGCGGCTCTGCTGCTTCGACCCACTAAGCCAGTTCTGCCGTCTTCTGACCTGCTGAGGAACCTGCAGATATTTGAGTCTGGTGAGTTCGCTGCTTTTGCATCTTTGTTCATTTTTATTTAGCGCCAGATTTTCTTCGTCTGGATTTGGCGCCAACTTTTGCTCTATTCGATACGACACCTCATCCCCTCTCTGCACACTCAACGCAGAGTCCCATCGGCTCCGAGCTCAGCCAGTGCTTCATTCGAACTCGAATTCGAGCCAGCCGAATCCATGCCGCCGCCGGCCGCAGGAGGCGCCGCTGTCAGCTCGAAAACTGGCGCCCGACACTGCGGCTTGGCGCCACGGCGGCGAGGTCGACGATGAAGAGGATCTTATGATGGAGATTCGCCTGCGGCATCTTCGGCTGCAGATCGGTGAGCAGCAGAGTGAGAACTGACTGGTCTTAACTAACTTTATCTCTTAATTTAATTCATTTTTATTTCTCCGCGCATTTTGTTTGAATTGAAAGTGCAGGTCGCTCACTTCCATTTTTATTCTATTCCCAAATCCCAATCAATCATTTTAACTTTATGATCCCAACAACGTCAAATCCCATGCGGAGAGACTAAAAACTTTAATCTCCAGATTAGAGTCCGAAATGATCCCCAATCAACAATCCCAAATCCCCTATCAACAATCCCAAATCCCCAATCAACAATCCCTAATCCCCAATCAACAATCCCTAATCCCCAATCAACAATCCCTAATCCCCAATCAACAATGCCAAATCCCCAATCAACAATCCCTAATCTCCAATCAACAATGCCAAATCCCCACCCATCAATAATCCCAAATCCCCAATCAACAATCCCTAATCCCCAATCAACAATGCTAAATCCCCAATCAACAATCCCTAATCCCCAATCAACAATGCTAAATCCCCAATCAACAATCCCTAATCCCCAATCAACAATCCCTAATCCCCAATCAACAATGCTAAATCCCCAATCAACAATCCCTAATCCCCAATCAACAATCCCTAATCCCCAATCAACAATGCTAAATCCCCAATCAACAATCCCTAATCCCCAATCAACAATGCCAAATCCCCAATCAAAAATCCCTAATCCCCAATCAACAATGCCTAATCCCCAATCAACAATGCCAAATCCCCAATCAACAATCCCTAATCCCCAATCAACAATCCCTAATCCCCAATCAACAATCCCTAATCCCCAATCAACAATCCCTAATCCCCAATCAACAATGCTAAATCCCCAATCAACAATCCCTAATCCCCAATCAACAATCCCCAATCCCCAATCAACAATGCTAAATCCCCAATCAACAATCCCTAATCCCCAATCAACAATTCCAAATCCCCACCCATCAATAATCCCAAATCCCCATCAATAATTCCAAATCTTAAATCCCCAATCAACAATGCCAAATCCCCAATCAACAATCCCCAATCCCCAATCAACAATCCCTAATCCCCAATCAACAATTCCAAATCCCCACCCATCAATAATCCCAAATCCCCATCAATAATTCCAAATCCCCATCAATAATTCCAAATCTTAAATCCCCAATCAACAATGCCAAATCCCCAATCAACAATCCCCAATCCCCAATCAACAATCCCTAATCCCCAATCAACAATGCCAAATCCCCACCCATCAATAATCCCAAATCCCCATCAATAATTCCAAATCCCAAATCCCCAGTCAACAATCCCAAATCCCCATCAATAATTCCAAATCCCAAATCCCCAGTCAACAATCCCAAATCCCAATCAATAATCCTAATTCCTCAATAAATTATCTCAAATCCTCAAAACCCCATTGTTTTCATTTTCACGTCTTCACCTCTGCAGTAACTCAATATATGGCTTTATAATACTGTAATTTGGCTTTATTTTCATACTGTTATTTTTATTGTCTATTATTAATTATTTTATCATCGTTTTCCGTCAGCTATTCGGGACTGATTTGATCATGCTCACGACTTACTACTATAAGTATATGAGGAAATATGTTTAAATTCTCGAATTCGCATTGAAAACCATATAAAGCGCTAGAATTTAACGAAGTTCGAAATGCTTTCTTTTATTGGTTAATTATTAATATTGCTCGAAAAGCCATTAGAATGAAACTGCATTGCAATGTGTTTTTTATTTTTGTTTTATTGTTTTTATTGCGGCATTTTCAATTGTACTTTTAATTGTGTTTTTTGTAAATAAAACTGTTCAATTGCTGCCAGTGCTTTTCTCGGCCAATTTGTTGTTATTTTCTAAAAAAGTACGATATACTTACTGTTTATCCTACTGTCAGTAGAAGTCTTTGATTATTCTCTTAAAATTTTAAAGATAAAAAAGTGAGAAAAATCGTCTGTTAACGAAGCTACGTGGAACGATGTGGTAAAGGAAAAGCAGTTTAATTTCTGAATAGAATTACTATTTTAATTATTACTGCAGTGCAGCAATTGTCTAGTTGAAGTACTCGAATTCTACACAACGCAGCAATTAAAGCAGCTATGCATCATGCATAATGAGACAAAATTCGCTGTGCATTCAAATGTACATTTAGTTGCTGTCTTGAGTCCTTTGACCACATTGCGCTATCAAATTGTGAGTACATGTACACCGCAAAGTGGCCAAAAAAGGTTTGCAATTGTGTGCACCAACCCGCTCTCTCTGAGCTCTATTCGAAGGCCACACATTCTTAGCAACGCAGCTCTTCCTACTTGTGGCCTGTATCTAAGAGCAGGTTTTAAGCTTATCTAACTGTGTCTTCTCAAGAGAATCGAGTGTGTAGAAGTAGACTTTGCTGCCGAGAAGTGTAAGTTATTGGCTGTCAATTGTGCTTTAAGATATGGATTAGTGGCAGCTTTTGCCACCGTTTTTTGAGCTTTTTTGTGTTAGACAATTGTAGCCTGAACATCTGTTAGACACAGCTGGCGTATCTGTTAGGCAGTTAGTTGGCACCTGTTAGACACAACTGGGGCACCTGTTTATAGACACAGCCGGGGCAACTGTACATGTTAGAGACTGCAGCCGGGGCACCTCTTAGACACAGCTGGGAGGTACCTGTTAGACATAGCCGGGGCAACTGTTATACACAACTGGGGGCAGCTTTTAGACACGTCAGCTGAGAGGTAACTGTTAGACACAATTGGGAACCTGTTGGACACAACTGGAGCAGCTGTTAGACACAGCACCTGTTAGACACAGCCGGGGGGCACCTGTTAGACACAGGGGGGCACCTGTTAGACACAGCCGGGGGCACCTGTTAGACACAGCCGGGGGCAGCTGCTAGACACAGCCGGGGGCACCTGTTAGACACAGCCGGGGGCACCTGTTAGACACAGCCGGGGGGGCAGCTGTTAGACACAGCCGGGGGCACCTGTTAGACACAGCCGGGGGGGCACCTGTTAGACACAGCCGGGGGCACCTGTTAGACACAGCCGGGGGGCCGCACCTGTTAGACACAGCCGGGGGCACCTGTTAGACACAGCCGGGGGGCAGCTGTTAGACACAGCCGGGGGCACCTGTTAGACACAGCCGGGGGCACCTGTTAGACACAGCCGGGGGCAGCTGTTAGACACAGCCGGGGGGCCGCACCTGTTAGACACAGCCGGGGGGGGCAGCTGTTAGACACAGCCGGGGGGCACCTGTTAGACACAGCCGGGGGGGCAGCTGTTAGACACAGCCGGGGGCACCTGTTAGACACAGCCGGGGGGGCAGCTGTTAGACACAGCCGGGGGCACCTGTTAGACACAGCCGGGGGGCAGCTGTTAGACACAGCCGGGGGCACCTGTGTTAGACACAGCCGGGGGGCACCTGTTAGACACAGCCGGGGGCAGCTGTTAGACACAGCCGGGGGGGCAGCTGTTAGACACAGCCGGGGGGTACCTGTTAGACACAGCCGGGGGGGCAGCTGTTAGACACAGCCGGGGGCAGCTGTTAGACACAGCCGGGGGGCAGCTGTTAGACACAGCCGGGGGGCACCTGTTAGACACAGCCGGGGGCACCTGTAAGACACAGCCGGGGGGGGCAGCTGTTAGACACAGCCGGGGGCACCTGTTAGACACAGCCGGGGGCACCTGTTAGACACAGCCGGGGGGCAGCTGTTAGACACAGCCGGGGGCACCTGTTAGACACAGCCGGGGGGGGCAGCTGTTAGACACAGCCGGGGGCACCTGTTAGACACAGCCGGGGGCACCTGTTAGACACAGCCGGGGGGGCACCTGTTAGACACAGCCGGGAGGGCAGCTGTTAGACACAGCCGGGGGCACCTGTTAGACACAGCCGGGGGCCGCACCTGTTAGACACAGCCGGGGGCACCTGTTACCACAGCCGGGGGGCAGCTGTTAGACACAGCCGGGGGCAGCTGTTAGACACAGCCGGGGGCACCTGTTAGACACAGCCGGGGGCACCTGTTAGACACAGCCGGGGGCACCTGTTAGACACAGCCGGGGGGCACCTGTTAGACACAGCCGGGGGCAGCTGTTAGACACAGCCGGGGGCACCTGTTAGACACAGCCGGGGGCCGCACCTGTTAGACACAGCCGGGGGCACCTGTTAGACACAGCCGGGTGGGGGCAGCTGTTAGACACAGCCGGGGGCACCTGTTAGACACAGCCGGGGGCACCTGTTAGACACAGCCGGGGGCACCTGTTAGACACAGCCGGGGGCACCTGTTAGACACAGCCGGGGGGCACCTGTTAGACACAGCCGGGGGGCAGCTGTTAGACACAGCCGGGGGGGGGGCAGCTGTTAGACACAGCCGGAGGGGCACCTGTTAGACACAGCCGGGGGCACCTGTTAGACACAGCCGGGGGCCGCACCTGTTAGACACAGCCGGGGGCACCTGTTAGACACAGCTGGGGGGCACCTGTTAGACACAGCCGGGGGCAGCTGTTAGACACAGCCGGGGGCACCTGTTAGACACAGCCGGGGGGCCGCACCTGTTAGACACAGCCGGGGGCACCTGTTAGACACAGCTGGGGGGCACGTGTTAGACAGCTGGGGGGCACCTGTTAGACACAGCCGGGGGCACCTGTTAGACACAGCCAGGGGGCACCTGTTAGACACAGCCGGGGGGGCAGCTGTTAGACACAGCCGGGGGCACCTGTTAGACACAGCCGGGGGGCAGCTGTTAGACACAGCCGGGGGCACCTGTTAGACACAGCCGGGGGGCAGCTGTTAGACACAGCCGGGGGCACCTGTTAGACACAGCCGGGGGGCAGCTGTTAGACACAGTTGGGGGGCACCTGTTAGACACAGCCGGGGGCACCTGTTAGACACAGCCGGGGGGCAGCTGTTAGACACAGCCGGGGGCACCTGTTAGACACAGCCGGGGGGCACCTGTTAGACACAGCCGGGGGGCAGCTGTTAGACACAGCCGGGGGCACCTGTTAGACACAGCCGGGGGCACCTGTTAGACACAGCCGGGGGCCGCCCTGTTAGACACAGCCGGGGGCACCTGTTAGACACAGCCGGGGGGCAGCTGTTAGACACAGCCGGGGGCACCTGTTAGACACAGCCGGGGGCCGCACCTGTTAGACACAGCCGGGGGGCACCTGTTAGACACAGCTGGGGGGCACCTGTTAGACACAGCCGGGGGGCAGCTGTTAGACACAGCCGGGGGCACCTGTTAGACACAGCCGGGGGGCAGCTGTTAGACACAGCCGGGGGCACCTGTTAGACACAGCCGGGGGGCACCTGTTAGACACAGCCGGGGGCACCTGTTAGACACAGCCGGGGGGGGGGCACCTGTTAGACACAGCCGGGGGGGCAGCTGTTAGACACAGCCGGGGGGCACCTGTTAGACACAGCCGGGGGGCACCTGTTAGACACAGCCGGGGGCACCTGTTAGACACAGCCGGGGGCACCTGTTAGACACAGCCGGGGGGGGCAGCTGTTAGACACAGCCGGGGGCACCTGTTAGACACAGCCGGGGGCCGCACCTGTTAGACACAGCCGGGGCACCTGTTAGACACAGCCGGGGGGGGGCAGCTGTTAGACACAGCCGGGGGCACCTGTTAGACACAGCCGGGGCACCTGTTAGACACAGCCGGGGGGGGCAGCTGTTAGACACAGCCGGGGGCACCTGTTAGACACAGCCGGGGGGCACCTGTTAGACACAGCCGGGGGCAGCTGTTAGACACAGCCGGGGGGGCAGCTGTTAGACACAGCCGGGGGCACCTGTTAGACACAGCCGGGGGGCCGCACCTGTTAGACACAGCCGGGGGCCGCACCTGTTAGACACAGCCGGGGGCACCTGTTAGACACAGCTGGGGGCACCTGTTAGTCAGCTGGGGGCACCTGTTAGACACAGCCGGGGGGCACCTGTTAGACACAGCCGGGGGCCGCACCTGTTAGACACAGCCGGGGGCACCTGTTAGACACAGCTGGGGGGCACCTGTTAGACAGCTGGGGGGCACCTGTTAGACACAGCCGGGGGCACCTGTTAGACACAGCCGGGGGCACCTGTTAGACACAGCCGGGGGGCAGCTGTTAGACACAGCCGGGGGCAGCTGTTAGACACAGCCGGGGGCACCTGTTAGACACAGCCGGGGGGCACCTGTTAGACACAGCCGGGGGGCAGCTGTTAGACACAGCCGGGGGCACCTGTTAGACACAGCCGGGGCACCTGTTAGACACAGCCGGGGGCCGCACCTGTTAGACACAGCCGGGGGCACCTGTTAGACACAGCCGGGGGGCAGCTGTTAGACACAGCCGGGGGCACCTGTTAGACACAGCCGGGGGGCCGCACCTGTTAGACACAGCCGGGGGCACCTGTTAGACACAGCTGGGGGGCACCTGTTAGACACAGCCGGGGGGCAGCTGTTAGACACAGCCGGGGGGCACCTGTTAGACACAGCCGGGGGGCAGCTGTTAGACACAGCCGGGGGGCACCTGTTAGACACAGCCGGGGGGCAGCTGTTAGACACAGCCGGGGCACCTGTTAGACACAGCCGGGGGGGGCACCTGTTAGACACAGCCGGGGGGGCAGCTGTTAGACACAGCCGGGGGCACCTGTTCGACACAGCCGGGGCACCTGTTAGACACAGCTGGGGGGCACCTGTTAGACACAGCCGGGGGGGCAGCTGTTAGGCACAGCCGGGGGCACCTGTTAGACACAGCCGGGGGGCACCTGTTAGACACAGCCGGGGCACCTGTTAGACACAGCCGGGGGGCAGCTGTTAGACACAGCCGGGGGCACCTGTTAGACACAGCCGGGGGCACCTGTTAGACATAGCCGGGGGGGGCAGCTGTTAGACACAGCCGGGGGGCACCTGTTAGACACAGCCGGGGCAGCTGTTAGACACAGCCGGGGGGCACCTGTTAGACACAGCCGGGGGGCCGCACCTGTTAGACACAGCCGGGGGCACCTGTTAGACACAGCCGGGGGGGGGGGCAGCTGTTAGACACAGCCGGGGGCACCTGTTAGACACAGCCGGGGGCACCTGTTAGACACAGCCGGGGGGCAGCTGTTAGACACAGCCGGGGGCACCTGTTAGACACAGCCGGGGGGCACCTGTTAGACACAGCCGGGGGCAGCTGTTAGACACAGCCGGGGGGGCAGCTGTTAGACACAGCCGGGGGGCACCTGTTAGACACAGCCGGGGGCACCTGTTAGACACAGCCGGGGGCACCTGTTAGACACAGCTGGGGGGCACCTGTTAGACAGCTGGGGGGCACCTGTTAGACACAGCCGGGGGCACCTGTTAGACACAGCCGGGGGGCCGCACCTGTTAGACACAGCCGGGGGCACCTGTTAGACACAGCCGGGGGCCGCACCTGTTAGACACAGCCGGGGGCACCTGTTAGACACAGCCGGGGGCACCTGTTAGACACAGCCGGGGGGGGGCAGCTGTTAGACACAGCCGGGGGGCACCTGTTAGACACAGCCGGGGGGCACCTGTTAGACACAGCCGGGGGCACCTGTTAGACACAGCCGGGGGGGCAGCTGTTAGACACAGCCGGGGGGCACCTGTTAGACACAGCCGGGGGGCCGCACCTGTTAGACACAGCCGGGGGGCCGCACCTGTTAGACACAGCCGGGGGCACCTGTTAGACACAGCTGGGGGGCACCTGTTAGACACAGCTGGGGGGCACCTGTTAGACACAGCCGGGGGGCACCTGTTCGACACAGCCGGGGGCACCTGTTAGACACAGCCGGGGGCACCTGTTCGACACAGCCGGGGGCACCTGTTAGACACAGCCGGGGGTACCTGTTCGACACAGCCGGGGGCACCTGATAAAAGCTTGAGTCGATAAAGTCGTCCCTAAAGCTGGTCTCCTGTTTCTGTTTAAATTTTTTAGATATTTTAAGCCCAAAATGTCGTTGGGTTCGCCTTATCCCTATTCCTATAATTTTCATACATTTTTCTAGTTGCCATGGAGACGTACCGCTTTGCCTGTCCCGGCGCCCCGGCCTGCCACCGTGCCTACGCGGAGCCGCAGGCGCTGAAGGCGCACACCCTGTGCTGCGAGCACGCCCAGGCTCGAATCCTGCCAGCCTGGAACGCCAGCATGACGCCAGCCCAGGGATTTGCCGCCTCGCGCGTCTTCTATCACGACAGGAGTCTGGGCAACATCACTATCTGCCGGCGCGGCGTTGTAGAGTTCAACCGAGGTCGCGACCGCTTCATACATTCGTCCTATTGAATTTTGATTCAAATCGACCATTGAGTAGAACTGGGAATTCAGATTTTAATAGCTTCAAAACAAATTAATATTTTTAGTAGTTCATCGGAAATCATGCTACTTTAAGTAGCGAAAACGAGTTTTTTTCGTAATACTTCCTACCGTGTAGAAAAAAAAGTTAAAACAGATTTTCTATAAAACTTTTAAATAGACTCAGAAGCTGTACAAAATCAATGATCCAGTTTTTTATTTGTTAGAACTTTTATTTTTCCAAACAAGTAGAGGTTCGAGTTTCTTACCTTATCATAAAAGTACAAAATATTTTAGCTACACTCGTATAACAAATTTATTCGAAGGTAAAAATACATGTTTACATATATTGCAATGGGAAATTTCCAACAGCGAATTATTAACAATTATACTAGAGAATTAATACAGAAAGTTTTACAACACAAAACTTGGCAGGCTTGAGGTTAACTTTAACTTTGAGACGGCATTTGATTTGTTATAATTGGCTACCCAGTCGATCAAACAGAGCAGTGATAAATTAATTAATAAGATCATCAGAACACTGATAAGATAACTAATCATTATAATTACAGATAAGCAAATTGATCCCTCTGTACAATCTGCGCTTCACAAATATAACTTTGTTAATATTGCTGCTTTGTTAAAATGGCATGGTCTAACATTTTTGACTAGATTGTGCGAGTGAGCAGATATATGAGCATGGCGGGGTGAATGAAATTTAGCCCAATTTAATCGCTGATTCGCAAAATTATGAGCTACGCAAAAGATACAGCTTCGAATAAAATTGCATTTCGCGCTATAGACTCTACTCATAAGTAGGAGAATTTGAGTTTTAAAAATCAATCAAATACAGTTAGCAGATGAATTGTGACAATCCAGTACATGCGGAGAGACCTGAAAGACAAATGCTTGGCGATTTTTAGCCGCCCGAAATTATTTTTCAAAATGTGCGCTCCAGAAATTATACTACTGTCGTTAATGGCGTCGTGAGTAGTATGTATACACTATCGTACATATATGCGGCGATTTGTTCGCGGCATCAGACGACAACTTCATAAATGACTTTTCTTTGCCGGCCCGGGTGCAGGAATGTGCCGCTGTTGTCTGACCCCGACTCCAGGTCTGCAATCGGGGATGACATTGGGAAGCGACATTAAATTAATTCTCTGTAGCAATTGTGTAACAAAAATTTATATTGAAGGTTAAAACAAGTCTAAAAATATTCTACGAACGATTGATGGGCATCAGGAGTGACTGCAGATGGGTGTCAGGAGTGTCTATAAATCGGTGTCAGAAGTGTCTATAAATGGGTGTCAGGAGTGTCTATAAATGTGTGTCAGGAGTGTCTATAAATGGGTGTCAGGAGTGTCTATAAATCGGTGTCAGAAGTGTCTATAAATGGGTGTCAGGAGTGTCTATAAATGGGTGTCAGGAGTGTCTATAAATCGGTGTCAGAAGTGTCTATAAATGGGTGTCAGGAGTGTCTATAAATGGGTGTCAGGAGTGTCTATAAATGGATGTCAGGAGTGTCTATAAATGGATGTCAGGAGTGTCTACAAATGGGTGTCAGGAGTGTCTATAAATGGATGTCAGGAGTGTCTATAAATGGATGTCAGGAGTGTCTATAAATGGGTGTCAGGAGTGTCTATAAATGGATGTCAGGAGTGTCTATAAATGGATGTCAGGAGTGTCTATAAATGGATGTCAGGAGTGTCTACAAATGGGTGTCAGGAGTGTCTATAAATCGGTGTCAGGAGTGTCTATAAATGGGTGTCAGGAGTGTCTATAAATGGGTGTCAGGAGTGTCTATAAATGGGTGTCAGGAGTGTCTATAAATGGGTGTCAGGAGTGTCTATAAATGGGTGTCAGGAGTGTCTATAAATGGATGTCAGGAGTGTCTATAAATGGGTGTCAGGAGTGTCTATAAATGGGTGTCAGGAGTGTCTATAAATGGATGTCAGGAGTGTCTATAAATGGGTGTCAGGAGTGTCTATATATGAGTGTCAGGAGTGTCTATAGATGGGTGTCAGGAGTGACTAGATGCGTCTGGATTGATGGTTTATAGATATAGTTCTTGTAGAAGCAGAAATATTAGCATTTTTGTTGCCTAGCTGCTATTTACAACTACCAGTGTGAGTTGTGAATTACGATCTGCATTAGCGCTGCACTACTGACCAGCAGTATGAGTAGTATAGCTTTTATATAGGAAAGTTTCGAAGGTTAACAGGCTATGTGAGGTTTTGAGTCAAATTTATCCCATATAGTTCCGTAAACTGCTATCAGGTTGCCAATGTGAAAGAATTAATTGAGAGGCCAGTTACAGGTGAGATTATTCCTGATTAATTGGTTAATTTCAGGGGTTCACAGACCATAATTACGACAATCGCACAGCTCCATTTCAATGCAATCTGATGCCAGGGAGCCTGTAATCAGATTTTGCCGAAAAAAAGCTTATAAAATTCCTATATTTCTACTGACTAGACTTCAGCTCAGTAGTTAAGTTTGTACATAACTATGCTTTCCGTTACATTGGGTTATAAAATCAAGTCGTATTCAGATTTAGGATTGACAAAGTGACCTCAGATGAACCTGGACTGGCTCTGATGGCATGCTCAGGCTTGGCGTTACCGAATATATAAAAATTCAAGTTGAACGCTGCTAATAATGATATGCTAGTATCCTTAGCCATCACTAAGCTTCATCCTAATCCGGGCCTATTCCTCTTGAATGAGCCGGGAGCCGGGACATCCACAGCCAATCAATCAGCCTTTGTGTGGGCCACCCCACCCTGGCTCAGGGCAGGCGAACTTGGCCCGACAGAATAAATTGATTCAATTAACGAATTTATCAACTTTATTGTGGAGTCTGAAGCACTGAACTTTGCTAATCAAGTACGTGTTATAAGTTGCTGATGTTTGTAGGATAAGTGCGGACGAAACAGTGCAGACTGTTCTTGAACTGAGGTTAGAAGCTGACTGGTGTCTCTTCTGGAGGCTGGTGATAGGCCCCTCCCCCCCTCTCTTCTGCCCCTTTCTCTTGCCCCCTCTCCTCCGCCCCTCTCTTCCGCCCCTCTTTTCCGCCCCTCTTTTCCGCCCCTCTTTTCCTTCCTTCCTCTCTTCCACCCCTCTCTTCCGCCCCCTCTCTTCCGCCCCTCTTTTCCGCCCCTCTTTTCCTTCCTTCCTCTCTTCCACCCCTCTCTTCCGCCCCCACTATTCCGACGCCTCTCTCTCTTCCGCCCCCTCTTTTCCGCCCCTCTCTTCCATCCCCTCTCTTCCGCCCCCTCTCTTCCGCCCCTTCTCTTCCGCCCCCCTCTTGCCATTCAGGGATCTAATTCCAGCCTCTGCACTCCATCACTGATAAATTTGAGATCCAGCTCACTGAGCGCAGCGGTCACTCACTGTTATTCCCAACAATGGGATGATTCGCGCTGAGCAGAGTGCTGAACACCTTGTTGGTCTGGTCAATGGAGGTCTCGTCTGTGCTGGTCAGGCTGGGGTGGGGGGAGACCATGGCGTAGGGCTTGCCGGAGCTGAAGGACTTGTAGGTGGAGGCCATGAGGTCCGGCTCCGGGTGCCGGCGCCTGCGGGTGAGGAGATGGGAAGGAGCCGAGCTGGGTGGAGTGGCAGTTTTCAGATTCATTTCAGGTAGATTGTGTCCAGGTAGTTTGGGTAGACAGGTATACTGGGTAGACAGGTATACTGGGTAGACAGGTAGATTTGGTAAACAGTATACTGGGTAGACAGGTATACTGGGTAGACAGGTATACTGGGTAGACAGGTATACTGGGTAGACAGGTATACTGGGTAGACAGGTATACTGGGTAGACAGGTATACTGGGTAGACAGGTATACTGGGTAGACAGGTATACTGGGTAGACAGGTATACTGGGTAGACAGGTATACTGGGTAGACAGGTATACTGGGTAGACAGGTATACTGGGTAGACAGGTATACTGGGTAGACAGGTAGATTTGGTAAACAGGTAAATTGGGTGAGCATTTAGGCAGGTAGATTGGGTAGACAGGTAGATTGGTTAGACAGGTAGATTGGTTAGACAGGTAATTGGGTAGACAGGTAGATTGGTTAGACAGGTAGATTGGGTAGACAGGTAGATTGGTTAGACAGGTAGATTGGTTAGACAGGTAATTGGGTAGACAGGTAGATTGGTTAGACAGGTAGATTGGGTAGACAGGTAGATTGGGTAGACAGGTAGATCGGGTAGACAGGTAGATTGGGTAGACAGATAGATTGGGTAGACAGATAGATTGGGTAGACAGGTAGATTGGGTAGACACGTAGATCGGGTAGACAGGTAGATCAGGTAGACAGGTAGATCAGGTAGACAGGTAGATCGGGTAGACAGGTAGATTGGGTAGACAGGTAGATTGGGTAGACAGGTAGATCGGGTAGCAGCTCACAGCCTGCTGTCCCGTCTGGCCGGGGGGCTGTCCAGCTCGCTGGCTCTCGCAGCCGATGTTGCGGCATCGCCGGAAGACGCGGCCTCCTTGCTGGCTAGCGGGCGATTCCGGCAGCAGAAGAAGACCAGGATGGCCACCAGGCAGATGATGAGCAGCGTGCAGAACGCAGCCACTATGATGATGGTGAGCGAGCTCACCTCCGGGAAGCCCGACACTGCAATTCAGTGGGGAGGCTGCGGGGTAGACACTTCTCATTGACTACCCTATCTACTTGTCTACCCAATCTACCTGTCTACCAATCTACCTGTCTACCCAATTACCTGTCTACCCAATCTACCTGTCTACCCAATCTATCTGTCTACCCAATCTACCTGTCTAACCAATCTACCTGTCTACCCAATCTACCTGTCTACTCAATCTACCTGTCTACACAATATACGTGTCTACCCAATCCACCAGTCTACCCAACCTACCTGTCTAACCAATCTTCCTGTTTACCTATTCTACCTGTGTACCCTGCCCAATATCTACCCAATCAACTTCTTACAAAAACTTGCAAAAACATTACACTTTTCAACTATAAAATTTCCTTCATATTTCCTAGAAACGACCTAGTTCAGAAAAAAAGCGTCAAAAATCAGTTTAAACAAACAAAACGCAAATCAAGTCAGCCTCTTTGCACGGCGAGGTTGATTAAAAGCTGTCCCCGTTCGAGAAGGGTATCCGGTGGGGTCGAGCAGAGATTATCGACACGGCTAATCCAGGCTAAAACAGGAATCAAGATCGGAACTCACGCATGTCTGACAGGACCGCTCTGACACGGTTTCCGCCACTGTCAGCTTTGGGCGGATTTGACATTACTTTTGGTGACTCTAATCTGCTGTCAGCTATTAATTCGACCAGATTGCTACCGATTTAACAGGCTGACTTTGCTAGCCGTGTGGGATCCGTGTTAGCACTGCTAGGTAGGGAAACAGACTATAAATGGGTTTGGGGATTTGGATTCTACCGCCGTATTGGCTGGTGCTAGAAGGCGAGGGAAGGCGCTTGGGGAGCTGAGGCAGGGACAGAATTTAGGGCAGGCTCGATCCCCATATGAGTCACTCACTGGCTCTACAGGAAGTGATTGGAGTTGGAGAGAGGTCCTGGCCGAGCTCGCACTTGGCTGGCGTGATTATTCGCGAACATTTATCAAATTAGGCTTGATTGCGACCAGCTGACTGGGTCACTCTGGTGCTTTGCTGACGCTGGCAGAAACTGCACCTGGCTCTGTGGTATCTTCTCTACTTTTCTTCCTCACCTCTCCCCTCTCTCCCTCACCCTCTCTCCCTCACCCTCTCTGCCTCTCCCTCTCTCCCTTAACCTCTCTCCCTCACCCTCTCTCCCTCACCCTCTCTCCCTCACCCTCTCTCCCTCACCCTCTCTCCCTCACCCTCTCTCCCTCACCCTCTCTCCCTCACCCTCTCTCCCTCACCCTCTCTCCCTCACCCTCTCTCCCTCACCCTCTCTCCCTCACCCTCTCTCCCTCACCCTCTCTCCCTCACCCTCTCTCCCTCACCCTCTCTCCCTCACCCTCTCTCCCTCACCCTCTCTCCCTCACCCTCTCTCCCTCACCCTCTCTCCCTCACCCTCTCTCCCTCACCCTCTCTCCCTCACCCTCTCTGCCTCTCCCTCTCTCCCTCACCCTCTCTCCCTTACCTTCTCTCCCTCACCCTCTCTCCCTCACCCTCTCTCCCTCTCCCTCTCTCCCTCACCCTCTCTCCCTTACCTTCTCTCCCTCACCCTCTCTCCCTCACCCTCTCTGCCTCTCCCTCTCTCCCTTAACCTCTCTCCCTCACCCTCTCTCCCTCACCCTCTCTCCCTCACCCTCTCTCCCTCACCCTCTCTCCCTCACCCTCTCTCCCTCACCCTCTCCCGACTCGGTTTCTCGCAGTTCTTACGGCTGCCTTCCGCCATTTTATCGCCCACTCAAATCTACATCAGCATGATAGAAGATTATGCATTTGATTTGCATCTTGCGACTGATTTTCTTCTTGCCAAGAGACTACGAGCTAAAAAGCGAGTTAAAGGCATCAGCGCAGAGGCACCCGGCCAAATCCCTAATCAATAGTGCAAATTGAGGTGATTAGTGGATAGAACTCGAACTCAATCAAGGGAATAATGTCCTCCGAGAACCCTAGTGGCCTTAGGGTTGCTTATTGTGAAGTATGATGACCTGAGAGTTGGAGGCTGAGTCCTGAAACTTAGGGACTTGACCTCTGGTAAGCCTAGGCTCTGAGCCCTGAAACTGAGGGACTTGACCTCTGGTAAGCCTAGGCTCTGAGTCCTGAAACTGAGGGACTTGACCTCTGGTAAGCCTAGGCTCTGAGCCCTGAAGCTTAGGGACTTGACCTCTGGTAAGCCTAGGCTCTGAGTCCTGAAACTGAGGGACTTGACCTCTGGTAAGCCTAGGCTCTGAGCCCTGAAGCTTATGGACTTGACCTCTGGTAAGCCTAGGCTCTGAGTCCTGAAACTGAGGGACTTGACCTCTGGTAAGCCTAGGCTCTGAGTCCTGAAACTTAGGGACTTGACCTCTGGTAAGCCTAGGCTCTGAGTCCTGAAGCTCAGAGACTCGACCTCTGAGAACCACATATCGGTTATAGACCAACCCCTGAAGTTCGGAGTACCTCTAGCATGAACCTAAACACTAAACCCTCGATTGACTTCGAAGTAGAAGTAAGTATTTTAGCCATGTGAAACTGCATCTAGTATGACTCACAATGACTGAAGATTGACGGATGGCTCTCCCCGCGAATGATCTCCTTTGCCCCATACGCTGTCAAGAGGCATCAAAGCTACAGGGGAGAAGGGGAGCGAGGATCAAACGACAAAGCCCATCATTTTCTCTCCCCTTTCTTCTCTTTGGCTAATCCCAACTTTTTGATTGATTTTTTTTCTGAGCAGTCGCAAGGCCTTGATTCCTGATCGATATTAGTGGAAGAGAACAAAGTGACTCTCTGGCATAGAGGACTGCAGTTTGGGTTGCGTAATCAGGGTGTGTGAGAACGGGATTCGGGACAATTTTTCGTAGCGATATTCTGTGTACAGTAATTACAAAGCATGAGAAGATTATTGGGACAACTCTCTTTTTTTCCTCTTTTTTCTGAGAAGCAAAAAGAACTTAACAAGATGAGAGAGGAGAGAGGAGAGGGGAGAAACGAGTGAGGAGAGGGAGAGAGGAGAGAGGAGAGGGGAGAAACGAGTGAGGAGAGGGAGAGAGGAGAGAGGAGAGGGGAGAAACGAGTGAGGAGAGGGAGAGAGGAGAGAGGAGAGAGGAGAGATGAGAGTGGAGAGAGGAGAGAGGAGAGAAGAGAGATGAGATATGAGAGATGAGAGAGGAGAGATGAGAGAGGAGAGAGAAGAGAGGAGAGAGGGAGAGGAGAGAGAAGAGAGGAGAGAGGGAGAGGAGAGAGAAGAGAGGAGAGAGGGAGAGGAGAGATGAGAGAGGAGAGAGAAGAGAGGAGAGAGGGAGAGGAGAGATGAGAGAGGAAAGAGGGAGAGGAGAGAGAAGAGAGGAGAGAGGGAGAGGAGAGATGAGAGAGGAGAGAGGGAGAGGAGAGAGAAGAGAGGAGAGAGGGAGAGGAGAGATGAGAGAGGAGAGAGGGAGAGGAGAGAGGAGAGGGATATCAGGATAGGCTTGAGCAGGCGAGAGTGGCAACAGGCAGAGGCAGGGAGGCAGTGAGAGCAGTGAGAGCAGTGAGAGCAGTGAGAGCAGTGAGAGCAGTGAGAGCAGTGAGAGCAGTGAGAGCAGTGAGAGCAGTGAGAGCAGTGAGAGCAGTGAGAGCAGTGAGAGCAGTGAGAGCAGTGAGAGCAGTGAGAGCAGTGAGAGCAGTGAGAGCAGTGAGAGCAGTGAGAGCAGTGAGAGCAGTGAGAGCAGTGAGAGCAGTGAGAGTACATACAGGCAATAGATTTCTGTCAGATGTGTCGGGCAGAAGACAGGAAAGTCAGCAGACTGCAGAGGCGGCAAAAAGAATCGCATGTTGCAGCAGCGGCTTGCCACCAACCCTCCCCAGGCCCGTCTCAAGAGAACTTCACACAGCAGTGCGTGAAGCAGCCATAGCATATTTTTTGGTAGAATAAAGAACAAGAGGTGAGAAATGGCGCTTGAAACTGGGGATGAGATGTTGCAAAGCAGGTAAACCGCAGCTCCCCCTGAAACTTTCTATTGATTCTGCATGGCGGTCTAGGCTTCTTGGGAAATTGACAAACCTGTGGAAGGTAAGGTGTAGAAAGGAAGTGGCTTTCCTGCCTCTGGCTAATTGTCTTGCCATTGCCGGGAGGGGTTGTGGGAGCCCTGGAGACTCAGGGCCAAAACTTGGAGTGACAGCTCTTTCGCACAGCAGGAGGTCTGTCAGCTTCCCTGGCGCAACGCCTTCGGCGACATGGTCCCACAACCGCTGCCCAGTTCGCTGACTTGAGCACACACAAGAATGAGGGATTTTGGGAAGAGTTTCCACTCCAGATTCTTAGTTCTTGGCCTCCTTGAACGAGGGTTAAGAAGAGAGTGGAAAAGACAACTGCAGAACCGTTACCTGAAGCTCTCACTGCCTTCCCCTGGTGGCCGAGACAAAATGATTGACATTTTCGGTTTTTACATTCTGTTCCACTCACTGCTAGATAGGTAGGTAGGCAGTCAGGGGACGGTTGGAGCTGTTTTTGCTGGGAGAAAAAATCTGTCAAAAAGTTGCCCCTGCAGCGGTGGTTGGTCTAAGCATGCGGCCCCGTTAATTAGGGAGCTCCTGATGGGCTGCACTCTGCGACTGTCAGAAACAGCCGATGCGCATCTGACAGGTTTTGCGTGTTCTACAAAGCGCGGTCGCTGCGCAGCTGAACACAGCTGCCCTTAGTTGACCCGAACGGCTATCGTCAGCACTCAGTCTCGATACTTGCATTTTGCGGCCCTGACTTTCTCATCACCACACAGGCATGTACACACAATGTAACGGAGCTTTTGTCTATGGTAGCAAGGCTTGGCACAGAAGCATTTAGTTTGGTCCAACAAGCATCAATTTGGTCCAAACGATCGTGAGCCATTCGGCAAATTCTTGCCCCTAGCAACCGTCTGCAGGTTGTTGAGTACCGCTGGAATATCAGCGTCTCTACCATCAATTTTCAGTCGCCTTTCCAGAGCTCTGCTGATAGTCCAAATTGTTCCTTCAACTTCTTCTGCACTTCTACAACGTCAACAAAGGGTTCGTCTTAACTGCATCGAGTAGCAGTTGGACCTGAGGCTCTCGCAACTTGCCTTGGCGATTGCCACCCCTTTGCAAGCGATTTAGGCCGCCAGTGGTTTCAACGCGCTGATGGATGCTGTAAACCATATTTTCTTTTACATTCAGCAGCCTTGCAATGTCCTTTGGGTGTTCATCTCTGTCGAGCGCTTCGATCACAAGCCAATGGCCTTGGTTCGACAGCCCAGCATATGGTCCACAATTCTGGGTATGATGTTGCACCTCCGCAGCAGTTGCAGATGAAGCAATGGACCAAATTGATGCTTGTTGGACCAAATGAAATGCCGCTGTGCCAGCCTTGCTACCATAGACAAAAGCTCCGGTACATTGGCAAGCCTATCCTGGATTAAATTCAATGCGCTTAGGCACAAATGAGCGGCAAAAAGCTATATTAGAAAATCTAAATCCTACCAATGTTTTCGCGATTTTAACGTAGCAACACAGAAGTACTGTTACTACTAACGAAAGTAGGAGAGTGCGAAAAGAGCATGTAGCTGAAATGCAGTTCGTTAATCAGTCAACCAAAAACCATCTACACGAACAAACATTTCTTTATCCGAAGGTCTCAAACACTATAATTCATCAACTCACTATTCTCAGTGGTGGCAGCAGGGCCGCACACGGCTAGCCTGTCAGCCAGACAGAGGGACAGTCGATAGGTCAGAGTGGATAGATCCAAGCCCGTTAGGCGTCCATCGCTGGGAGCGTCGCAAGCTGACTGCTGCAGCTTCACCTGACGCCACTGTCGCTCGGAGGCGTCCAACTTCTGCTGTTGTTGCTGCTGCTGCGTTTGACTTTTTTTTACCGACGCGGCAGCTTCCACCCGAAGGCAGTAGCCCGCCGGCCAAGCGTCCAGCAGCAGAGTTGTCGCGCTGTTGCCGTCTCGTCGCAGCCCCGTCACGGTGGGCATCGCCAGTTCCGACGTGGTGAAGCGCAACTCCGCCGAGTTCGAACCGGAACCGAGCTGGTTTCTGGCGAAGACAACCACGGAATAGTTGGTTGCCGGGAGCAGATTCGTCAGGTTGGCTGCCACCGTCCGCAGCGATGAGTCGTGCTCGATTCGAATTGGTTCGTCAGCTGATCGACCCTCAGGCGGCGGAGTGCAGCGAAGCCACATCGATGCCTGTAGGCCTCCGTCGAATCCTGGTTGCCATGACAACGAGACTCGATCCCAGTTCGGAGGCGACAACATTCTCAAGTTGGTTGGCGGATCCGGCGGTCCTCTAGGGACCACGTCTACGCTGTGTCTGGCCTCGCCCAGGGCGTTCCTAGCAACGCAGGTGAACCGACCGTGCGAGCGAACGCCGAACAGCGTTGCTCGGTGCTTGTACGGCGTCAGCGTGTCCTGACTGACGTTGCTCACGTAGCTGTTCGACCCGACCTCCCAGGTCACTTTTGGCTTTGGCTGAGCCAGGATTTCGCACTCCAGCGAGATCTCGGAGGCTGCCGGATCCAAGGCCAGCTTGGTGGTGCTGGTCTGAATCAGCGGCGGAACTGAAGCGTTTTTTGAGGCGTAATTGGTACTTGAAGTAGCATGCAGTTGTTATGCTCAATCGACTGACCTCACTCTGCTTCGGGGGTTGGCACGACCGCTACCCAGCCTCTAAGGCTAATGGAAACCCAAAGCTTACTCAAATCGATCCTGAGATGTTTATGCTATGTCCTCTCCCTTTGGCTGTTCTATAGTTGATAAATACTTTCAACAGCACTACTTACACTCGACAACTAGATTAAAAGTTCGCGTTATTTTGCCGTGCGAATTCTGTGCCGAACAGCCGTACGCCCCGTTGTCTTTCGGCTGTAGAATGCTGCGACTCGGGCCAACGAAGCGCAGGGTGCTTCTCGTCACAAAGCTGGTGCATTGGTGTGGTCAGGTGAGTGGCATTGTGTATTTGCGACTTTAATAGTTGATAAGAAAAGCGTTCGTTAACTCTCGCCCACTCGTTTTAAATGTGAACGCTGGTCTCTGATTTGCCAGTGGCACTTTTCTATCCCCTATTTGGTGTCTGATTGGCTAGCGGCACTTCTCTACCCCTATTTGGTGTCTGATTGGCCAGTGGTACTTCTCTACCCCCTATCCGGTGTCTGATTGGCTAGCGGCACTACTCTATCCCTTATTTGGTGTCTGATTGGCAGTGGCGCTTCTCTAAGTCCTATTTGGTGTCTGATTGGCCAGTGGCACTTCTCTACCCCCTTTTTGGTGTCTGATTGGCAGTGGCGTTTCTATAAGTCCTATTTGGTGTCTGATTGGCAGTGGCGCTTCTCTAAGTCCTATTTGGTGTCTGATTGGCCAGTGGCACTTTTCTACCCCCTATTTGGTGTCTGATTGGCCAGTGAAACTTCTCTACCCCCTATTTGGTGTCTGATTGGCCAGTGCCACTTCTCTACCCCCTATTTGGTGTCTGATTGGCCAGTGGCACTTCTCTACCCCTATTTGGTGTCTGATTGGCCAGTGGTACTTCTCTACCCCCTATCTGGTGTCTGATTGGCACTTCCCAACTCACAGCGCAGGGTCGAACTCTCTGCTGACACTATACGCCCCAGGGTCGAGCTCGCGACCATTTCGACTCCACGCAACTTCGCAGGCTGGCCGACCGCGCACCGCGCAAACCAAAGCAAAGCTGCCCACTCCGACACTGGTCGTAGTTGTCGTTGTCGTCGCTGTAGAATCGTCTAGCCACCGCGGCGGCTGCTGCACCGTCAGGCTGACGCTGGCAGCGGGACCTCGGCCTGCGGAGTTCTCCGCCACGCAGGCGTACTCTCCGCTGTCCTCCAGACCCGTCGACTCAATTGTCAGAGCCGGTCCCGTAGCCACCCTGGTCGACGTGGATGTCCTGATAGTCCACGAGAAGCCCGGCTCGGGTACACCTGGGCTGAGCAGGCTGGGCCTGCACACCAGAGCAACCCGACTGCCCGACTGAACCACCGAGGTGCCTGCGGTGAACGCCACCACCGGCATGCCCGGCGGGTACTGCACCGTCACCTGGACGGTGGCCGAGCCTCGGCCGTTCCTTGGCTCTCGGCCATCGCTCGGTGACATCAGGTTCTGTGCCTCGCAGGTCCACTCGCCGGCGTCTGTTCTCGCGGCCGCAGTAATGAGCAGCTGGCTGGAGTTGCCGAGGAGCCGGCCGCTGCCCGGGTGCCGCCAGTTGACGGTGAACGGTGGCGGCTCGGCCTCGACGTTGCAGCCGACCTGCAGGCTGGCGCCTTCGCGAACCATCACGGAGCTGGGCGCCTGGACAGCCGGCGGGTACAGCACCGTCAGGCTGAAGTCTCGACGTGCGGAGCCGATGGAGTTGCTGGCCAGGCAGCTGTAAGCTCCGGTGAGGTTCCGAGTTACCGAAGGCACAGAGTGCAGCAGAGTCGGCTGGGACGCCTCTGCCATGAAATTTCAATTCGTTTTTTAGTTTTTTGAATAAAATTTCTTACTTGCTACTGGTGAGAGTAGTGCAGTGCGATAGATTCTGCTTGTTTTTTACCTGACAAAGTGGAATTGGATTTGAGCAAAGTTAGTTTGGCTACTGGGTTGGCATCGGCGGTGCAGTTGATGCCGACGGAGCTGCCTGCGATGGCTCGCTGCGACGCCACCCGCGGCAGCTTAGGAGCGTCTGCGGCGGTGGAGAGCGACGGGGGGCGTAGAGGTAGCGAAACATTCAGGCCGCTCTATACTCAAGCCAGTGTACCGCAAACCTACTCAAGTCAACCACAAACCTACTCAAGTCTACCGCAAACCTACTTAAGTCTACTGCAAACCTACTCAAGTCTACCGCAAACCTACTCAAGCCTACCGCAAACCTACTCAAGTCTACCGCAAACCTACTCAAGTCTACCGCAAACCTACTCAAGTCTACTACAAACCTACTCAAGTCTACTACAAATCTACTCAAGTCTACTACAAACCTACTCAAGTCAACCACAAACCTTATACTCAAGTCTACCGCAAACCTACTCAAGTCTACTACAAACCTACTCAAGTCTACCGCAAACCTACTCAAGTCTACTACAAACCTACTCAAGCCTACCGCAAACCTACTCAAGCCTACCGCAAACCTACTCAAGCCTACCGCAAACCTACTCAAGTCTACCGCAAACCTACTCAAGCCTACCGCAAACCTACTCAAGCCTACCGCAAATCTACTCAAGTCTATTACAAACCTACTCAAGTCTACCGCAAACCTACTCAAGCCTACCGCAAACCTACTCAAGTCTACCGCAAACCTACTCAAGTCTACCGCAAACCTACTCAAGTCTACCACAAACCTACTCAAGTCAACCACAAACCTGCTCAAGTCAACCACAAACCTACTCAAGCCTACCGCAAACCTACTCAAGTCTACTACAAACCTACTCAAGTCTACCGCAAACCTACTCAAGTCTACCGCAAACCTACTCAAGTCAACCACAAACCTTATACTCCAGTCTACCGCAAACCTACTCAAGTCTACTACAAACCTACTCAAGTCTACCGCAAACCTACTCAAGTCTACCGCAAACCTACTCAAGCCTACCGCAAACCTACTCAAGTCTACTACAAACCTACTCAAGTCTACCGCAAACCTACTCAAGTCTACCGCAAACCTACTCAAGTCAACCACAAACCTTATACTCCAGTCTACCGCAAACCTACTCAAGTCTATTACAAACCTACTCAAGTCTACCGCAAACCTACTCAAGTCTACCACAAGCCTACTCAAGTCTACCACAAGCCTACTCAAGTCTGCCACAAACCTACTCAAGTCTGCCACAAACCTTCTCAAGAGAACTAAGGCTACCTCAAACTGTACTTAGCCTACTAAAAGCTCACTCTAGGCTGACCCAATATACAAGAGCAAGGAGACACTCACAGAGCACTTTAATCAGCAGCTCATTGCTAGTAGCATTAGCCAGTGGGTGTGCAGTGTGACACACAATTCCTGCCAAATTAGCCGAAGATGCTGTCAGCACAGACACCGAAGCGACAGTGCTCCCGAATTTCTGTGCTGGCGGTTGCCAGCTGAAGACTGGAGACATTGAGTCCAGTGCCGAGTACTCAGTCTGAGACCGCTGCCGAACAGACCAGCTAATCTGGGGTGGCGGATTTCCGCCCACTGATTGACAGGTAAGATTAAGTCGGCTGCCTTCGGTGGCGGTGTCGGAGTCTGCGGCGGTCACAGTCGGTTGAGCCGGTGGTGCTGCGATGGGGAAAGTTATCGGGGTTGATGAAGCTGGTTTAGCGAGGTTTACGGTGAAGGTTTGGGGAAATTTTGAAATTTTGATATAAAGTTCGGCTTCCCTAAAAAAAGGAAGAGAGAAACAAGAAAATGTGTGCTTATAGAATCCGTTGTTAGAAGCACTGACAATTGGCAGCAGTGTGAAGGAGTTCAACCTGAGACTAATTAGGAATTTTATTCCACTCAATTTAATCCCGCCGAGAGAGGCAGGCAGTTCATGTGATGATGGCGCAACCACCAGCTTGTTAGCCGGGGCTGTGCGGGGTTGGTCCTGACTCATCCCAGACGCTCGATCGGCGGAGACTTCAGCACCTCGAGTCCCATCCTCCCGTCCGCTATTGAGCGGACACGAGTGCTCAGGAATTTCTAGTGTTTAGAGACGTAAAGAAAGGAATTTTCCAATGGGATTAAAAGCTTCTTGACACGCGACAAGAAGGCGGAATAAGCGCAGAAAATATGAGACCGGCTGACTCACGGCGCATCTCGTGACAACTGCATGTCCACTTCCTGCTTAGGGATAATCCTTAATCCTCTTTTCTCTATTTTATCAGACCTTAATCCCAGCTAGCCTCTAGCAGCCTCTTTAAGTCTACTCGCCAACAAGCCCATTCAATTGAATTAAAAGCCCTTTGCTCATTTTTGTGCTCACAATTTGAATTGGCTTTTTCTTATATATTAGCTCAGTGCTGAGAGGTGAGCAGCCAATGCAGCGTGTGTTGTCACTCAGCGCCGCAAATACCCTCTCAAGCCCTTCTGTTCCCAGGTAATTGACAGTCAATCCAAGCTCACTCGACTGAATTGTCTGAGAGAGAAAGTTAAAAAAAAGTTCATTCAAATCAAGTGTAAATACATCGTGTGTCTGGCGAGGCAGGAGCGGAGCTGCAGAGGGCAAGAGAGTGTGAGGCACTGAGGTTCTTCAATTACTGAATTACATCAATTTTGTGCCTGCAATTTGTGTTCTGCCTGATTAAATTTCTTCTCGCAAAAAATTCAACTGTCTGTTAATAGGCTTTTGGACAATCGGTATTGAGCTATTGCTGCCGGACCGAGGCTGCTGGCTTGCGGTGAAGCTGCCGCTTTGCGATCTTGCAAGGCCCGAAATCTTTGTCTACTCTCTCCCCTCTCCTCTCTCGTCTCTCCTCTCCTCTCCCCTCTCCTCTCTCCTCCCTCCTCTTTCCTCTCTCCTCTCTCCTCTCCTCTCTCCTCCCTCCTCCCCTCTCCCCTCTCCTCTCTCCTCCCTCCTCTTTCCTCTCTCCTCTCTCCTCTCCCCTCTCCTCTCCTCTCTTCTCTCCTCCCTCCTCTTTCCTCTCTCCTCTCTCCTCTCTCTCCTCTCCCCTCTCCTCTCTCCTCCCTCCTCCCCTCTCCCTCTCCTCTCCTCTCCTCTCCTCTCTCCTCTCTCCTCCCTCCTCCCCTCTCCCCTCTCCTCTCCTCTCTTCTCTCCTCCCTCCTCTCTCCACTCTCCACACTTCATCTCCACTCTCCTCTCTCCTCTCTCCTCTCCTCTCTCCTCTCTCCCCTCTCCTCTCTCCTCTCTCCACTCTCCACACTTCATCTCCACTCTCCTCTCTCCTCTCTCCTCTCATCTATTGTCTGTCCTCTCTCTTAAAAATGCAAAGCATTATCTCTACTTGTCTCCCACAAAAGGTTAAGAAAATTGAACAAAAATTTACGTGAATGAGCCCAGTTAACCTGAGCAGCCACAAAATCTTCCCGAGCAACAACTGACGCTTTGCTACTCTCTGCTCTCTTTAGCCTGTCATTCAGAATTTCTCAATTACACAAAAAGCACTTAAATTAGTCAAGGATTTCTTCAACTGCCTCAGTCTAAACCGTATATTTTTTCAGATATTCAAATTCTTCTCGTGCCTCCGAGCTTCAAAGTATATTAGGAATAAATAATAATTTTAGGAGGGCACCCTAGCGCAACGCCTTCGGCGGCATGGTCCCACAGTCAGCACTGAGTACACTCACTGTGCCTTTTGCGTGCGGTTCAGCGAAACGGGAGAGACTGCTTGCATAACACTTTTAAAAGCGATGGGCTCACCATTGATAACACCTGCCCGAATTGGGCCAGATGTGCAACCGACAGCTCAGCCGCAGCTTTCTATTGCGCGGCGCATCTGAAGGCTGCGTACGGCTGTTCAGTCCAAGGACTGGGGGGTCGCCACACACAGCCTCAATTACCCCCAGCTAATGCTGGCACCAATTTTATAGCTGGATGAGATGATTCAGTGGGATCGAGAAACGAACCCCGGACCTTCAAATCGTGAGTCCGATGCTGTAACCACCCCCTTATTATTAATAATCACTGAATTGATTTATTATCAGGTGTAATCAGTTACTATAACAATTAGTTATTAATACTCCAAAATTTCCTCGCAGGCCTATGCAGAAATCAGGCAATTTGCTTTTTAAACAAACTCTGTTGCGGAAATGCATAACTAACGCCAGTTTCTATTCAACAGTGTCACCTTACTTGACCTCACAAGAGCAAACATTTCCCGGTGCTAAATTGTTACAATTAAATAAAGCTGAAATGTTTTTGAAGGCCGGCTGCTTTGTCCGCTGCAACCCTAAAAGATCGCATGAAACAGCAGTTGAGATTTGCTAATTAATTAATGAGTAAAACAGGCCTGAGAGAAAACACACTAGATGGAAGGCCAGGGCAGGTGAGAATTGAAATGCAATTAACAATCTCGCACAGAGAGAGCTTAAGCCCCATCTCAAGGAGCCATGCAGCCTGTAATGCTGCGTGTGTCTAAAAAATTGTGTAAAAAATAATAATAAAATATTTGTGACCATGTGCGGAGCGTGAGAAACATATTTGTGGAGATATAAATACCCACAATTAATAATGCCATCCAAGAGACACATTACAGCCTCTTAGCTAAGAAGCAGGCATTAAAAGAGGAGATCCATTGTCAATCCTTTGCCTCCCTTGTCACTCCTCTTCCCTCCTTGTCACCCATCTTTTCTCCTCCTTGTCAATTCTCTTCCCTCCTACTAGTCACTCTTTTTCCCTCCTTGTCACCCCTCTAGCCTCCTTGTCCCTCTTCACTCCTCCTTGTCACTCCTCACTCCTCCTTGTCACTCCTCACTCCTCCTTGTCACTCCTCACTCCTCCTTGTTACTCCTCACTCCTCCTTGTCACTCCTCACTCCTCTTTTGTCACTACTCACTCCTCCTTGTTACTCCTCACTCCTCCTTGTTCCTCCTCACTCCTCCTTGTCACTCCTCACTCCTCCTTGTCACTCCTCTAGCCTCCTTGTCCCTCTTCCCTCCTCCTTGTCACTCCTCACTCCTCCTTGTTACTCCTCTAGCCTCCTTGTCCCTCTTCACTCCTCCTTGTCACTCCTCACTCCTCCTTGTCACTCCTCACTCCTCCTTGTCACTCCTCACTCCTCCTTGTCACTCCTCACTCCTCCTTGTCACTCCTCACTCCTCCTTGTCACTCCTCTAGCCTCCTTGTCCCTCTTCCCTCCTCCTTGTCACTCCTCACTCCTCCTTGTTACTCCTCTAGCCTCCTTGTCCCTCTTCACTCCTCCTTGTCACTCCTCACTCCTCTTTGTCACTCCTCACTCCTCCTTGTCCCTCCTCACTCCTCCTTGTCCCTCCTCACTCCTCCTTGTCCCTCCTCACTCCTCCTTGTCCCTCCTCACTCCTCCTTGTCCCTCCTCACTCCTCCTTGTCCCTCCTCACTCCTCCTTGTCCCTCCTCACTCCTCCTTGTCCCTCCTCACTCCTCCTTGTCCCTCCTCACTCCTCCTTGTCCCTCCTCACTCCTCCTTGTCCCTCCTCACTCCTCCTTGTCCCTCCTCACTCCTCCTTGTCCCTCCTCACTCCTCCTTGTCCCTCCCCACTCCTCCTTGTCCCTCCTCACTCCTCCTTGTCCCTCCTCACTCCTCCTTGTCCCTCCTCACTACTCCTTGTCACTCCTCACTCCTCCTTGTCACTCCTCTTCCGTACCTGTCTCTCCTCAACCACACTCGCATTCTGTTTCATATATACGAAACATTTAACCCTAAACTCACATTTGCACAAGCAGCAGAGTGCATTCAAACATTAGCAAACTGTTTTAGTGCAACTTGTAACAGTCTGTGCACTAAGTGAACCAATCATAATGACCATTCTGTCACTTTTCAATTGTCTGGCACATCTAATAAATTAATTTTATGATAACTACTGGATAATATAAGTAGTTACCAGGGCTTTACTTAATACCTATTGTAATTGCCCTTAGACCTGTATTCTCATAAGCTTCTCAAAGTTTCCCAGAGATTGACAACTACCGAGCTTACTGCTCTTATGCTTATACAAGCCTCTTAAGCCTTCTTATTCGTGCTCAACAAGCCAAGCCTTCCGCGCCGCCTCTGTGACCACCCACAAGCAACTAAAAAAATAATAAGCAACATTGACAACCAGAAAGAGACAGAGCTTGTAAGAGAAATTTAATGCATAGAAAACATTGTGCATCTTGAACAGGGGTGGTCGCCCCTCTCCATCTGTCTTTTAGTCGAGTTGGTGCACAGAAACTTGCGCTTCTCTTGTGGGAGGCAGTTTCTGATAATTATCGCATCTGCAGTCAGAAATGATTTATTGCCGCATATGGACGCGAGTTGATTGCGTATGTTATTCTGTAGCTGTGAGATTTATTCCCTCTCTTGTCTTCAAATCTCTTCAGCTGTTTTGTTTATTACCTTGGGAGTTCTCGCTTTTTATCTCGAATTCTATCTGTCACTTTCTATCGGTCACTTTCTGTCTCTCACTTTCTATCTCTCACTTTCTATCTGACACTTTCTATCTGACACTTTCTATCTGTCACTTTCTGTCTCTCACTTTCTATCTCTCACTTTCTATCTGTCACTTTCTATCTGACACTTTCTATCTGTCACTTTCTATCTGTCACTTTCTATCTGACACTTTCTATCTGTCACTTTCTATCTGACACTTTCTGTCTGTCACTTTCTATCTGACACTTTCTATCTCTCACTTTCTATCTCTCACTTTCTATCTCTCACTTTCTATCTGTCACTTTCTATCTGTCACTTTCTATCTGTCACTTTCTATCTGACATTTTCTGTCTGACACTTTCTATCTGTCACTTTCTATCTGTCACTTTCTATCTCTCACTTTCTATCTCTCACTTTCAATCTGAAATTTTCTGTCTGACACTACAGAAGATACTACAGATAACAATACACATTGTATATGTGAACAATACAATATGTATTGTTCACATATCTGTCACTGTGTATCTCTCACTTTCTATCTGACGCTTTCTATCGCTCACTTTCTATCTCTCACTTTCTATCTCTCACTTTCTATCGCTCACTTTCTATCTCTCACTTTCTATCTCTCACTTTCTATCGCTCACTTTCTATCTCTCACTTTCTATCGCTCACTTTCTATCTCTCACTTTCTATCTCTCACTTTCTATCGCTCACTTTCTATCTCTCACTTTCTGTCTGTCACTTTCTGTCTCTCACTTTCACAAAACCTCCCAGCCACAATACTCCTATTGTGATATTTTTAATCTCAATCAGTCTCACTTAGCAGCTGAACGTTTTCCACTGCATCGAGCCCAAGCCCCAGCTCAGTCTCTTTGGACATTTCTGCGGATTCCCCCACAGTGCTCAGGTTCCACTAAGCATCATGCATGACTTGAGACCAAGCTTGGCAGGAAACAATTATGAGAGCATAGAAATTTGCGTCACGTCAAGCATGCAAGCTCAGCTCAACTCAAAACAATGAAAGTGGGGGGGGGGGAATTTCTCTTATCTAGTTTTGCCTGCGCTTTGAGCAACAATTTCAATTTGTAGCAGAAAAATGATTCACCAGAAACCTATAATCAACTCCTTTTAGTGGAAGCCAGCCAATTCTTAACAGCGAAACAGGTCTCGCACGCAGCGAAAAGATTCCACTTTGTCTTTAATTTTCTAAATTACTTAATTATAGGCAAGCAAGTGCATCAGATTTCAATCTCTCCAATTTTGCTTTGCTTTTAGAAGGCTTCAGCCGTCAACAGACTGCGTTGGCTGTTGTTCGCTCATCGTGTCATGCCCCCCCCCCCTTGCAAAGAGATGAAGCCCTCGCACAGTGATTGGTATCAGCAGCCATGTGCTTAACACCTGTGTCTATAGAAGTAGAGAGATTCTAAGGACTCGGCCCTGCTCTGCTGGGTGACCACTTATTGAACTGATTGCGTAGGTGGGCATAGGTAGACAGGCTCTTGCCTTAGGGCGAGTGGGTGCACTAAGCTGCGGAAAGCTCCAGGTTCCTTGCGTTCTTTCAATGTTTTTTTTAGCTTAGTAACAAGATAAACAAACACGGGCTAGTCAATATACTTTTAGGCTATCGTATGTACACCTGTGCAGTCTGATAAAAGCGGTCTATTTATTGTTAGCTAACCTCAAATAAAAAAATCTGCGATTGTATGTACACTCTTTTCTCTCTAGTCAAAACCGGTGTACGCAAAAAATCTCTCCTACAACCCCCCCCCCCCAATTCGATGCACGATTTGGATTTCCCCCTTTCTTCTCTACCCGAATGTACATTCGTATTGAAGCGGACAAGCCAACCTCGCTCCGATCAAGTTCTGTTCAGCGTACATTCCTCAGTGTCCCTACCGTACAGTGTATGAAAAATCAATTAAAATTCGTGCCATTTTTAAACAACCTTTTAACACCGGGAAGGTTTCAGTCTGTTAAAGTGATATTTTAATATTGTTCAAATTTTGCTTTGGCGCGAATTTGAATTTTATTAAATTTTACGGAAGCATCAAGCTTTAGTAACTGCCTTTCTACCTGTATAATTGGTATTAAATAACGGATAAAAAAGGACATTGCGCTAGGATAACTCACTGACAATGGTGATGCTGCGGTTATCCTTAGCCGCATCAGTATTCCGAATGCCTTCGCACTCGTAGACGCCATCCTGCTCTTTGCTGGCGTTCCACAGAGTCAGACTGCCATTAACTCGGGTGGCCAGCCTGTCTGTCCAGTTCTTGAACTGCTCCTGCAGGCTGCACTTGCCGGAATCGGCGTGGCACAGAGCCAGTTTGTTCCAGGTGACGCCGTTGTTAGACGAGAACCGCCAGAATATGTAAGTGGCCGGAGGGTCGAAAGCGCAGCTGATGTCAACTCGACCTCCTGGTTGAATGTCGGTTTGAGGACCGGCGCTCATTCGTAGCGTCAGAGCGGCAACTTCCGCCGATGCTGAGCCTGCAATTTCATAAAGTTGATGCTTAACCAAAGAAATCCTTATTTTGAGAGGTTAGTATTTAAATTTCGGAATAGCTTCGATATCATGGCTGTCAAATTACCTGCCTGAGTATGACTGTACGACTGAGATCACCTGTCAAAATCAGCTACCTGATCTCTATTACATGTACATGACCTGCCCATGACCCCTATTACTTAGCCTTCTATGACCTCTATTCTGGCCTATTTATGACCTCTATTCTGTGATATGTCTAATGACCTCTATTTTATTACCTGTCTAAGACCTCTATTACTTGACCTCTCCATGACCTCTATTTACCTGTCTTTTTATGACCAGCAACAACGCAACCACGTGTTTATGGTTATTCCTTCCGCTGAAAGGTGTCACACTCACAAAGCAGCAAACGCATAAAAGCAATCCCCAATCTCTTTTTAGACTCGGGGGTAGGGACAGCAAAGTAAAGACCGGCTACTTTAAATTTTGCCAATTTCAATTTCGCTTATTGCGTCTGGACAAGGCAGAAAACACACGCGGAGCTCGGGCGAGGAAGGAAGTGTCGGATGTACAGCACGGGAGGGTTGGACTGCGGGCAAACAGTGTGCCATGCAGCATGACGATGTTTGGAAAGATTTTTCGGCTTTTTTCTCTCTTGTATAGCTGGCGAGCTTTGTTTTACTAAACTGTCCGTGGATCGCGGGTTTCTTGTCGTGGGCTCGAGTCATTACCGGGATTGCTTCCTCACTTTCAGTGCCGAAAACCGGGAGGAGGAGGAGCCAAGGGGCGCCTGAGTGCGATGAGGCAGACTTTGTTGGCACGCGATGTTGTAAAATTCCAGGCAGAAAGCCTTGCCTTGCCAGGGAGATTTGAACCTCAGCCTGGAGTGACTGACTGACTGACTGGCTGACTGACTGACTGACTGACTGGCTGACTGACTGACTGACTGACTGACTGACTGACTGACTGACTGACTGACTGACTGACTGACTGACTGACTGACTGACTGACTGACTGACTGACTGACTGACTGACTGACTGACTGACTGACTGACTGACTGACTGACTGACTGACTGACTGACTGACTGACTGACTGACTGACTGACTGACTGACTGACTGACTGACTGACTGACTGACTGACTGACTGACTGACTGACTGACTGACTGACTGACTGACTGACTGACTGACTGACTGACTGACTGACTGACTGACTGACTGACTGACTGACTGACTGACTGACTGACTGACTGACTGACTGACTGACTGACTGACTGACTGACTGACTGACTGGCTGACTGACTGACTGACTGACTGACTGACTGACTGACTGACTGACTGACTGACTGACTGACTGACTGACTGACTGACTGACTGACTGACTGACTGACTGACTGGCTGACTGACTGACTGACTGACTGACTGACTGACTGACTGACTGACTGACTGACTGACTGGCTATTCCATCTTTCCTGTCTCTCTGCCTTTTCTCCCCAAATTTTTACTACCTGCTGGGAATTTGGCTTCATTTTCATCTTTGAATTTTCGAGACCAGTTAGCTTAGCAACCTTTAGCCAACTGGTGTTGGTGGGCAGATTCCGAAAAGTTTTCGATAGAATGGAATGCCTGCTGAGACTGGGGTCAGTCTAACACTAATTGCTGATCTGCTTGGGGGCCAAAGTACAGTTGCGCAAATTAGGACAGAGTAAAATAATTAATCCAAGGTGCCAGTCTAGTCCTGTGGAGGCAGTGGGACTAATTTCCCAAGAGAGGAAAATGCGATACAACTCATGTTTTTTGACCCCCACCCCCCAGGCCTGTGGAGCTTGAATCGTCCTCATAGAGAAAATAAATGTTTGTCTTGGCACAGAAGGCCGGTTTGGGTTTGCGAGAGTGTGCAGTTTGGTTTATATTCACTGCTATCCCGCCCTTCTTTATCCTGATTCTCTAGAGAGTTTTCGTTCTTAGCAAACCTATAGATCTTAGTCTACTTTGTAGGTCTTTGTTTAGTATGTGAAAAGAAAAGATTTTTTCTTTCATGCTTGCCGCCGCACTGCAGAAATAACCGTTTTAAAAAGATGGAATGGGTGAGAGTAGAGAGGAGAGAGGAGAGAGAGGGGAGAGGAGAGAGGAGAGAGAGAAGGAGAAAGGAGAGAGGAAAAGAGAAGATGAGAGAGGAAAGAGGGAAGAGAGGAGGGGAGAGGAGGAGAGAGGGGGAGAGGAGAGAGAGGAGAGGGGAGAGAAGATCAGAGAGAGAGGAGGAGAGATTAGAGAGGAGTGGAGAGTGGAGAGGAGAGAGAGAGTAGAGGAAAGAGGACAGAGAAGATAGGAGAGATAATAGAGGAGAGAGGAGAGATAAGAGAGGAGAGAGGAGGAGAGAAGAGAGAGGAGAGAGGAGAGATGAGAGGGAGTGGGGCGAGGGGAGAGAGTAGTGGGGAGAGGGGAGAGAGGAGTGGGGAGAATGGAGAGAGGAGTGGGGAGAATGGAGAGGGGATTGGGGAGAAGGGAGAGAGGAATGGGGAGAATGGAGAGAGGAGTGGGGAGAATGGAGAGGGGATTGGGGAGAATGGAGAGAGGAATTTGGGAGAATGGAGAGAGTAGTGGGGAGAATGGAGAGGGGATTTGGGAGAGGGGAGAGAGGAGTGAGGAGAATGGAGAGGGGATTGGGGAGAAGGGAGAGAGGAATGGGGAGAATGGAGAGAGGAGTGGGGAGAATGGAGAGGGGATTGGGGAGAAGGGAGAGAGGAATGGGGAGAATGGAGAGAGGAGTGGGGAGAATGGAGAGGGGAGAGTGCAGAGGGGAACAGAAGGGAAGAGACGAACAGCAGACAAGGTATACACGAGGCCTCTATGCTAAGACAGAAGAAGTCGCTGACGTAACCGGCCGAAATGCCGATAATTAGATTGGGTAATAAATTCCCTCGCTCCGCTCAGTTCGGAACCCAAACTGGATAGCTACAGCATGCAGCTCCATAGTCATTATCAATAATTGCTGCTTCATCAGCTTTTAGAAGCAGTCAGCAGTCGCTTGCGCCTACAGTGCATTTTACATATGGCCGTTTCCCTTGCCAAGGTTTGCAGCCAAG